>JAEQBH010002579.1:0-324945 GCA_016808115.1 Tetrastigma voinierianum | reverse complement strand
ACATTCAATATTATAATCTCACATGTGACTATAGAAATTGACATTCCACGGCGGTCGAGTTGGTGAATCACATCCTCATTTGGCCATTCCCGACAATGTGATTTTACGTGAACAAATCACGATTCCCTTCGTAATAATTGGTTGAAGGTGAATCACGACATGTTGGTCATTCAATAATGCATTTCAAATCAATTTTACTCACATACGATAGGATATATAGTTCGAATACATGCCACGTGAAAGATATTTGACAAACATTTCGAATACTAATAATTCAAATCATTATGTATATATATTTCACAAATAGAACTTGAGATGGGAATTGAGTCATGGAGAACATTGCGAGCCAAAAGAACATGAGACAGGAGACAAATGAGAATAAACCAATTTGTCGAATCCTTTGTCTCTTTAGATTTCGATCTAGGTGGAGTTATGCGTGCTCACTGATGCCTCAGTCCAATTATAATATCTAAAACTCTTAGTGGTTAAACAAATAATCATACTAATTCTCTTCGTTGAGGCGGCGAGGTACGATACATTTTTCACTTGGTTTCATTCTTATTTGAACCCCAATTAATCATTAGTTAGGGTCCCTAAACAATCGGTGTATGAATACGGGACTTGGCGATCTGAAAAATATCTGAAAATAGGGTTGCGAAGCAGGTGGTACGATTACCACCTGGTGGTATCGGTCTCTGGAGTCCCTCGCTGTCAATGAATTGCCGATGCTGGGGTGACAGTTTCCCTCTCTCACCTGATGGTACCAACTTTGCGGGGTCTAGCAGAAAATGTTCAATTTTAGCATTTCTCACCTATTTTTCTTCACTAAACTTCCTCAAATCCATCCTACATCAAAACCCACCATGGAAACCACTCAAAACAACTCCAAAAGTGGTTTACAATCAATGAAAACCTCTTTTCCCCAAGTTAGGGCTTTTCCCAAAATCAAAATCACAAAAGGGTGAAGTTAGGGTTTGTGTTTATTCCTTGAATCTCTTCAAATCATTCTCTTGTAGGCTTCTTGATCTCTTAGAAGCAAAAAGTGGGGGAGGAATCACACACTAAACGTCTTCTCTATGACCCACTCTGCCTTTTCTCCTCTCTTCACTCCCAAAAACATGATTTGCTCAAATGAGCACTCTTACACCACTTTTGGTCTTCAGATCCCTTTAAGTGTAAGGCCTTGTTTGGCCTACACACCTATTTCTCATTTTCTCCTTTTTGGTCTTAAGTGCCCATTCTTCATGGGCCTTGTTGGCCTGAATCATTCTTTGACTTAGGTTTCTTTTTAATTGTTATATAGCCCATAATCCTCTCAAAGTGCACTTCAATTTTGATCATTACCTTAGACATATAAACTTATTTACAATTGACCCTTAGGTCCTCATTTTACAACTTTCAAATTTGCCATTTACACTTAGGTAAATTTCCAGGTCCAATCAATTCTCATTTAGCATATACTATTTGCGTTTGGCTCTTAGCCATATAATCATTTATTCAATATTCATTTAACAAATTCCCGGAAAATACCTGTAGTTGGCTCAATTTATGCGGAATATACTAATAATTTCTATTTAGCAAAGGATTCTGAATTCATTTTTGAAGAAAGTAGATTACATGTGGGTCGGAGAAGAAAGACAAGGTCTTCCAAGCCATTTATTATGCTAATAGGACTTTGAATGAGGCACGATTAAAGCTATACCACAACTAAAGAAAAGAACTCTTGGCTATACGTCTTTGCATTCGGCTCAGTTAAACATTTTTGATGGTATGATTAATGAACATACTGACCACTCGGCCATCAAATATCTCGTAAACAGACGAAAGGCATGATAGAGCTAACGGATGGGTGTTTAATGCTCCAAGAGTTTGACCTGAGATTAAAGACAAAGGAATGAGAAGTCTGGTTGCGGATCATCTATCCAGACTTGAAGGGCCTATTAATGAAGTCTGGATTAATGATGACTTCGAGGATGAGCAAGGCGGTAGCTATGTCGGAGGTAAGTCACGTGCCACTGGTTTGCGACTATGTCAACTATTTGGTAGCTAAGGTGATTTGAAATTTACAGCACCAACGAGAAGAAGAAATTCTTCTTCACAGGTTGAGGCATTACTATTAGGAAGAACCAATCCTCTATAGGCATGCGAGACCGGGTGTCTGAGAAAGATGTATTCGGGAAGAGCTGTGGGTTGCATCCTAGCTCTGTATCAATTCTCTGAAGTGTGGAGGAACTTTAGAAATAGGACAATGAGGTTCTCCAATCCAGGCTTTTTATTGGCCAACTCACATTTAGAGATGCCATGCTTGTGTATCAGCCCTGTGATAAGGTGTTAAAGAATGGGTAGTATATCTGGAGATGAAGCACCTTTGAAGGTATTCTTGAGTTGATCTGTTTTGATGTATGGGGGTTGGGTTTCATGGGCCTGTTATCTTCCTACAACAACAAGTGCATTTATATGGTGGATTAATGTATCAAAAGAGGGGTGGAAAGCGATGCTACTCGAGCCAAGAATAATGCTAAGATGGTGCTTAAGTTCTCAAAGAATATCTTCACCAGTTCGGCAGCTCAGGGAACCTTAATAGGTGATGAGGGTAACCGCTTTTTGTGTGACCAAGTGGGTTGAGAAAAACTATTGTTGAGAGTATGGCCGTCAGGCATCAAGAATTACCTAGCCTATCTTTGAGCCAATGGGATGGCGGAGGTACATCGATAGAAATTAAAGAGCGATCATAGAGAAAGCGGTGAATGCTTCTCGAAAAGAATTGAATAAATAAAATCGATAATGCTTTATGGGCATGCCGAGAACGACTTTTTTAAGACCCCGATAGGCATGGCCCCTTATAGGCTAGTTTTTGGCAAAAGCTTGCCACCTTCCTGAGTGGAGACTTGAGCATAATGCTTGATGAGGCGACTCGACAGGGTTGAACACATGGAAATGACGGTGGAGAAAAGGTTACTACAGGTGATCTAAGATGAATTCGAAATATGACATGAGGTGTGAGATTCTCAGAGCCAAAAACTAAGGCATTGCATGATAAGCACATAGTAAGGAAGCACTTTACAACTAGTTAACAAGTTTTGTTGTTTAATTCAAGGATCAGGTTATTCCCAGGAAAGCTAAAGTCTCGATGGTCTGGCCCATTCATTGTAATTCAAGTGTTCCCATATGGTACCATTGAAATCACACATGAGACCGAGGGGCACATTTAAGATTAAGCGGGCAAAGGTGAAGCCGTGCCCTGCAATGGTGAGTTCAAGAGCAACAAATCTCTATCTTATGAACAAGCAAAATCAAAAGGAAGAAGCGGCCTTGTGGCAGTGTAGAGCTCATGGAATGCGAGAAAGTTGAATAGTGAAGCGTTAAACAAAAGCTACTTGGGAGTAACTAAGCATAGGGTTTACCTATTATTATTATTATTATTATTATTTTAATTAACTTCATTTTCATTATTTTATGTCTGGTTATGATTAATTTCTGGTTTGCTTTCTAATTTGCGTAGTCATGTATTAATGAAGATTTGGATAACTAATTCATGTGTTTGCATGACCGGTGCGCTAATCACGGGATATTCAAATTTTTCGAACGAACAATACCAGGCAGCCGCGCGATAGATTGTGATCTCACGATTGCGTGAGATAACAAAGAAATCAAGCCGCCAAGAGATTTTTTAAAGCCTCGGGCATACAGTGCGTGACTCTTCTGTTGCTTCCCAATATATGCGATTTGGGTGGGCAAGCCACGCATAATGTGTGGCACGAGAAGATGCAAAATGCTCCTCGGGCACGCTGCTGGTCGTGATCCGCAACACTTGTGTGGGGGTACGTAGTTTGTGTTTAAAATTCACAGAGCCTTCTCTTACCCGTGAGTCGACTCTCATCGCGCGGCCAGTATGAAGAAAACCCTGTCCGCGATAGGCCCTCGATTCAGAAAATACTCCTTGTTGCATGCTTTGCATGCATACTCCTTTGGTGGGATGCGCGGCGCAAAAGTCTCATTCCATTCGGTTCATCACCTTGGATGCAGTAGTTGTAAGCCTCCTCACATTGATTCATCACACACCAAACTCAATCATTTTACTACCAAAAAAATCGAAAAACTCATCTTCCAAACTTCCATCTCTCTCCCACACCGCAATACACCCATTCTTTGATAAAATTTTCACTCCTTATTTCAAGTGCCAAACCCACTATTCTAAACATACCCGCACAAAACTTGAAGTGCCTCCCATGTACTGTTAAACTAAGGAAGAAAAGGGGACAAAATTTTCCAAGTCATTTGGGTAAAAGTCCCAAGTCATCTAGTATTGTGGTTAAATATAACGATGGAAGAAATTGATGGAGTTGTATTTTGGGCAAACATAACTCCAACTTAGTGGTTGGTACAAAGTTCAACCTGAGAGATTTGCAGTGTTTGATGAAATGCATGTGGTTGAGTTCATTTAGAGGCTTGTTTGTTTAGAGATTTGTACTCAACTTGGGCTTAATTGAGAAGTGATCTTGCATCAGACCCACACCCCACCCCCTTCCAGCGGCGGGTGTTAAAGCCCTCACGAATCCCAAATACGTTGCAACGACTAGGAACTCACAGTGACGGCGTATTGCTTGCAGCTCTTATAAAATTTTCTTTTATTTTTCTTAGGTTGGGTAAAATCTTAGCCGGCGGAAAACCGGCCGGCCATGGCGGTACCGCGTAGTCTAATTCCAAATCCTGTATACATCCAATTTACATTATATCCAAAATATGGCAACCAGCATACCAACACATTATTACAAAACTACTCTATGTACATACATATATTCCATTATACATATTCAAAGTCTTTTCTTACATAATATTCTTAATTTACAGCACTTGTACAATGTCAGGAGAAATCCTATTGTGCTCCAGCGTCTTGCGTACTGTACCTGAAAATAGTTTTAAAATGCAAAATAATGAGATAAATGAGCTCCCGGTGGAGTGTACTTTATAAAGTTTTGCTTTAGGAGAAAACCTCAGCTGTAAAAAACTTTCTTTTACAATATTTGCTGGAAGCTTTACTGCTTTGGCATGAAAGTTCTATTTTCTTCTTGCCTTTGTACTTTTAAGGAAACATAAAACTCTTGTTGTTTGCTTGTAGAATTTTATAAAACTTCCAAATTTCCCTTAACCTTGCTTTATCTTGCGAAGGTTTCTTGAGCCTTTCCTGAGCCTTTTCTTTAAGTTTCTCAAAACTTTTTTTCTGTAAAACGGGAGCTTGGCTCAGCGCGTGCTTTGAGTAAAGCGGGCTTTGGGCTCAACCGTTTGCCAAGAAAATCCACGGGACTTAAAGCTGTGATCGTTTAAAATCTGGCGGAGACTGGGCTCAGCCGTTTACTTTAAACTCTCAGGGCACGAGCCAGGAACAAAGTTGATTTCAAAGCGTATATCATGCTCATGAAACACATCAACCATTTGGAGGCCTATTTTGCTTATCATGCCTAGTGAACACGGGGAACACATTGCTTTCGGCCGGAAATGCCGGTGGAAGGACACGTGTCGCGTCCACTGTTTCGGTAAATATGACAGATTGACCAATACATCTGCAAATTGGTTAGGCTCATGTTATATATGCTCCTATCACGTGCCACGGTCTCCTTTAAATGCATGATGTGACCTAAGTTTGAGCCCGAGCAACCATATGATACATGTGAGATCTGGCTTACACCACCATGCATCTGGAATATACGGCCAGGTTTGCTTGCTTAGAACTAGGGGAAGAGGCACATTTTTTCTGGAAACACATTCTTTGCTTGCTTGCTTGCTTTCTTGAAAAATGGTTTAATTATTTAAAACCATTTGCTCACTTGCTTTCTTGCTTGTAAAATGGTTTAATTATTCAAAACCATTTGCCTTACTTTCCATTTCTTTAAAATGGTTTAATTGTTCAAAACCATTTTAGCACTTCTGCTTGCTTGAAAATGGTTTGCAATTTAAAGCCCGATGCTTGCACCGATTATGGTTTAACAAACTGGCTGCACCTCACACAGAATTCATTGCTTGCTGGCAGGAAATGGTTTTGCGATCCAAAACCATGAAATACCGGTCTAAATGATTTAAATAATAGTAATAATACACTAGTATTTGGAAAATGAGTTTAGAACACTCACCTCTCTTTGAAACTTGAGCCTGATTCCACACTTTTACATGGCTGGCACGGCCTACAACTTAAGCGAATGCGACGATGTATTGTCGCTGCGTGTCGCATGGCAACATACTTCTAGACTTAGTACGCTCAGTGAATGCAGCCGTAGGCGTGGTGCTACGTTTGTCAAGTCTGATCTTATTGAACTATCTGAGAAATCATTGTCAAGGTTCCTAAATATCGATTATTGAATTCGGGCCAAATACCGCGAAAACATAGCATTCTTGGCATTTAGGAGCTGCGTGTGCCAGGGTACACCACTGGACTGTGCCGGTACACGTGCCCGATACGGTGAGGTGTGGTACACCACTGAACATGTCTTAGGTACACTTTGCCATACCGTTGGGGTGTCATAGGGTACACCAACTATCTCTTGGGTGCACGCTTAGAAATTTGCGATTTTGCTATTTTTCCCACTTTTGATACCAATTCACTTCATACAACTTATGATTTCTGGCACCTCGAGAATTATCTTGGAAATCGTAAACAACTCCACAACACTTGAATTGGTGCTTTGGAACTTCATAACCCAAACCTTAGGTGAAAATCCTAAAAATCCAACCTAAGGTCCACCGATTCTTTATAAACATCACATAATTTTGATGATTCCATGTTTGTTTTCCACCAATTGGGGTTTTACTCATGCTTAACAAATTCAAAGGTTTATGTGATCTTTGCACGAAACCTAGACCAAGGAGCATCTGTCTCAGCCACCAAAGCTTAGAGCAATTACCCATGGATTCCTGAGGCAGAACCTACACGGTGCAGGACTATTCCTCTCTCACTCCTTCTTCCTCTTCTCTTCTCCTCCTTAAATATGCATAAGCATTACCACCATCACGGTTTGCTAGGGCAACTTTGAGACCAAAATGACATTTTTGGTTTATTTCCATTATTATATTCTCAAGTCTCTTTAATTGATCAAGTCCTCCAACACTTTAATATTGGATTTGTAACTTATTTTATTTATGTGGCCCATCTCTACACTTAATGATTTTTCATATTCATGTCCCTATTGCTAAATGACAATTGTACCCTTGTTCTCGCCACCACCAAATCGGGTTCCATAGCTTTCATTTCCTACTTTAGTCTCCAAAAATACTACGATGACACTTAGTACTCTTATACACCCCTACGGTATCATGTACTTGTACACTCTCTCGGGACGGTGTTACACAGTTATGGCACCAAAGAAAAATAAAGTCCCTCTAGTATCGGTGGTCATTCTCACATCTGACCTTAAAAGCGAAGACAAAGTTTGCACACTTCAATGTGCTATGAATTTTCATCGCCATGAAAACCCGAGCAAACTTTCATCATGGAAAAGGATTCAAATACCTCCTTGAGTGGTACAAGTAATTCAAAGTAGAGGTAGGGCACCTTTGTTAAATACACCCGACCAACCATGGCCACACTGGTAAAGGAGATTCTCACAGCGAACCTTCAGAGAACACGGGGATAGAGAAGGTGTTTGTAAAGAGAGGCAAAATGGGTCTCGTTTCGAAGGGACATCATTAACACTTTCTATGGTCTCTGGTGGATAACTTAGCCTTTGATGTTTTGAAAGACGTCAGGATTATGATTCCATCATATCCTTCCTCACTGATGGTAAAGGGACTTGGAAGACTAATGCCTCCAATCAAGTAGTAAAGTTCCAAAATTCTATGTTGACATGGATGGAAAAACTATGGCATATTTTTATAGCACATAACCTCCACCCCTCTGGTAATATTTATGAGGTAACAAAGCTAAAAGTATTTGCATATACGCCATAGTAAAGAACATTTACTTTGATGTTGGAAAAAGAAATGATAGAAGAAGACATTTTGAGTAACATCGAGTGCACGATCACACAAAAACCTTTGGGGCACCCGGCTTTGTTGCGTACTATGTCTACAACCTGGTGTGGTGGAGATCGATGAAGAGAGGATACAACCCATGCTCCCATTAAGTGAGACGACATTGAGGGGAAAAAGACAAACGGGAACTCTAGAAGGTGCTTATGACTCAGGGCATGCAGAAAGTTTTGAAGAGGAGATGCCAGCTGAACTTTCATTCCCAAGAACATGTGAGACAGGGGGCCCTTCTAGTGCACCTCCTAGTGATGTGCATGAGCAACTCCACAGCATTCTCAAGAAGCGACCGCGAGCCCGGGCCGCTATTCTTGACCGCCTCTGGGATGCTGTCGTCTTTTGGACGGTGTGTGGCATGGCGAGATATTGTGTTAGAACATGAGGCACCTTGCGCCCACTATCCCGGAGAGGCTGGCTGTCACACCCGGGTCGGGTCTCCACCCGGATATTTCTACGGGGTGTACCCGGCCTCGGGAAGTCCTACCCCTATGGCGGGATCCCCCTCATCCTCACCACGATTACCGGAGTTCCCATGCCTATCGTTACTTTTTATATTTTACACACACCATTGAGGACACTTATGTGTCCCGGGGTATGTTAATATCTAGTTAGATTGCTTATTTGTTTTATCATTCATGTTCTGACCCATAAACCTGCTTTCATTGATTATTTCTTTTTAGTTGTTACAGTTGTTATTTTTGTGTCTTTCTTTCTTTCTTTTATTTGTTTTGTGTCTCGTATGAGTGAGTTTGATGCTTTGTTGGATAGTAGAAGGTCATTTTGAATAAAAACATTTGAAAAAGGGCAATAGTAAAGTGGATGGGACCCTTAATTTTTTAAATGATGCAGGTGTGTGGCAGCGGTATGGGTGACTTAGCTTAGTCACCTCCTTGTCTTGAAACTATTTCCTCGAGAATCTATCACACACACATATTTGGTCTCCCTTGTGTTATTTAAACCTTTTGTGAATTCCTTTGTGGAAGATTCACAACTACCTGAGTGGGACACCACTAAAGAGGATTGCCATTTAGGCCCCAAATCACTTCCAATTAAAATTAAAAGACAAAAGCAAAAGAAAAGAAAAATACCAAGTTGCTTGTGAATAGAATAAGTAGGATCATCAGTTGGTCCGGGCAAAGTCAGAGGCCTTTCAAAGCCCGAGATACTTACGAGCCATTGGTAGAAGTCATTGACTTCTTGCCTTCTGAGGGACAAAAGATGGATCCTTCCCATGGCCTTAGGCCTTTGAGTTTGGTTGGTGTTAGGAATTGAAGTTTGAAGGGGTGTCAATGGGTTGCCCTAACCAGAGTGGTGAGGAGTCATAATGGATCCTGCTACAAGAACACTCTCTAAGCTTTCTTAGCGATTGGTTTTCATCTGTCTATACTTTAGATGCTTTAAGTATGAATAAAAATGGTGCATTCCTATCCTTTCTTAGTTAGCTTTTTCTGAATAGGTAGTTGAGCTTAAGTTTTAGGGTACTAAGACCTTTCTATACACTATAGATCATGTTGTCACCTGCACTTAGACTTCTTGGGAAAAGTCATTGAGAACTTGGGGGGGTTGACTTTCTTTACTCACCATGCTTTGCTTGGCCGGGTTCCTTAGAGAATTTAAAATTTTAAGGACCTTAAATTTTGGTTGAAAGTGATAATAGTGATAAATTGTGTTCATAGTGACTCTTCCATTTGGCATCATGCTATCACACTTATCTCATTGTTTGTTAGTTCATGTCATTTGCCATTTTTGTTTTGTTTTGAGTCAGTCTCTTGCTTGGGGACAAGCAAGAATTTAAGTTTGGGGGTGTGATGAGTATAGAAAATACTCATTAAAACCCTAAGTTTTACTTAGTTTTTAGTAATGTTTTTATGTTAAATAAGTGCCCTAATGCTCTAAATGTTCATATTTATGATTAGGTCATCCATTTGGCAAGGTGGTGCGAATTTGGAGCGAAGACACAACGAAAAATTGGAAAATCAGTAAACATAGCACAGCAGATCCGACCTTTCAGTTTTTCTGTATTAATGGAAATCAAATGAAACAAACTACCCAGAACTACATTCTAGACTTCACAAGCTTTCCAACAAGACCAAGATCACTTTTGCACTCAATTAGAGATCAGGACAGGGAGATACACTTTCGGGAAGTCGAGGAGCAAAAACAAGGAAGAAAGCCTCAACAATAATAATTCTATTCTATTTCATTTTATAGATGAACTTTGCTAGTTTAATATGGATTCAGACTTCAAGATCTTCGTAGAGTCGAAAACGTCGTTGGAGTTGATAAGCGAGTTATAATAGCCGTCTGCAAGAGACATGAAGAAATAAAGCACCACAGGGGGCCACACCCCTGCATGGACCCTACGCCCCTGCGTGCCCGAGGAGCATTTTTTTGGTGCTTTCCCACGCACCTGTGTGGGATTTCCACGCTCCTACGTGGGCGACTAATATGAGCCACTAGTTGCAGAAGATCTATTTCAAGGCCCATCCGAGGGGATTTGATGGGGGGCTATAACTGTGACCTCGGGAGACATAAAAATGAGGCTTTTTGATGAGAGAAGGAGAGGAGAAAAGATTATTGGAGTGCAAGGCTTGAGAGGATTGGATTTGCGGCATCTCATCTCGTTTTTCTTACTCTACTCTCATGACTATGAATTGTTGTATTTTCTTCCAAATATCTGTCGTTCTAAACAGTTGTAGTCAGCTTGACTGCGTCATGGATGAACTTTAATCTTTCAGTGTTAGCTTAATTCTTGCAATTGTTGGTTACCTTATTTCTAATTTGATTACATGTTGATACTTGGCCATTATTTACATGTATTAGGCTAGGGCTTTGAGGTTAAAAGAGGAGAAACTCTAGGGAACTGAATAAAGTATCATACAATCAATCATAGGATAGAGATATCATGGTTTTGTATGTGGTAAATAAGGACTATATGTTAGATCATCTTAGAGTTAAGGGGTTAGAGGCAGAGATGCAATAAAAACCTCTCTTGAGATAGGTGCTCAATGCTCGAGAGAGGTTGATGCATAGAAAATATCACCTTACCATCAACATTCACATAAATTATAGCTAAATACCTCTTATCAGTTCACCAGAATGTAGTCATTAAAAATCATAAGCCACTGAATGCTTCACCTTGAGAAAAGGCGGATTTATTGGTATTTCACTTACTTTGATTATTAGTTTGATTTAGAAGTGGTGACACAATATCCATAGCCTAGATGTGTAAGGGTGGAGCCCCTGAATTAGTCCTTGACATTTCAAACTCCTTGTGGGATGACCTTGACTCACCCTTATACTACCATTAAAGTAGCCGCATACCTTGCCTTGACGAGATTAAGTGGTTCTTATATAGGCAATTTAAGCGCCCGTCATTTTTCGTAGCTTGACGGGTTCATCACGAGACCCAGGGGATAAGGGTGTCTTGATTTAGTATCGAGCATAAGGTACTAAAGTACACCTGGGGCTTAAGGGACATGGGTTTAAGCCATGGTCATTCGGTCAATATCCCGATATGAGCATCCGCGACTCGATGTCGGGGTTTAGGTATGTGATCACCTAGGTCATGGGATAGGAATGAGAACCTTTGTATGCATTGTGGCACATGTGTGATAGCACTGAAATTGTATAACATGATGTGTGTTGCATGTTGTGTATTGCATTTATGCATGATTGGATATATAAGAGAAGCTCCAAAGAACACTAGAGGTGAGAAACATGATCTTGGTATTGGAACTACTGTTAGTAGTGGTTGTCATGCATCTGAGATGACATATGGCCCTGAAAATCTAAGATTTGGTGCTTGGCAGGTATAGATGGCTAGTCGCGGATGAAGACGCAGAGGTTGTCCATGGAGCAGCCGCCATTGCTGTTTTATTTATAGGCTTTATGGAGTGCATGGGCGTTGCGGTCGCCACTGTTAATGCGGTGAGTGTAGCCCGGGGATCGGGAGGGAATGAGTAGCTGACAGAGCCGAAAATCCAATTTGCAAAATAGCAAAATAGTAATTTTGGTCGAAATTAGTATTTTTCTGGGTCTCGGATAATGACGAACGTAGGTTGGAATCGTCTCGCGAGGAAATCTAGTTACCACGTAAATTTCATCAAATTCGGGGCGGTCGAGATTTCACGTTTTCGAGCACAGGGTGTCGGGTCTTGTAAAGCGACTGTAAAGACATGTGATGTGACGAAAATTAAATGCTACGTCCCATGGCTTAATGTTGTATGAGTAGAGAGGGTGGAGATGAATGGGCTTTAGATTAGGCCATTATCATCAAAAATTACTTAAAATGATTATAGATGGAATTAATGAAATATTAAATGAATAAGACAAAGGGGCGAATAGTTTTCTTCTTCATTTCGCTGGAAATAGTGCGATGGGCGTGGGTTTGGTTTTAAAGAGAGAGAGAGAGAGAGCTAACTGTCTCTAGATTTCCTTAGTTCGGTTTGTCTAGGTTCGTTTTTAGGCCAAGAAGTAAGTTGTTCTCTGTGGCCCGAGGGCTACGCGTGGACATTGATTTGAGTGGAGTTAGCGGAGCAAGCTCACAAAGAGAGGTAGGGGTTTTCTCCTACTTGTGTTATTTGGCTAAGAGCCATGTGAACGGATAAGATGTCACGAGGCTTGAATTAGCGGGTGTTTGCGGTCTCAAAATACTTGAACCGGCGAGAATCCTGGTGTGGCGTGAAGCGATGCCGACCCTTGGGTTTCCCTTTCATTCCACGTGTATTGTTGTGTGATTTTTGTGTGTTTTGGGTGATTCAAAATGAATTACTTCCAGTTAATTATCCCATGTATTTAGTGATGTGATTTTATAAGTCTGAATAACATGATTTATGTGAAATTCATTATGTTTAGTATATACATGTTTTATATATTATTGTGAATTGTTTGGAGTTATGTGAAATTAATATGTGTCACATGTGATTAAATGTGTTAACATGATGTGGAGATATATAAAATTATAAGTATTGTATTTGAAATGAATTGTAATTAGCTCGAGTGAGCTAATTTTGATGTTATTGATGTGGTCAATATTTGTGTGGCATGCATGTAAGAAGATTTGTTGCAATATATGTGTAAATGATATATTGGCATGGTTTGAGAATGACATGATGCATTTCATATGCTGTTTGAGGAACACAGAAAATTGAGTGTAGGTGCACGGTGAAAGAAATAAAAATGATGTTTTCTCCGTTGGCTTCAGGCATGCGTGGTGAGGGAGTCGATGAGGACTCGAGAGACACGGGATTGGGTATGTAGACATTCAAGTAAGATCATGTATTTGCTTGAGTGTGTGTTTATGTTTAATCATTGCATATTGCATAGGTGGGAGAAGTAACAGTAGGAGTAATTCAGCTGCGAGGCGTCTTTCAGCGCCAATCGAGAATATTATTTTAGAGTACGGGAGCGATCGGAAGCGGCACTCATTGGGGCCGTTTGAAGCGGGCCTGGCTTTGACATGGATATAAAACATGTATTAAATTATTAATTTAATATAATATTTGTATTAAATGATATCAACTCTTGAACTGTGTGGTATATAGTTGATGTAATTTTGATGATAAGTGATGTACTGGGCTAGTGGCATTTTACTCATTTAATTGTATGGACCAGTGTGGTCGTTGTTGGTGTTGGGACGGTTTGTGCCTTGGGTAGAGCTCCACGTGCAAAGGGGCTACCCGGTTTCATGGTGGTGTTGGGTTGCAGGCACATCCCACGAATATCCTTGGTGTGGGTTGTCGCGGACCCAGAAAAATGGGGTGTCCACCATTAACCTCCGAGGTTTAAGGGCACATCATCCCTCGACATTCCAAAGGAGAAGGGACCCGATTGAAGCAGCTGACCATTGGTTCCATCCAGGATTGAGGAAGTCATGGAGACCCTTGAATCACCCTCTGCTACTACGGATCAAGCTAATTAGTTTTCAGCTAGCGGGTGAATCCACGATATGAGTGGGATTGGGTGAACCTTGAAATGTGGAGGCGATGACTTGGGTAGATTTTAGAAACTCTTTCAAGGCAAGTTCTTTCAGTGTTTGCGAGGAGCATATGAGCCTTAGAGTTCCCTAGACTTATAGGGGAGACATGAAAACCCAATACTAGAGGGTCACGATGGCTAGAGTTTCTGAGCTAGCTTGTTTTTCGAGATGACTATGTGGCCATAGATCGGCTTGAGGTGAGGAGATTTTGAGGATCGTCAGGCTGATCCGTCGAGGCAGATGTGGGACTTTTGCGGGATATGGACTCTGGTTAGAGACTGACTATAGGCGCCATAAAGGGGTGAGATAGTTTATGCTAAAGTATCGTCGTGGATCTTGGTGGAGGAAGGAGGGTGGAGCTGTTCAGGTCAGAAGCGGAGGATTTGTAAGAAGAGGATCACCAAGGGCAGTGAAAGTACATCAGGCAGGTGGGGTCGGTATCGGGGCTAAGGCGGGGTAGGAGCACGACCGGACAAGGCGGATGCTTTGTTTCTTCTTGGCTTGACACGGACATATGGGAGGATTGGGATGCCAGGTTTTGGGATGCCACGATCCGGTGACTAGTGGGACGGCACAAGCACGGTTTGTTCCTGCCTGGATTAGGGAGATAGGTATCGGGCTTCGGGTGTTGCCTGGCTTACCTTCGGTTTCACAAAAGCAGGCCCGAGGGGCCAAGCTATGGAGTCGGTCGGGCCGGGGCCGCAGGCACAGTTCCCGGACTCGGGGCGTGTCTACGCCATTACCCCACAGACTGAGATAACAGACCAGTCGGTGATATAGGGTACTTTCTTGCTCTTTCATTTAGCAAAGTTTATTTGGTCTGGTGCATCTCATTCATTCATTGTTGTATGTGTGAAAGAGCTGGACAGAGGTTGAGACCTTGGAAAAAGTCGTTCATAATGGAGTTCTCCTAGGGACTAGGGTGAGGGTTGATAAGATATGTCGGGATTGTGAGCTAGAGATCTCAGGGATTTTACTCACGATGGACCTTCGGGTTATGGACATGTTGGAGTTTGATGTCATTATTGGCATGGATTGTTTGACGACACATTGGGTTGTCATTGACTATGATCGTAGGAGGGTTCTTTCCCACCGCAGGATGAGTAGTTGTGTTATGTTCAGAGGATAAGCATGATGTTTGGCAGTGTATGACTTAGTGGCACAGACGGTTGATGAGTTGGGTTAGTAAAGCCTGGGGGCGGTGGCTTGAGTTTAATTACACCTCGGTGGTTTGTGATACGAGGATGTTTTTCAGAATGAGCTCACGGGATTACCTCGTAGGGGATGTAGACTTTGTTTTGAGTTACACCGTACATGGCCATTTCTATGACTCGAATAGGATGGCACCGATTGAGTTGTAGGAACTCCAGGTCCCGGACTCAGGATTTATTGAATGAATACGAGTTTATTGGACAAGGGTTTCATTAGGCCAGTACTTACGCACTTAGGGCCCTCAGGTTACGTTTGCGAAAAGAAGGATGGGCCGCCCGCATGTATCAACTCACCAAACGAGTTAGACAAAGGTGATGAATAGATCCATCTAGAAGTTGATGATTTATTTGATTGGTAAGAGAGTATGTCTATTCAGATAGATCTCATCTTTGGTTATCATCGGAGTTGAAGTTAGGAAATGGATATCTTTAGGCGGCGTTTAGGAAGGCGGTATGGGCATTTTGAGTTTACAATGATGCCTTCGGATTAGCGAATCGCCCGTTCATGGATCTCATGCATAGGTGTTCCGACCCTATTCATCCAGTTTGTTATAGTCTTTGTTGATGACATCTGATCTCGATCGAGGCATGAAGATCATTGTAATAACTTTGATGCCGCCACCACGTACCCGGCGGCCCGGTGGCGGATCGAACCCGAGATCACAGGAAGCGCAGTCTCAGCCATTTCGATCCCAAATACAAAAATTCAGCCTGAAATGTGAATACATTTTTCAATACAGCAACATTTCAAATACTCATTGGGTATACATAAAAATATACATTAAACATTTTGCGGAAGGCCCATCATTTTGGGATAACTCCCACATTTGTACCATCATTTTCAAAAAATAGATTAGAGTTTTCAATATCAAAAACATTTACAAAATAAAATCAGAGTTTAACTTTCCTGAATGCTTTATAAAAAAAGAAGTCAATTCAATTTCCTTGCATGTATGTGAGTTTTAGCTATATAGAATGGCTTTGTGAAGGCTCACGTGGCAGTAAAACTACTCTTGCTATTCATAAATTTGTTGCGTTGATAAAGGCTCTCTTCAAACATGCTGTACTTAGTGGTTTACATCTGAGTTCTATTCTCTCTTCATTTCATTTTAAATTGGAAACATACAATATTTGTAAAACAGTAGCATACAAATTCAATGACCAATGCGGTACAATACGTATCCTATATATTTATTCAATAAATAAGTACAATTCATTGGTCATCTCCAGTATGCATTTCATAAGCTGAGAAAGAGAAAGAAAAAAAAAATATATATATATATATATATATATATATATATATTCAAAAACACAAATGCGTATACTCAATCTCATTATCATTTTGCCCTTATCCAGAATTTAACCTGTGTTTTGGTGCAAGGGATAACAGAATCAGTGCCGGTCTATTTGGAGCTGCGAGGCCGAGTATATATATATATGTACTGCGATTAATTATTACACTAGATATTAATCATTTGGGCTATGGATCGATAATACCACAATTGTGCGTTTGTTAGAATGTATTGATATAAGTTTATCATACTTTCGAAGATTCTACTTGACTAACGTTCTTTTAAGGGCATTAAAATCATTCAATACAATTTACAATAGTATATATATACATTTGTATGCACGATAGAACATTTTCACATTCATGCAGATTTTCTTATGCAAATTCGTTTCATCAAATTGTGCCAAATCATAAAACAAATCGTTTCAAACACAAATCAATATACGCTTTTTTGTGTGCTTCCCAAAAATTTAGATCGTTTGTATTCAAAATATTTTAGAGAAATAGAAGAGTTTGAGAATCAAACAAAAATGCGTCGCTTTGATTCCAATCTTGGAATCTGCTGAATCAGACTTTCTCTCGTTGGCCTATTAAAATACAATTACAATCACATATGAGTCGGTTATTCTAGGAGTTCTATTTTCATTAGGAATTGAAATAATCTCATTTGCATAACGAGCTGAGTTACGACATTTTAATGTCAAACTAGTCGATAATACTTGACTCCACTTGGATCGACCACTATTTTTCGATTTCCTGGGGGTCTTAACTCCATAAAATTGTAATGGTTCCTTCACTCATTTTGACTATGGTTCTAAGGTTTCTTAACTGATTGGATAAATGATTTGGATGCTTTGAACTTCAGTTATAGCATTTTAATGCCAAACTAGTCGATATACTTGACTCATTTGGATCACCCATATTTTTTTTTTTATTCTAGGGTCTTAACTCCATAAGTGGTAATGGTTTCTTCACTAATTTGAATCTATCGTTCTACAAAGGTCTCTTCTCCAATTGGAATCATCAGATTTGGATCGCGCTTCAGAGATTATTGCATTTTTACACATCATTATGCAATTTGCAAAAGCAAAATGCGTATGGCTCCTTTAGATTTGCAGGCATGAGATTACAATTTAATTACACTTCCTACAACATTAAATTATTCCTAAATTCTAGTTTACCTAGAGTTTTTAATCCACTCGATTTGGATGAGTGGCTGACATGGCGAAACGCGACAGCTGCACCCAAGACGGAGCATGCAGTGAGCTGCAGAGCTCACCTTTAAACCCATATTCGGAATGTAGATTGCTACAATTTTTCTCCTGGTCCCTTCTATACATTTGTAGCCTATCTCTTATGTTTTATTCAATTAGGAATCACTTCATTTGGATCATTATAACAACCTATAGCCAAAACAAGAGCAGGTTTTGACAAATTTTTGACTACATTTCGTGAAGCAACATTTCCCTTTTACAAACATTCCTCAAAAACAGTCAAACCAATATCAATCAACAATACACTTCAAAAACTCAACCCAAAAAACAACCCCAAAACGATCTGCAACTAATCCAAAATCGCATTTGCATAAGGTTAGAGTTTTTCCCTAAATCGAACCACCCGAGAAAAAGGTTGGGGTTTTTGAACCTTTGCTAAGCTCTTCTTCTCTTTTCTTTCTTCTTCCTCCCTTCTTGATCACTTCATCTTTTGTTTACACTTGGAGAAGAAATCACCAGCAATGACTTCTCCTTCCTTCTCTCTCAATTAGTGTCTTTCTCCCAGCAAAGTATAAATAGAGTTATGCCCTTTACAAGACAATTGGTCTTAAGTCAAAATCATAGTAAGGCCTTGTTTGGCCTACTCATTAAATCCACTTTTCACATTTTTCATTGCTACTTCATTTCACTTTCATTTTCATTTGTTTGCCATTTACATTTTGGCAATTTTATTTCTTTGTTTTATGACTCTTACTTAGGTCCCCATTTGACATTTTACTAAATTTATTTGGCTCCATAAAATTTTAAGTTGTATATTTTTTAAGTTGTAGGTTTGATTCTGAAAAGAACAATTTGCTGTTATTTTATACCTTAAACATGTTCTGAAAGTGTTAGGGTATTTTTAGGGCGTTATATCATTTGAGGATTATTCTCCAGGTTTTGCGAGAACATCAGTTGTACGCTAAGTTCAGTAAGTGAGAGTTTTGGCTTATTGAGGTGTGGTTTTTAGGACACCTAGTGTCGGCTTTGGGTATGTCAGTGGACCCCGAGAAAGTCGAGGCAGCTATGAGTTGGGAGCGACGTGGGTTCGAATCTGTGGTTTCTTGGGGTGGTGGATATTACAAAGAGAGAGGTTTTATTGAGGACTTCTCCCGATTAATTTGGGCTATGACTAGATTGACCCGAGAAGGAGGTCAGAAGTATGAGTGGAATGACACAGTGAGAGGGCATTCCAAGAGTTAAAGGAGGCTTACATCGACTCCTATTAGATGGTCCTAGAGAGAAGGGGATAGAGGTACACATGGTATATTGTGATGCCTCGAATGGCAAATTCGGGATGTGTTACGATGCGGTCAGGAAGTAGTAAACATGGTTCATATGAGTTGAAGAACCACGGCGGAATACCCTACGCGCGACACGGAGTTGGCGTTATAGTCGCCGGCGATAGTGTCACTATTTATATAGTGAGCAATTCGAGGTATTTTCGGACCACAAAAGTTTGAAGTATATCTTTACTCAGCGGGACCTCAATATGAGGCAACGTAGATGGATGGAATATCTGGAGGATTATGACTTCACTTTGTAGTACCATCCTGGTAAGGCAAATGTGGTGGCTGATGCACTCAATCGGAAGTCACGGGGAGTATTGGCTAGTGTGGCTTCCCGGAAGTAGTTGATGCTCGAGACTATGGGGCAGTTCGGCTTACAATACAATGAACAGACTCAGGGTGTTTTGGGGAGTTTAGTGGCTACGCCTTCCCTGTTGAGTAGAGTGAGTGATCCCGAGGCCGGGGCGCTAAAGATAGTGTCTATCGGGGGGCCCGAAGTACCGGGGTTGAATGCACGGGTGACGAGGGAACAGGCCACTTCCACACGAGATGGTAGTCTTTGATATAGGGAGACCAGGATTGTGGTTCCCAGTTGACTTTCTATGAGATAGGAGATCCTTCGAATTCCATTCTCGTTTGCGGTGCATCCGGGTGGCATGAAGATGTATCATGATCTTGATAGCGATGCTAGGCGAGATGAAGAGACGCGTTGGGATTTTGTTCCGCGATGTCTCATATTAAAGCAGTTAAAGTACGACGCGGAAAGCGAAGCAAAGGTTACTCGACCATTGGTAGCGGAGTGGAAGTGGGAGCATATCGATGGATTTTGTGACTCGCGCCACGGACGCCAGTGGAAGCGTAATCGTGGTGTGGGTGATAAGTAGGCGGCCCCACAATTACATTTGTTTTTAGTTATCACGGATGACCTTCACCTGGAGAATTTTGTAAGTTGTACGAGGAGATTGTGCGGGTTTGTAGGTGCTACTCTCCATAGGGTGGATCGGGATCTCGAGTTTCCCGGCGCTCAATTACGGAAGGTTTCCAGGGAGAGCTATGGGGGACATAGTTGAGGATGAGTCTTTGTTCATCCCTGGAGCGCGGTCGATCAAGAAGGACTATACAGGTGTTAGAGGACATCACGAAACATCGTCACCGGATCTCGAGGAGTAGCTGGGATGAAGCGCGTTGCCCTTGGTCAAAGTTCTCTATGTGTGGTTATGGTGAGTATGCATATGCGTACTGTGAGGCGTGTGGGCTATCTTGATCTCAATTTATTGGACGAGCTAGGAAGATCCACCCGCGGGGCCCAGGAGTTGATTAGTGACACCTTAGTGAATGTGGGGGATTGATACGTAAGCGTCTTCTCGAGGCTCGAGGCCCGGCGGAAGGTTACCGCGAACCTGCAGTGATGACCTCTGAGGTTTAGATTAGGGATCGTGTGTAACTTGAAGGTTATGCTTAAGAAAGGAGTGATTAGGTTTGGCAAGAGGGGAAAGCTATCGTCGAGATATATTGGGCCCTTCGGTGCCAGGAGGGTGGGTATAGTTGTCGGTTGACGCTACTGGCAGAGTTTATCGATGTCCGATGTATTCAGTGTCTCCATGCTCGAAAATACACTCAGATCCAACTCATATGGTGGATTGGGACGGCACTGATATTGATACAAATGAGACCTTCAAGGAGGGACAATGCGTATCATGGATAAATTTGAGACCAGTTGATGCGAGTGTGGGTGATGAAGGTGTTATGGCGGCGGGTGGAGGCAACATGGGAGTGTGAGGGCGTGATGCGTCTTCCTTTTTGTTGGGGATGAAGGTATGTTCCACTAGTCATATGGTAGCATTCAATGACTGTTGCATATACATGTGATTACGTATGGTTGTGAGCTGGAAATTTTGGACGAAATTATTTTGAGAGAAGAATGTAAGACCTGGGAAAAAGCTAAAATTTTAATTTATATTGGAAGAGACCAAATGATAATTTTGTAGAGTAAGGACATGCTAAGGCCTATGAATTTTTAGATTCTGGGATGGCCAACGAGACTTCCACTGGGTGAAATCGTCTCTCGAAATCCTAGTACGGCAATTCGTTGGTCGAGGCAAGTCGAATTTTTCCTGAATTTCAAAGCAACAGGCGTCGAGTGAACTCAAAAAACGAGATTTTTAGAAAAATCCCAAAAAATATCAAATATTTAAAGAATTTCCATTTATGATAGATGAAATTTAAATTGGGGCCCGAATAAATTGTTTAGGCGAAGCGGACGAGGGCGTGACCACGTGGCGTGATGTGAGCCACGTGTCTCATAACTGTAAATATCGAAAATATCTAAAAATAAAAATATCTCACAATTTGGTCTAGACAAGCGTTTAGAGAGAGAGAGGAGGGAGAAAAACATGAAGCTTCTCTAGGCGATTTGCGAGGTTTTAGTTAGACTCGTTTGAGGATTCGTTGCTCTCTGTGAGCATAACAAATTCTTGAGATACAAGGTTTTGGGTCCAGGTTTGGGTTTCCATGAGAAACGAGACGAGTGTCAAATCATGCTATTTAAGGTAGGGTTTTTCTCCTACTCGGTTTAATTTATGTCTAAGGGCATGTGTGTGTGTGTCTAAGGGAGGTGCTGTCTAGTTTTCCCCTTCGACCCCATGACTGTGTTTTGGCCATAACTTGGCTATCACTCATCCGAATTGAGTGATTCAAATTTCTAGATAAACTATACTTATAGGAGAACATATCTCCTTGAAATAGGTATATCCAAATTTCGACCGCTTTGGACTCAGAAATTCATTCAAAGTGGAGCAACCATGGTATGGTGTCTGACGGGGAAATTCTCGGGTGGGACCACGGTGTCATTCCCACGATTGTGGCCTCGACTTGAACTATCCATAAATTCTTCTTCCAAACTTCGTTTGATGTTCTTGAACTCCATGAAACCGACAGTCAGTTAAACCATGTGCTGTGGGAGATTATTGATGATCATAACTTTTTTGAAATATGTTTTGCACATTAATGCGGGTTGTAGTTGTGTGGATGTGAATAGTCGGGTTTGACATGACCATTGCATGACATGTTGTGAAGCCATTTATTGGGTAAAATTTTGTGAGTTAGCTGAGAAGGTTGTATGACATTATTTGTTTAGTCATGGATTGATGGATATATGTAGCGATGCGATATCTATATATGATAATGAAATATATGGAACTTATATGCTTGCGATATATGTTTGCATGGTAATTGACATGAAGTGCAACTTATGAGAAAGGTTCATGTAGTGTGCATAATACATGTAACATGAGAAATTGCAGTGACATTAGCATTGCATATCCACAGGGAAATCAGCATATTGGGTGTGTGTGCATGGATATGGTCATCCATCATTAGTGTTGATGAATGGGTAGGCTTCGTGCTTTGGACGGCGTCCGATAAATGACTCCGCGGTTCAAAGCGTAAAGTGAAATATAATTAATGTGTAGTGGCGGGCGAAAGGGTCAATTAATCCCCTCGGTGAAAAGCTTGGAACATTGAGTGTAAAGACGAGATTGTGATCGAAAGGATGCATTGCCCCGAAGACACAGCGGTCATGTTTATCAACTGTTGATTGTAGGGCAGTGGTGTGATCAGGATTATGTTGCCCCGAATAAGACACACGGTTATCACATAGACTTAGAGTTGTGTGATAAGAGTCGGGATTAACTCGGGATTAGTTGCCCGTTGGCACTTGCATTTGAATGCGGTGGCGGGTGGGGGCTCGATATGTGTCATTTATATTACCCGATGTGACTATCACAAGCTTAGGCATGTGTGAGAGATAGTCAGTGACCAGGATATGGACATGAAGACATTCCGCCATGACATATGACATTCGTAGACATTTTCACTTGGATGTGGGTTGGTTTTGTCATTGTGAGCACTTGGGGTGGGAGTAACCCTTGTAGGAGATTATCCTTTGCTAGGCTTTGCTCACCGTCATGGGGACCCCTTTCGGGTCTGGAGTGAGGCGGGTTGACACGCGTGGGACCACACATATATGAAAAAGAAAATTTGGATACGAGCTTTAACCATATTTTGTATATGTATAGTAGAGCGATCGGTTTAATATATCATTTGTATAAGAGTGTAGTGAACTCTTGTAAACATATCACTACATGTTGCATGTATAGTATTCAAAGGTATGGTTGAATGGGGCGGTAATTCATTTATGACTTCGTAGATGACCGGTGTGGTATATTCTGAGCTGGATGGGTCATAGCCAGTGTAATCGGTATACAAGGTGTATTTTGGATGGGGCTTCCCGTGCGGAGGAGACTGTCAGATTTTGTTAAGTGGATCCGATCGTGGGACATGATGGTGTAGGTTGTAACCAGGATTGACGGGTTGTCGGCGGGACCTAGGATAGGGGTGTCACCGAGAATGCCCAGTCCTTATCAGTGGATGGAAGTGTTTGACTAACATGGAGGGCAAGTGGATTATCACCTTGCTGGACAACACTTCTTGTGGCTGGTTATTGGGATAAGGCTATTCTTTGTGGAGGCTTGAACATTCTGAACTGGAGAAGTTGTGGCAAGAGGTCCACTAACATAAGAGGCCTGCTCAGAATCTGTCATCGAGGATAGATGAAGTCCAAAGGAAAAGAGGATAAAAGGATGGAGTAGAAAAATGATGGTGATGGAGTAGAAAAAAGGTTGGTGATAAGATCAGACTAGCTCTGATGTACCGTAGGTGTCTGAAGATTTTCATTATTTTATTAAGAATCGGTCACGTGTGTCTATATATATATATAAAGAGGATCCAATCAGATCATAACTCGTAGGAACTCTGTATCCATTTAGGTAAGTTTACCTAAATAGTTATATCATTATTCCATACTTTACAGCTTAATATCTTCCTAATGATCTCCTATACATGGATACAATCATTTTAGATTATAGGAAACAAATATTTCTTATCCTCTAGCTTGATTTTCTACAATTGGTAGTAGCCATTCTTGATCATTAAACAAGCATTTTCACATTTGGTCAGTCTATGAAATTGATGGTATTGATTTGCATTCATTGGAAAATTTCAATCCTAAATGAAACAAGTTTTCAAAACCTAAAGAGGTGTGATATCCTTATGTCAGCTGTATTGAGTAGAAGATTAATTTCAAAATATGTATAACCAGTAAGGCATCTGAAACTTAGCTTAAAAATTATTATTATTATTATTATTTTAAAGAATGCAAGGTTTGGAAGGTTTAGGTACCAGATTCTTCTTATTGAGGAACTTTATGATGGGTCCAATTCTTTAAAGGGTAGTGAAAATATCGGGCTTTGGAAGATCCCCTGCTCTTGTTTGCACTATCAAATGAAATAGTCTTAAAAAAAATTACAAATTTTGGAGGTCAGTTAGATAATGACATATGACGAAAGAGAGGACACATAGGATTATTTAAACCCCTTTAACCATTACTCGTGCCTTAAGACTATTAGGGTATAGGACCTCCTAAACCTGATATTAGGGTTGGTAAAATTTGACACGACACAAACCTAACATAGTTTTTACGGGTTTGAGTTGAGTATAACTGTATTTTGGTCATATTTGTGTTGATGCTTTCAACATACGTTTTAATAAATGGAGTCGTATTAGTGTTGATATGCTATAATTGACTAGTGTTTCGTTTAATTATTATATTAATTAATTAACCTATTTAATAAGTTATTTGTGTTAAATATGGATTCATTAGTATAATTCCTAATAATTTAAATAATAAAATTAATAAACATGTTAAATTTAATAGGTTATTTATATTAAACATGCATGAATGATTAATTATAATTCTTATTATTTTAAATAATCAAATTAAATTGGTAATATTGGTGTTGACCTGCCTAACACAAATAATAAATAGATTGAGTTTGAATTAGCGAATGTTGACATGTTTACTATTCATGTCGGGTTTAGGTTAACGAATGTTGACCGCGATCGGAATGCAGTGGCACGACCACGAAACGCGAGCCATCGGCCATGAATTATCACCCCTACACGAGATTATTCTAATTAATTAAGAAGACCGATCAAACTTGGAATTATTCTTGTCGATTTCTTTTAATAATAATAGTAATAAATAAGTTACATATATTACTCTTTTTAAAAGATAATAATTTTATTGATTCAAATTAAAATATATTATTTAGAAATACATAATTAAATTCATTAAAAACTCTAAAGATGACAGTATTCGAGTTAATAATATAATAAATAAACAAAAACTTCTATCATTTGATAATTACATGACCTTTAAAATACATAATAAATTAAATATATTTATAATTAAAAATATGCATTTACAATTACTAAAAATGGTAAAATAATAATAATAATATATATACTATTTAAAATAAATTAAATATATAATAATTAAATTCTCATTATATTTTGATATTTACGATTTATTTAATAAAATTTAAATATTAATATCAAATATTATTTTTAATGATTGTTATAAATCAAAAGAATTAGAGAGAAATAAGGAAACTGAAGAAATTCGAGGAGAGTGATGATTTATACTTACGTCTTTGATTAGGCCTATTTATAGGCTTATAGTGATAAGGTCAAAAGCCTTTACATAAATGATACATTAATTGATGTACATAATGAATGACATTGTAATCAGCATATATAATAAGTGATCTCGTAATCAATGTGTCATTATGGTTATTCAAAATATAATATTTATATCTCGCCAGACCAGCCATGCGTCAAAGAAACGTCATCATTAAAACCTTACTAGGAAAAACCCGTGGGGATAAAAAACCTAGTGAAGGAAAAAGAGAGTACATGTCGCTTTTTGAAAGTATCTTTACCCTCATTAAACCTTACTAGGAAAAACCCAGTGGGACAAAAGCCTAGTGAAGGAAAATAAATGCAGTACTCTTTGGTATTTGCGCTCCCACGATGTGTGTGTCTCGGTGTGGAGATCTTGATCTATATTCTGATTTGGCGTAGAAATTTCTTGAAAATTAAAGTATTAGGTAATGCCTTAGTGAATAAATCTGCCCGGGATTATCACTAGACTGATTTGTTGTATATCAATCTCTTGCTGGTTGTTTTGAAGCTCATGCGTGTAAAAGAACTTTGGAGAAATATGCTTTGTTCGGTCTCCTTTGATGTATCCGCCTTTGAGTTGTGCAATACAGGCGGCATTATCTTCATTTAATGTTGTTGTTGTGTTTGAAATAGGAGGAAGACCACTAGAGTCACGAATATGTTGCATCATGGATCTTAACCACGCCTCCCTTCTTGCCTCATGTATTGCTAATAACTTTGAATGATTGGAGAGGTTGCCACCATGGTTTTGCTTAACGGATCTCGAGATGACGATATTAATCCGCAGTAAATACATATCACGATTGTGGTCGAGCTTTATGGGATCGGGTGTCGTCGTCTGTAAATGATGCGGTTTGGTACTTTAGAAGATAAAGAGCCCCATTGTTGATAGACCAAAGAACACATACAAATTTCTGACGTTATTACCAATGACTATTATCTAGTCAGAGCAATGAGTACGTGAAACGTTGATCGGACAAGCATCTCTGGGTAAAATCGTGCATAGTATTGGTTTTGACTATATCTTGAAATGCATAGGTGGACAAGTAATAAATTGGATTTAAGTCCGGATATCGATCCCACGAGATCTGAAAGAATTCTAGATCAGCTTCTACACGACTACTCGAGCTAAAGTACTATTTTGAGACTGAGGACATTGTTTCCGACAGAAGGCATGGATTATCTAGAAGTATCAATAAAGAATGAACAATCGAATAAGTGATACAAGAGAATAATGAATACGAATAGTTAAGAAAATAAATGGAAGCGAGTAATTATCGTTTTAAGTACACATTAAGATCGATACTGTGTGAAGTATCAATTCTGTTGTCGACAACTACATTAATTTTACTTGTGTATTTCGAGTTTTAAAATCGTCCAAGGCGTTTAGTAGTCTGTTGGATCCCTGTACACTTCACATTTCATTATCTAATCTTTACGATCCTCTTGAATACGAATTAGATAACTACTTTTTAACCGGACTTCCTAATTAAGGTATTTTTCTTTTGCAATACTTCATACCCATTTTATGGAATTTGTAAACCTTAGCTCCCAGGGTTATCGGTCGAAGCAAGGATATACAACTTCGAGTTCTCTTCCTCCAAGTGGAATAGATCACCCCCTCTCCTTGATTAAGATCCTCAGCTAACCGCGGGATTGGCTTCACTATTCGGGTCGAGGTGGGAACTCTGCCTTGTTTAAATTGATGGCTCATTGACTCATTCTTGATTCAAGAGTGAGAAGAGGGATTTATCAGTAAACTCTAAGCTGTTGGATCTCCTATTACTTGGGTTAATATACCTTCAAAGAAATGTTCCATAACTCCCGGGATTGTCATCTGTGTCCACTTTCGGAGGACCTCCATGACCAGAGCAATGAAACAATTGTAAGCGGGTATGAGCGATATTGGTCAAAACATTAAACCCATGGCAAGTGATTCATAGCGAAATTCGCAATTTCTTTGAACCACTACGGGAAAGATAATTTCGACGATAGCATTCACATTGTGAAGTTGGGTTCTCATTCTTGAGATACATACAACATTCCTACGATCATAGAATAGTGCAAATACGGCTGGGAAATTCGAGATTCTAGAAATTTATCGAACGAAACATTCAGGTAGTAATTTGAAAAATAGATGCATTCGGCTTACGCCAAAATGATAACGACAGTTCGGAAAATAAAGCGAAAACTAAGCAATAAATCCTAATCTAATCTCTAACTATCGACATTGAAGAGAAAGAAAAGAAAAGAAAACCTTAAAAAATAAAAATAGGCCTTGACTGCCGGACCTCTCAAATGCGTATCGTGTGGCTGAATTACTAATTTGATAAATTTAGTATTTATAGGGTTTCTCGATTGGGCCTAATCCCAATGCAGTCTTTGTGGATTTCCAAGTGGGCGGCCCGTGTTAATGTTAGTCCACGACTTCAAATCCGCGCCGGCATCACTCCATGGCGACGCCGATCTGCGTCGCGACATACGCGAATATTACCGCTTTGACCTTCCGCGGGTATTCGCGATGTAGCGTAGATATCTTGCCGTGACGCCGCTGTTTCCGCCACGGGTTTCGGTGCGGTCTCGCAGTGTGGCGACGCCGATGGCTCTTGTCGCGACCTCGGCTTCGATCATGCAGCGACGCCTATTTGTCTTGGATGCCGACGTAATCTCTTGTCAGCGACGCCGACATAGTTACGCTGGTTTCGGCGTGGCGACATCCGTCTTTAATGGCGACATTGGCTCATGTTCTTATAACTTTCGGCCCGGGTCTTGATGTTGGCGACAACTGTGTCGTGACATCCGCGATCCGCGCATGCTTCAATCATATGCCGCTTTATCTTTCAACTGGTTGCTCTTGGTGTCGCGACATCAATCTCTTGCTTCGCGACGCTCGGCTTATAGATGCGGAGTTTTCGCGGTGGTTCCTGTTGTCGCGACATCAATCCCTTGTCGCGACATCAGCTCATGACTCCACAGGTCTCAGTTGTTCATTCCTGATGTCGCGACATCAATATCTTGTCGCGACATCACCTTATGTTAACGACTTTGAACTTGTCCTTCTTAATGTACGGCGACGCCGATCTCGCGTCGCGACATCAACTTATGTCATCTGTAGTTTTAGCTTGTGTTCTGCGATTAACCATGACCTCGACTTCTTGTTGCGACATCGCACGAAGCTGACCTGACGACCAGTCTCTTATCATGACCTCTATCTCACTATTGCAGTACTTTATGTCTCACCGGAAGCTTCAGCGGTTGCTCACGATGTCGCGGCCTCATTCCCTCTGTCGCGACAACTATTTCCAATTCTAGCAGTTTCATCTTTTTCACATACATCCACGGCGTCCGGTGCTTTTCTTGTCAGCGACCTCTTGTCTTTTTTGACATTATTTCTGCTAAGTTCTGCTCAATCCACTCGGTACCTATCTTGTGATCCATGTCGCGACACGCATCAAAATTTCCTTCTTTCACGATGTGCGACCTCATAACCGGGTAATTCAAACCCCAAGCTATGACATTAGTTAACGGTTGCTTTCATTTACTACCGCTACTATTTTACGCATTTTTATATGATTCTTTTCTTCTTTCTTTTATCTCCACACCAAATAACGATTTGGTGAGTTTCTTCATATTCTGCATCTTAATTATTCATTTTACATTAAATCAAACATAATAATGGACTAAAATAGATGACTTTTAAGCTCATCACCCATATCCACTTGTCCGTGAAGGTATCTCGACAAATGTTCGCCGTTTCCAATGCCTAAGTAGCGAGGTATATCTTGCAAAGCAAGTTCCTTGAAAAAGGCTATATGCAGTACAATTTCTGAAGATACACATTAGTGCTCAATGGTACTTAAGTATGGTACTTACGGACGAGGTTTCTCATTCTCTTCTTTAGGACGAAATGGGTCTTTATTCATGATCTTACAATCATAGAGGAGTTAAGGGGATGAGACTTGTCGTATAGCCCGCTTGGGACTTTTCAATGTATGTTGATTGATGGAATGAATCCCACATTGAAAAATATACTCGTCTGCGGTAGAGGCAATATCTAGTCTTACCTAGATCTTTCATCTCAAATTCTTTCTTTAAATAGTGCGGTTTCTAGAACCCTTGAGGGTCCTATTGAATTCAAATCATCCCATATCTTTATAAAAAAGAATTATCGAGGCGACATGTTTTCTTGATAAATACACATGGGCGAGATTAGATTGTTACATATCCTTCTCTTAATAAGTATGTACTTCGAAGCGATTGTACCACATTCTACGAGGATTGTTTAAGTCCATACTGGTTCGTTCTTGACTTTGTTGAATACATGCCGTGGTTTGAAGGTACAGCCGATGATGTAAATCGTGGGGGATTTTCATGTATATGTCACTATCTATGGATCCATACAAATATGATGTGACAACATCCATCAAATGCATTTCTAGTCCTTGAGGCGCAAATGTGTGATAAATATCTAAAGGTGATTTCATCTGTCCTCATAGTCAATACCAGGTCTTTGTGAAAACATATTGTAGTGACTTCTCATCGTCACGATTTCATTATTTTTCATTTCTTTTTCGTACAAAGACCATCTATATCCAACGGGCTTAACATTTTAGTGTTGGAACTCTTGGTCGAAATACCTCCCTTTTAAATTTAAACAATTAGGTTACGCACGAATTGCTTCTTTCCATTTTCCCAATCTTGTCGATTTCGACATTCATTTTATAGTTTGGCGGCTCTGATCCTTCGTTATTTTGCATAATGCCCTTATGCGAAGAAAAGCATTGCTAACAAAGAGTATTTCTACGGTCCCATATTTCTCCTTGATTCATATAATTTATAGAGATCTCTTCATTCGCGGAGATAATTGGTGGATTACGGCTGCTCTTGCGTTTTCCCTTTAACCCTTGTAATGTATTTAGCTCAAACGGGGGTGTTGTATCGTAATAGGCTCTTGGGAGTAATTTAATCAAAGCGCCTTTACAAAGGAGTAAACAACAGTAGATTTTCTTTTCCTTGAGAAAGAATCTTTGGATCGAATAGGTCTTCCACTTTTCAGACGTGGTTTAGATGTACTAGCAATAGCATTTCCCAAATCCCCTATAGGGATTTCAATGTGTGTTAGTGTATTAATAGCTGGAATATGTGACTTTATCACTTTATTCGGATTAGTGAAAGCATCTGGTAATTGATCGCAGATCTGTAATGGATTCTTTGAACTGGATTCGGATTGTTTAATACGAGGATCAAAGATGCGACAATGATGGGTGTATTCCAAGTAATTTCACGCCATTTATTATAAATTGGTTTATCGCCTAATGGCGGAAGCAGTTCATCAAAATGACAATGTAACGGCCGGTAAAAGATTTGTTAAAGGCTCGAGAGTATTGTATAATCGATGTAAAACCTACATAAATACCCGATCTCGTTGAGGACCCATTTGGGCGTTGGTTTGGAATAGGGGCGTAATTGCACAACCAAATACGAATAGAAATATTTGGTTGGAACGAAAGCAAATTTGTAAAGGAAATCACATGATCACCGATAGGGCCCGAAGAGCGTGTCGAGTTACCGACGTAGTAGTAGAGCATGGCCCGGCAGGATAAGTGTTTTGGTTCTTAAGGTAATGAATAACGATCGTACAAATGCTTAATGAAAGATTGTTGATCGAATTCTAAGTATGTGTATGGCTTGACGAGGATATTGAATCTCTATACCCGATGACATCACCGATAGTCGTGTGGTTTGAAGAAAATTCACGGCGTATCTGACGGATAGTTTTAATAGGATGATTAGGAAAATGTGCTCGGAGTTTGATAATTTGTGCAGAGTAAGCGAGCGAAGCAAGGTTTCGGTGAAGAAGGCAAGCATGAGACAACGAGTTGATGCATCGGCGAAACCATAAAATAACGAAATGGTCCGCTGGGTGGGTGATAGGTCACAAATGTCTCCTTGAATACGTTCGAGGAGTGAGGTGGATCGAGAATCGACTTTTCCCAAGAAGAAGGTCGGGTGATAAACTTCCCTTGAGAGTACAAGCAATACGGTTGTAATGGTGTGATGATATCTGACCATTGGTCGAGGGAATGACGTGGGTGGTGAAGTATGCGCCTAGCATGAGGTGCTGGATGACCCAGTGGTTCATGCCCTTAAACAATGAGTAATGAATTGCGAACTTAGTTCGAGTGCATAAGATTCAAGCATTAGTAATGGTGGTTAGATATAAACCACACATTCTAATGATAAGCAATTTTTCAGAAATATTGCTGACATAATCATGGAGTGGCAGACTAATGAGGGAGAATTCACTGGTATCATCATATTGTTTCTAGATGGTATCAGTCAAGCGGATATCGCCAAAACTACATGAGTGCGTTTGGATTGGGTGGAATAAAGGGCATCTTGAAGGTGAAGTGTTGCCAGTGAATATTGGTGGATTTTATTGGATGGTCAATTGGTTGATGCAGAGCCAGGAAATAGTAGTAACATTAGAAGGGTTAATGTTAGTGGGAAAAATACTTCTTTTACGCCAAAAATAGAAGAATGAGTTGTAGCATAGTCTGCGGACAAATATCTCGGTGATATTGACTCGGGTGAGTTGGGGAGAGGCATCCATGTTGCTTCAAAGTTATAGAAAAGTAAGGTTTAGAAATTAAGAAAAAAATATTAAACATTGAAAACTTAATGGAGAGAAATGGAATTACATAAGAAAATAAAGAAAAGAACTAATCGAATTGACATCATATCTTAATTAGATGGGAAATATTTTCATTAGGTCTCGAGAAATGAAACATCAAATTAGGAGCGGAAATCCAGTACCACCACATCCCACCCATTACATCAAAGAAATTGACTTCAATATCCTTGCGCTGATTGATGCTTGGTATGAGATCAACCAAATGTTGGTCAGATGCGATGGGTGCGTGACCAATGACGTGTCACCACATCTATGTGGCATTATCTTGTTGAGTGATATTACGGTCGGTGGTTGCTGTGGTTGGGAGCTTAAGCTATTGGAATTGCTTTTCTTATTTTGAAGGGACCATTGTTCAGACTTTCTAAGTGTGTCACTTGCGACCAGCCATAGGCCACCACAGTTATAGTCCTTTGCACCAGAGCGGCCCATTTTGTTTTATATGCAAATCATAATTACCTTTGTCATGGTAAGGCAAAAAGTAGCATTTGTGAAATGCTTTAAACCTGTAAGTTAGATTGATGATTTTGAAGCAAAGCTCGTTATTCTTTTCGACCACAAGGAAGGTGTAGAGATGGTCGAATATTTAGTAAAGCAGACGCTCTCTATATTCTTCTTTGGGGGAGCACGTGAGCGTGAGCGATCAGTAAGATTTTTGGCACTCATCTCCATGTTGTCTCCCCTGAAGCTGGCTGAACTAATGCGAAATGGCCAGATTGTGTTATTAACTTGGGACTTAAAGTCTTGAAGCGTAAATCTGACAATAATTATCTGCTTTGGGAATACACATCTTTGTTTTCAATTGGGTAGTGTCCCGATTAGCTAGCTCTGCAGGAGGACCCGATGGGTCTTTTCTTTGTAGTGTTCGTTCTTGAGACTAAGTGAGATGATGGCGAAGGAAAATTAAAGCACAGCGCGATTGGGGATGCACTATTATTTTCTTTGATGGTTTACTCGAGGTTCGAGCGTAAGTGTATTTAGCGCGTGTCAGGGATAAGTAGTTGTTGCCAATATCAAAGGCAATAAAATTCTATTTAACAGTTAAGACATATTAAGAAAATAATAGGAAATAATAAATTAAGAAATTTGTAAAAATGATCCGCATTTATGAGAATAAATAAATAAATATAGATTCTTCGGAATCTAAAATAAATGTTTCATTTCTAGCGTTTGTAAAGTTCTTCAGGAATTTAAGAAGAATTCTTCTAGAATTCAAAGGGATTTGTAAAAATTCATTTTAGAATTATTGCAAAATGGAATTATGAGGAATTCAAAGTGTATGATGGTGAGTTATAATTCTTGAATAGAGAATTCTCTTGGAATTCATGTTAAATTAAGAAAAATGGGTATCAGTAAGCTTTTTAGGCCAATCTTAATATAAATAGAATAAAAAATAAAAAATAAAAAGTAACCTGATGGTGAAATTGTATTGATGGTATGATGGAAGTTGTGGTTAGAGATCACAGGGTGAAAAGTATAATGCTATTCAAATTTGGGGCGAAAAGAAGTTGTGTGAGTACACAGAGTGGGCTGAGTTTGGGCAAATGTTGTAGCTATCGTGTTCGTGGGCGTGTTGATAACGTGTTGTAAATCAAAGAATTAGAGAGAAATAAGGAAAGCAGAAATTCGAAATTACATTGATGTCATTTAAATCTTTGATTAGACTGTTATAGGCTTATAGTGATAAGGTCAAAAGTCTTTACATAAATTATACATTAATTGAATGACATTGTAATCAGCATATATAATAAGTGATCTCGTAATCAGTGTGTCATTATGGTTATTCAAAATCCAATATTTATAACAATGATATATTTATTGTTAATTTTTAAAAATATTTTGAATTTTAATAAATATAAATTATATATGTATGATGCGATCAATTCAACCTATTTGAATGAAAAGCTTTTCCGTTTTAATTAATGATTCCGTTTTAAAAACATCAAATTAAAACAAACATAGGCCACAAATCAGTGAACTCCCTAAATTGCAAGAATACTAAATGTCCTCTGATAATCTTCGCCGTTGATAATCGAAAGGGTATTCATCCAATAGTTCTGTCACCAGATTTGTTAGTGATTATTCTCTTGTCTTTTTTTTTTTAATCGATGCGTTAACCTCTGTTTGGTTACTGAGAAAAAGTGAGGAAAAGTGTACATATACCAGAATCACAGAAATTAGGAAAATTGATTTTGAATCTACATATAAGACCTTATTGAATTCAAGTATGACAAGGAAAGGAATTAAAGTCTTTCACTGATACTATAGGATCATTAGAGTGATTGATATCCAGAAAGATATATGTATTGACATCTTAACTATAGTGTCTAGCGACGTACTGTTGTTAACCCTTTCTTTCTCCTCGAGAAACCCTAAAATTTTTCACTCTTCTGTTTCACAAAAATCTAAGGCACTACTTCTTGAGGACATGAGATACTTGTTTTACGACGCCACGTTTTCACCAAGGTGTTCTGTGGTCAATTTGATGCATTTTGAATAATTCCATGCATCATCTTCATCATCATCATTAAGACGTACGACATGGATTACATCTTGCATATAAGCTTGAAGAGGTCTTCACATCTTTGATAAGTAAACAGAAAAATTTTAATTGATTTATATGAAACATAAGGAAAAGATTTGCAAATTTGTGATATTTGTCTATGTGAATGTAATGGAAAGCTGCTTTTGGTTATGAAGTTCTCATTTTTTTTTTTTTTGTTTCAATATGGCTATACTTAGTTCAGAGTAATTTTCATGAGAACTCATATTTGTCATCTTATTAATTATTTTTTGGGTTATTAAACAATATTTTATGACAATATTTGGGTTCTTACTGCATAAACATTTTGCCACCTGCTGGATTTTGTCTGTGTTGTTGGTGTTTTGCTTAGTTGGATATTCTGAAATTCAGTGCACTGCAAAATTTCTGCCTTTTGCTGGTCCTGATTATCGCCAACAGAAAATTGCTGTAGATATCATACTTAGATACTATGTGGTTTGACTAAGTATATGTTTCTAAGATTGCTGAGAATCATGTCTGGTGAAGGATTGATGCATTTAATTTGGAACTTAAGAATAGGTCTCTCTCCACCTCCTAAGTTGGTGATTTGCTATGTCATTCAAATTGAAATGTTTTCTTTTTCATATGTTCTTTATATAATTGTATAACATACTGTGGAATAAACAGATGGAGGGCAGTCTTGCTGATGAGCTCTATTTAGAAGCATTGTCACTATCAAGTGTAAAATTGGATCATGGATCAACTACCGATCCTAAGAAGGATGAGTTATGTGGAATAAATTTCAGTCTGAATTTTTGGTTTCCTAATTAGATTATGAATTTATTCAGAAACCTTTAGCGGGGTTTCCAATGCAACATTGCACCTTTTAGAGTCAATTGGAAATCTTTTTGAATTACTTACAAATTCCTTGTAACTGTGGTATTATTCTGTATTGTCTTTGATCCTATAGATCTGATCTTTTGGGTGCTTTCCTAGCAGAGCAATTGATTCGATATTTTGTTTCAGTTGGCAATGGGATGTTTGTGGTATGAAGATGCATCAGTGTGGGATGGTTCTGATGAAAAGTTTTAGCTAAAAGCGTCTGAATTGGACAGTGAATGGCAGAGGAGGCATGATCAATTTCATACGGTATCCTTACCAATTCAAGTTCATTGGTTGTCTATTTATTCATGTTGTTGGATGATCTGTTTTAAGCCTTGCTACATTACCATTGATTTTGGAATTTTTAGATTGGATATCGTGATCGCCTCATAGCGGGTCAAGAAGCCTCTGCTCAAGAGGGATTTAACATTGGCTTTAAAGAATCGGTGTTTGTTGGATACAACTTGGGTCTTGTCAAAGGTGTCACTAGGTAATACTTAAGGAACAAGAAAAGAAAAGAACTTTTAGTTTGCTGATCTTTATCAGCTTCCAATTCTCTGTCTTTTCATATAAAATCAATTCTTTAGTACTTATTATGGCTTTTTGCCTCTTGTTTGGCAACCTGGACAAGTGCTTTGGCTTTACTCCAGAATCCATAGGAAGAGTTGGGGACAACACAAAAACTAGAGATGAATTTCAGTGCTTGTACATTCTTCATTCCATACTTCAACGAACAATGTACTAAAGTTGTTTTTATGATGGTACCCCTAAAGAAACAGATCAGGTTAAAGAGGACCGGAAATGTTGAGCTAGTTCCAATGTAACAGACATGCAAAATGAATGTTCAGACAACAATAATCTGGAAAAACCTTTGAAGAAACTGATCACTTCTTCATGAATCTCAACAATCAAAGTGTTTAACAATAGATCAGTAGATTGTGAACAAATCTCCTGCATAATAACTTGTTTATTATTCAGTAATAATATTACTAGTTTGCACTGTAAATTTTATTAGGAAAAAAAAAAATTTATTGGGAGAAGTGTTGGGTTGTGTTCTGCCTTCATTGCAGTGGTAATTATTGTAGTATGTGATTCTTAAAGAAATATATTCAATGTCATTATTTTTATGATGCTGTCAGGAATTCATTTGTTTATATAAGCTTCTGAACCTGGTTAAGATTCTCTTCCTACTCTATTACAGATATAGTATATGATGGAATTCAAATATAACCAGCTGGTGTCTTGTCAACAATAAAGAAAAATGAATGATACTATTTTTTTGTTGTCAAGAGCTTAATTTATAACTGATAAGTATTTTTGAATATAAGCTGCCCATAGTTATCAATCCACTTGAATATTTGTGTGTAGGTTATCAAAGGGAAGAGTTAAGGTAGATGGGGTGGTTGGGAGGCTGTTGGTAGTTGGTAGTTGGTAGCTTTTGTTTCTAAAACTGTTTATGATTTATGATTGTTCTGTATTGGCATTTTCTGGGTGTGTGTAGAATTGATGATAGGGAAAGGACTCACCTTTGAGAGGAATCTGAGGGTGCAAAGAGGGATGAACCATGGTTTTCTGTGGATGAATTTCCTTATTATAAGAAATGTCATGTCAGCTTTCTTCTTCTACAAGGGATTTTCAGGTTTGGTAAATAGAAAAGAGTTAGTTGATCTTACATAGGTGGGGAAAAGTGGTTCACTTTGTCTGGCAATCTAAATCTGTAATTTTTAAAGTTGAATGACCAGCATTTCTTATGAATTATGGATGATGTCAATGCCCACTCTTTCATCCGGTAAAGAAAGCTGTAAGCTATAGAAAAGGGGAAGCTCGGGAACCACAAGGTCAAGTCAAATAATAAAAAACAAAAGAAACAGAAAGAAAAGAAAAATATGAACTATTCCTTGGCGCTCAGCAAAGAGGGTGACAATAATTTCCTTCTAGAAAAAAGTTGAGAATCTTGTAGTTGAAGAGAGAAGAGCAGGTTTTGTGTTGCTAAGTCTGCTTTGCAAAAAGGGAGGGAATATTCATTTGAAGCATCAGGATGGACAGGACATTTGAGGAGATTGAGGATGGAATCCTCATGGAACTGTCATTTATAAAGTTTGTCTGTCCAAAATGAAGATTGGAGGAGATCTTTGTTGATGGGTGATGAAAAGGAAGTTCTCTTTTGCCTCTCTGGTGCATCTTAGAACAAGAGATCATGGGATTTTTATGACAGAAATTTTTTGTTGTGAAGTTGAAATATCTCATCCTTGAAGAGATATTCCTTTGAGCATGTGAACACTCATGGATGAGTTCTTCATTGATTTGTAGCGTCTCTTAGTTCGGGTTTGGATTTTCTTGAGCTTTGGTGTATGTGCCACCTTCAGATTCAAACATGGCTCTGTAAGATTAAAACATAAGTTAGGTTTAATATCAGTCATGTGTTCGCCTCACTTACAACGGCCTGTACCCGCCGTGGAGTCAAGCAATCGAATGAGTCCTTCATAGACTCCCAAATAAACAAATGGGAACTCGTTACACAGAGATGACTTGACGAAGACCTCATGCAAATCGAGAGTTTTGATCTTTGTTAACAACCAACTCTCTAAAAGCTGAGCGCAAGTTTGGGTTTTTAATATGAATATCATGCTTCTTAACAATATGCATGTATACAAACGGCTAATAACATTTTGGAAGTCAATTATCATCCTCTTCAATGCATCCAAATGAAATTACCTGCATATTTGATGCTGATATTTCTGCAGATGACATTAACCAAGTGGTTGAATTGTTCTTTTGCATCTCTTGATGTGTTGTCATATGTGTAGGATATTGTGCATAAGGAAGTCAGTAACTCATCACATGCTTACACATATAGGAACTGCATATTAATTCATGAGGTAAATGCTGTTTCCTTTTCTTGCCTTTCAGGACTTCTGTTAGCTTAGCTTCTATTCACTTCCGTTTGCTTGTCTTCTTTCATGTAATATTATTACTTAATGGGAAAGATTTAATGTGTTGCTTTTTTGGTTATTACACCATCCACTTATGGAGATTCTAAAACTTAAGGCCATAGAAACAGACACTTATGAACTCGAAAAGTTTGTTCGCTCTGGTTCCCGAATGTATAGTTCTTTTGCAGGATATTTAATCTTTTGATGATTTCTTGAGTGAATTGGAATTAGAATTAAGGGAAAGGAAATAATTAGTTATGTGTCAGGTGGTCATCGATGCATAACAACAATAAAAGCGAATAATCAGTATGGTAATTGCAATATCTGGAATTATATGCCCTCTCCAGCATCAATGGATGGAATGTATTATGCTATCACCTCAGAAAATAAACTCCCCACACTCTTTATTATGATTACACATAAATATTGAAATCAGTGCTCTGCTTAGACATTTGTTTCAGAGCTCAGGAGAAACCACAATGCTGTTTTGTACAGTTCAATCTCCTTTTTCACTGTAAATCCTTCAAGAAGTTTTGCTTCTGAAGGCTGAACAACTTGTTAGTGAATCTTTTGATTTTCATAGTTTTCTCCCAGACACGGACACTGGATACGATATGCAATTCTTGGTTCACTTGTCTATTGTAGTAATGGTGTTGTATATAAGCTGCTTCCTCTGCTTCTCACCTGCATAAGGAAGAAAGAATTGTTTGATCTCTAATTTGTATTTGGTTGGATTAACATCTTGGTTTCTAGATTTTCTACACACAATAGAGTTGTAGATAGAATAAAGCAATGGGAAGACGAGATTTGCAGAATGTAGAGTTTTGGCATTTACCTTTGAGACCTGCATCAGCTGCAGGCTTGAATGGTTCTTGGCTGAGCAAAAGCTGATGAAGTATGCCTGATACGGGTTTCCCATTTGGGCAATGGGAGAACTGTTTCAAAAGCTTCAACTAGCAGTGCCACTTTCTTCTTCCTTGCAGGAGCAAGTTCTGTGACAGCCTTGCGGAGTGCAAAATCAAGCATCCATTCTTCTGAGTTTTTCCTTTCATCCATCATTTGATGCCTGAGATCAACCTTCTCTGATTCTGGGTCAGGCTGTAGTGGCAAGTAATTTGGTTCACGTGGATTGAAGTTTCTGAGTTCTTCGTTCTCCTCGACAGGTCTCCTGCGTCTGATTGCTCCTTTAAGCGTATTGCAGCCTATGACTGGTTCTTGGTTGGTGTTGCCCCTTGCAGGGAAGAGCGCAGTTCTGATTTTTGAGCTGCTAGTATTGTTGGAACTGAGGCATTTTTCTGCTGCTTCTGGTTCGGTTCTGTCTTCCACTTCCATGTTGTCGACTTCTCTATCACTGTTCTCCAATAAAGCAAATTTCTTCATCTTTGAATCACTATGTTCCTCCAAATTCATGGAACTTGAGATTTTGAACCCAGCTTGAGCTTGATCCTTCTCAGAGCCAATCTGGACTTCAACATTTTTGTCACATTGGTGATCCTGAGTTTCTGCAAGAAGGGTTTCATCAGGAGATGCTTGGGTTGATTCACAGTTCTCAGCAATGCTATCCACTTGTTCTTTCTCTTCCTTTCCTCCTCCGTCACCACCATTGATGAGTTCCTGCTCTAGGCCAAAATCTATAGTGGCAACATTCTGATTTGTTTCTAAATCTTCAAGGTTTCTCGTGGTGTCTCTTTCCTCAGACTTCTTCCCTTCAGTTATAGTATCCAAACTGGTGGTCTCCATTAGGAAATCTTCATTTGTTTTTCAACCTCGTTTGTAATAAAAACCCCTTGGTTCTGGAGCTGCACGGTATCATCATCATCTTGAGAAGAGGTCCACTCTCCTGAGTGATCGATCGCCAAGATTTATCATCGATTTTTTCTATGTCACCGGCCTCATCATCCTCTGGTTGGGGATACATCTCAGGATTAAAGACCCTCTTCGAAACTCTGCCCTTCTCATTATTGGCTGCCCGCTGCTGTTTCCTCAGAGGTGCAACTTCAACTGGACGCCGTTGTAGATATTGATCAGAAGTCGTTATCGACGCGCTCGTCTTTATTGCAGGCTGCTACTTCCTTGAAAGAAAAAATCGAAGAACTTTGCTCTTGCTCTTGCTCTTCATTAGGCTCTCGGACATTTGGCTAGGTGTCCGTCTCAAATTCTGGTCTATGCTATCTCATCAGAATCACTTCCGCTGAATTATACTTCAAAACATGAACTTTCATCGTCCAGCGAGCCTCTTGCTGAGCCTCAGAAAAAAACCTCCCTCAGAAGCACTTGCTGATAGCACCGTCTGGCTTGGAGGTTCATCGCCACAAAAATCAAGGATGCTTGATCTCCAGAAGGTACCTGCCGTCCAAAAATATCCTCATCGTTTCCTTGAAAGTTGAATCATCCAGGACTATTGGTCGCCTCTTCCCGATCATATCAGAAGCTTCAGTTTTGATTCTGCCATCTTGCTGTATCCTGGTGAGAAGGTGATGTCTTTGTCTTGTGCCATCTGGTCTCCTTCAGAAGGTTTCGTGGCTGTGTCAAGTCAGGTCGTCCCCCAGGGATAATCTCAGAGACTGGTGGTGATTATCTGTTAATTGTCAAACAACTAGTCAATCATCACTTCAACCGAAGAAGGTGTTTTTAGATATCAGTTTCCACAACATCTTCAACTTCATCTCCTCACCATCTGATCCAGCTGTGCTGCTGATACAGTGGCACAATCGTTTATCTACTTTGACATGGTTGATAAAAAAATCATGCAACTGTGTAGTATGAGGAGGAAACTGCTGAGCTACCGAATCAACTTCAGTGAAGGGTATGACATCTGATCTTTGCCGATGTTCAGCTCATCATCATGGGTAACACCAGCTCTTCCAGTGGATGACACCATTCGATCTTCTGGATTATTCAGCACCACGCCGCCCTTGCTGACAAAAATGTGAGCGAGGAGCATGGTGATGACCGTTGAGGGCTATTAAGTATACAGGGGCAAAAACCCTTGTAACAGTTGCTTGTATAGTTGGATGACAGACATTCAGGAAACTTGAAGTCACGAGGTTGAGTGTAGCTCTATGTTACTAATGGCGTCATGTCTTTGTAAAGCTAGACACTTATTGGTAGCTCTCATGGGTTTACAGCTCAGGACTGCTGTGGGGTTCTGGCTTCAAAACTTGATGTTCTTGCAGTTTTATGGGCGAAACTGAAGCAGAAGCACCCGTTAACCAGACACCGCGCTGTATTGGAACAGTTTGAAATCAGAGGACTCGCTGAGAACACTCATGCATCGAGCATGGTGGACTTCCTTATAATTTGTTATCAGATGGCTGATCGCAGGCGTACCGGCGAGGTGATGAATCTTCAGCTGTCAGTAATATGACGTGATCTTGGTTCTTGTTTTCTTTGTGTCGTGACCTGTTTCTGCCATCCTGGTGATGGAACCCGCTTTTCAGCTCCCCAACGCTTCTCCGGCAGCTTATTGGCATGGATCGACGGTTGACTTTCTTTGCTGGATATCTTCGGAAAACCTGAACATCTAGAATGGGAAGATGCTGAAAACAGGGTGGTTTTCTTTGTTTGGATGGAGAAGATGAGTTTCTAGATTTTTCTATTTTTCTCCTTTTTGGGATATAAAGGTATGATGAACAGAAGAGGAGCCTTAGGAAATCCTCAACAACTAGAGATTCTCTCCTGGTTTGGGTCATTTTGCTTTTGGGGCCCCATATTATGTAGTGTTTTGAGATGGTGGAATGACTGAGAGGGGTGTGATGGTCTGACTTAGAAATTTTTGTCTAAGGAGGGGGTTGTTGGGATGGTGGTGTCCACCAGTTTCATATTTTGAATTATTACATTGGGGAGGGACTCTTCTGCATTTGGCACTATCTTTGTTCCTTCTCTTTCTTAAGGCATTTTGATTTTTGGATTAGGTATTCCTTGCTCGCGTTGTAAACGATCAAATCGTGAAGTGACAATTCGCGCTAATATTATCAATGATGACAGATGAGTAAATAAAACTAGTGTTGATATCAACCATAATAATAATATTAATGGTTTTTTCTTTTTTTGTATGAAAAACACATTTTGTTGTATCATGTTTTGCTTCTTGTGTGTATCTCTATTAAAGAAATGATGAAATGCTCCCTCACTTTCAAGTTCAGGCAAAGGCTCTTTTGTTGTGTTCCATCTCTAGAGATCAGATGATGAATAGAACATATAAGAACTATAAAGGGATGACCTTCAGCATATTATGGAGGTTTTCTTTAGACGAGACTTCGTTTGAAACTTCGAGCGCGAAAAGAAGTATCAGAGGAAGAAAAAATGCTAAAAATATTTGCTTCTGGTTTGTGTAAAATCTTGAATAAACCAAAATATATATAATTAAAACTTTGAAACTTTTATAAATTTTGGAAAATTTCTTGATGTATATAGCATGGAAACAAATAAATGGTTTGATAATATCTGAGAAATTAATTTTTTAAGTTTAAAACATACTTAATTTTATTTTCTTCATTCTTTCATTTGTTTATTAATTTTAATTTTCAAACGGAGCGAGGATAAATAAGAAACAAAGCTAGACTGATTGATGAATCATGTATGAGTTTGTTGGTCTAGAGGTACAGCCTCTTTTTTGCCATTTATTACGAAAGTAAAAAAATCGCTGTAATGTTGATATACATGTGTATTGGCTTTGAAAGTTGATTTTAACATATGAAGATTATTAATCTTTAATAATTTATCGTTATCAATCATGATTTTGAAATTATAGTTCAGTTCAGATTATTAAACTAAAGTGTTCAAAATCAAATAGTGTTAATACTCAGTTAAAAACATGTTGGATTGGAAACCTATTGTAATACCATTTTGTTGAAAAACCAACGATAAATAAGAAAAGAAAGATGGAAGCGTTTGACATGGATGATATATTTTGATGTTGAGTTTAACAAGACAATTTCAAGTTTTTCAATATAAGTCTCAAAGACTTTTAACCTTCAGTGGAAAATCGTGGTGGTGTGAGAGAGAATTAAAGTTGAGTGGATCATAATAAGTATTTTGGTGATCTAAGGCCCTCTTTCCTTTTTATTATGATATTATCTTGTTTTCTTATAACCTATTTTTCTCAAGTAATAAGGTAATTTTTTTGTCGAATTCTTACTTGCGAAATCGCCACGTCTAAATCTTTTTTATTTTCATGTTTGATAAGTGATTGTCTACCCCTAATTAGTTTTATTTTGTTTTTTTATGTTGTAATGTTATCGGTAATTGGTTTATTTTTTGTTTTATTACGACATTTTCGTTTGTGGAAATGCGTTTTATTACGATGTTGTGTTGTTAAGTAGTTTTGTGCGATTGTTTTGTTGTGTGGGGACGAGTTCGAATCGTAAAGCGGATTTGATTAAGTCGAAGATGTCGAATTATAGTGTCAATGTATTAATCATAACTAAAGTCGTGGTATATTAATCATTTCATTATCTGATTATAGTTTATATGTGAATTTTATTATAATATCATTAGATCATGTTTATTTATATAGTTTTAGTTGTTGCGTTTTAGTTTATCTTTGTTGTTGAAAGTTTGAATCGATAATATATATATATATTTTTTAAAACAGTATAAAGGGTGTCTGGTAATTTCAGAATAAGGATGTATATTTTTTGTGGTGGGAGGCATAAAGACGGCACTTGACCCATAAAGGACCGGGTGGGAGTGGGCAGTGGAACTGTAGACAAGCCATTGAGGCGGGTGGTCGGCTGAAAATGGGCCCCACCTCCTCTGCCATTTACCCTTTTGCCCTTCCCCTAGCGGACACGCACGCTCCTCCTTTACCCCCCTCAATATAATATTTCCTTTTCTTTAAAAAAAAAAAAAAATTGTCAGCCACTCCTTTCGTATTTAAATAATAATAATAATAATAATAATATTATTATTATTATTTAGAGTTGAGTTTTTCTCAATATGATGATGTGGCCACTTTGAAATTTGAAGTTCTTCTTCAATATATAAATATATATATTATTTAGTATTAAATCCCGATTTTCATGATTTTATATTTAAATCATTAAACATAAGTTTATTTTTGTATATATGAAACTTTCGCCAAATTTTATTTTTATAATTTCAAGAAGACTAAACTTTTTATGTTGTTCGATGTGGCCAAATAGAAAACGACATCAATTTAATAATAAAAACTACAATTAAAAGGAAGTTAAATGCTAAAACAAAGTTCTGTAAGAATTATTATATTTTAAAAACAAACTTTTATTTACAAAGTTTAAACTATAAAAATCATAAAAAGTTCACAATTTTAATATATATATATATATATATATATATATATATTGACATAAATAATGATTATCGTGTCATAGGACTGTTATTGTTTTAAATCAAATAAGAAAAATGTGATTTTCAGCGTATAAAGTGTTAATGCCCTTAAGGCCTTTTCAAGTGGTTAGGGTGGGTGAGGAGGGTCCCACACTCGCCTCTTATAAAACCAAAGTACAAAGTTGTAAAAGTAAAATTGAATAAATAAAAAAAAATAGTATAAAATGTTGATATAATTTAAAGAAGTAAAAAAAAAAAAAAAAAAAAGACAAATTTCTGTTATCTGAAATGTATTTGATAGTGAAAGTTTCTTTTTGTTTTCTTTCTTAAAAATATAAAATATAATGTTGTCAATTGTTTTGTAGGATTGCTTTAAAAATAATTATATAAACAAGTATATTAATTAAAAATAATATTTATTTTAAAAATATTTAATGATATAAAACAAGTTACAAAATTTTAGATTACTCAAATGAATTTTGAAAACTCTTTCACGAACGTTGATTGCTTCTTTTTTCTTTTTTTTCTTTTTTTCCCTATTTTCATAATTAAATCTAAATTTATTATCATTTAATTAGAGCATGGCATTTTTCTATGGTTGGCTAAGCACAAAAAATCCTTAATTAGTCAATGAGTTAGTTCAAACTTGAATTCAATTCAAGTCCATCTTCATTGTTTTTACTTTTTCATACTAAATAATTTTAATGTCAAGGACATAACTCCATTTCTTTCATAATTTGACATAAATATTTTTTAAATAGTTGTATTATGAAAATATTTTAGAATCTTTTATTTCATTTTATGTATTAAAAACATTTGAACATGTTATTATTATTGTTTTGAGGAAAAAATAATTTTATTAATTCAAACTTCAATAAATCGATATATTCCGATACAAATTGTTAAAAATATAATGATGAAATAATAATCGAGTTAATAATGTAATAAATTGACGTAAAACACATAAATTTGATAATACGATGACTAAAATATTTCTGACTCGATTCTTGATATCTTGTGACCATAATCGATATATTCGATTAAGTGAAAGCCCCATTATGCTTGTTTGAATCGCGCCATTACAATAAAATGCTATAACAAAAGCAGTAATGAAATATCGTTGTAACAAATTGGCAATAGATGAAATATTATAATAAAGGCGTTAATAAACCAAACATCGTAATAAAACGTAGATACTTGTGAAAAACGAAATGAGAGCCTGCGTCTTTTTGTGAAAGAACCATTTGATTGAGTAAGAAAAAAAAAATTAAAAAGAAGAATAACAAAAAAATCACTCCTCTTGCATAAGAAAAAATGGCTATAAAAGAACAATATATTATTATTATTATTTGAAAGAATTATTATTATTATTATTATTTGAAAGAATTATTATTATTATTATTCCAATAGAAATGGAGAAATCATATTAGAAAAATATTCTTGTGGCTTCATTTGTCAAAGAGTTAGTTGAAAATTCGAATTCAAATTCAAGCGGTTTAGTTTCTTGATTTTGAACGGTTTTTTTATTTGAATACTGAATTTTCAACGTCACACTTTTTTGTTTTATATTTTATTTTCATGTTTACTATTTATTTCTTTTGACTACAACATATATATAAAAAAAAACATTTAAGTAAAAATGTGATTACATGAAAACAAATTAAGGTTGAAATTGTCGATCGGCCGCCATTCAGGAATCTTTAGTGAATGTCGGGTGGCCGAGCATTTTAAGCGAAAATCGGCGATCTCGGCGTGCGGGAACATGTACGATCTGAAACTTGTATAAACCTGCGTATCGCCGTAACAATCCGATATGTCTGATATATGCCAAAATATGGCGCGGGCGTAGCGATCTTTGATATCGTGCGGGCCCATGAATCGACTATATCGCGATCGGTTGCGAGGTGGCGTATGTTTTGCTGTATGACATATATTAAATGAAAACGTGCTTTATGTATACATCAAACCACATCGAAGCCTCTTCTGGCCTTCGACCTCTGGAATGGCTGTCTCACTCGCATGCTCCTTTGTACAATAAAATAAAGGGGATCCGCGGGAGTGGTAAGAAAGCTCAGTGGGAGAATCATGCAAATGGGCTACGCTTTAAGTGCGGTCTGTTCCGGGTGTGTATTCAGTAAGTCATGATCCTACTTGAATGTCCTACATGACCATTCGGATCCAGTCACTCTGACTCTCTCACACTAAGCCTAGTATAAATTGTAGGAATTATTATATTGTGGTGGACAATACTCAGGTGAATGTATATGTCGATTGGAAATTTCAGACGATTGGTATATATTATTTTAACTATTAATTCTCAGATGAATAAATATGGCCCCGGGCCGCTCAGACGGTTGATATATATATTATTTGATTTGGGCCCTACTCTCAGATAACTTACATTTTAGACTACTCCAGGCATTGTTTATATAGACTCGATACAAGTGCGGTAATTCGCATGTTCTAGGATGTTCGGTGCGTATGGAATAAATGTATGCGAGTTCCATCATGATCTAATCACATGCAAATATATAAACATGAATATACTCGCATAATTAAAATCTACACAATCATGTTATGCAATTATACATTTCATCCACATCAAAATTAGCTCACTTGGGCTAATGATCGAAGCAAGCCGATTTAATTTAAGTGCACGACCAACCGCTATATTTTCACAAAAAATGCATTTTAGAACACGGTTTAGAATAGTGAAACCCTCGATTCACCCCATTAAGAAGAATGCAAATCAGCGGTTCACTTGAGCAGCAATCTGACCATTCATTGGCATACCAAGCAAGCATTTATTACTTGAATCTCACCTGGCTTGACACACGACTCTGCGGGCGGTCGAGGTGAAAAATCACCAAGAATTCCCAGAGCAATTCGGTCCCATGTTTGGGACCGATCAACAACAGATTCAGACATTTATTCACATCAAGCACATGATTTAAATGCCAAATTTCCAAAATTAAGGCCCAACAGTCCCGCAATTTTAAGGGCGATCACGGTCTCTCAAAAATCCCCAAAATTCTATGGCTCGGTCGAGTTTTGGGACGTCAGGCATCGCGTATAAGCCATAGAAAGCATTAGCGCAAAAATGGGAATAAAGCGCCCAAGTAGGAAAATCCTACCTCTTGGAGTTAGTGGCTTCATGAAGCGAAGTGCAGCGTAACTTCTTTGCGTAGAGCGTTCCATGCTTGCGTCGAAATCCGACGGTCTGGGTTCGTGTATTTAGAGAGAAGTCGGCTACTCTCTGCAGAAATGAAATGTCAAACTTCTGCATCCCCAAAAATGGCTTCCACGGTTTTGTCTTTGATTAATGAAGGAGATGAACACTATTTGATTTTTGTCTTTTTTATGACTTAAAAATCAAATATACAAATGACTAATATGTCCCTCTCTTACAGTTTGAGATTAAACCTTCTGCTCGTAGTCGCGTTTCATCGTTTATATCTTTCATACATGGTATATGATACATCTTGTTGTGCGCTTTCGTCGCGTCGAAGCAGAGTTCTGACGCGCAGCGATGCGCCGAAGCGTGTCATTTCATTGTCTCGAGAATATTATGAAATTTTACGTGCTAACTGATTTGTGAGGCGATTCAGCAGTCTGGTAGTTTCGTCATCGAGATCTAGAGAGTGAAATATGGATTTTTAGCAGTAATTACAATTTTGAAATAAAATTCTGATTACCATATTTACGAAATTGAAATTTCTCGGGTCTTACATTCTCCCCTCATAAAGATTTAGTCGAAATTCGAAGCGATCTTTATCGAACACATGCATATGCAACGTGCACTCTATCATGCGTAATGGTAGTCGTTTAATTAGTAAAGCATTGGCTAACGATACATGTCAAACAAAGGAAGGATAGGTGGCCCGCGTGTGTCCTCGCTCCCGTTGACTCCTCCTCCCACAGTCTTTTGCCATAGCACTCTCCTTGTACCTCCACGGTCTTCACGTGGGCAGTTAGATCCTGACTATCCTTGATGCTGTGGTCCTGTCCCTCTCGAAGGTCCATCAGAGTGTCAATCCTCACTGTCTGATCCACCACATGGTGGATGCGGGTATATCTTGAACATGGGCGTGAAACGCCTTGTGGACACACGACATCTTTGAGCGATAGCATTGCTTAGAATGCCTTATGGTTTTGTCTTGAGTATCTCGAAAGGTCCAGTGAACCTCGAGCGATAAGCTTCGCGCTTAGCAGGAACGACCCTCCTCTTGGGTATCACCTTGAGAAGACGTGATCTGACCTCGAACTCTAAAGGGTCGTCGTACATCTATGTAGCTCTTAACGGGCCACGACGTGAGGCGTATCGTGTCAGCTCACCTTCACGGAGGTGTCTCTAATCAAATCAGGACAGTGATGGATCTCCTCTCCACCTCGGTCCATCTGGCAGGTGACCTACATGGCCCTCCCGCCACAATGCCTCATATGGTGCCATTGGTACGCTCGCGATGGCGATATGGATCCCCCTTTGATGGTCAATCTCATGCCTTATGATCCGGGACACATGTTCGCGACGTGCCCTCTGGCACAGTAAGTAATCCATACGCGTGAACCCTCTGCATTATGGCGGTGTGTGGCAGCCCAACCTCTCGAGTCGCGATCAGCGACAATCAATGAATTTGTCAGCTTCCGATCCATGCCATGCATATCATCCATTCACCAGGAGCGCATGTTATGACATCCGATGAAATTTCCAAAGGGGTATTCAAACCTCGAGTCTTTGAGCTCCTGTCGGCCTGACTCACAAGTGCGTGATAGCAATGTCAGTGTGTTTTTCATTCAGTCGCTCGAGCTCCTATCCTCAGCTCTAAGTACGTGTGATAACCTTGTCAGTGTTTCATCTCGACGACACAGCTCTTATTACTTGAGCCTCTTACATTTCTGATTCAAACTATGAGTCTTCACTTCGGACGTAGTCCTAAAGACAACTCAGCCCACACTCACGAAAGTGGTGAATGACCATCACAGTGCACCCACACCACGGCTCGAGCCCAGCGATGTTCTGGTGCACACGAACCTGATAATGCCGTATTGGCAATTACCTTAATAGGGGGTCCACCATGACGAGAATCAGAGATCCTCATAATCCCGACTTATCAAGTCAACTCTCACCCTACACCTAGGGAAGAACATCTATACTCGGCTTCTCTAAGGCCTTAATAGCCGTCCGTGTTGTGTGGGCGACAACGAGCCTAGGTCTGATGCCGAGAACCTTCGATGGTTGTCAAGCTTATTATGTCGAGCGACCAGTCAACAACCAATAGGTCTACCACACAGGTCACTTCGCAACCGCTGCGTCAACCACGATCTCCACGACTTTGACCCACTTTGGCCCTTACGGCCTATCGGTGTTGTTGGAAGTGCTTGTATAGCACCTCGAAGAAACTAGTTCCCTCTCCAACATACCAGGTGTTGGAAGAATAAGCTATATCTCTCACCATTCTCATGTGAGACCGGTGTTGTCCCAAAATCTTGGGATCCCTTTTTGTCTGCAGGGACAATCGTCACTCATGTCAAAATCCGGCCCCCAGCAGAAACTGGCATGACGAGAAGTCTTCTACCTCTTCCCAGAACTAGGAGGCGATCCTCCCTCTTCTCCTTTTGACACTCGTATCCCGAGTGTTCCAAGAGTATCCTCGATTTCTCTCTCTATGGTCAGGGCCGTCCCAACCATGGAGTCCATATCCCGTTGGTGAAGACCTACGATCCTGTCTCGAATGGACAACTTTAGCCCATTCTCATGTCTCTCGTAATACCCAGCCAATCCCAAGAAACTACGTATCTCGAAGATTGACATTCTGTCTTTTCCAACATGCTGCCCTCAACCTTTTCGGATGGTAGACCTCTATGCTAACTGCCACGTGCTCAAAAATCTCACCTCGGTAAGCTGGCTTCGCGCTTGCGGACTTGCGTCAGTGATGAATTATAGCCAACAGTTGTAAAAACGATCCTCAGTGATTCTCATGCTCCCACTGTGGGAGTAGATCCAAAATTTCATCCGCGAAGATTACGACAAAGTGATCTAGATAAGGTTAGAACACCACATGCACGAGATCCATGAATCTTGTGACGCGTGTCGATCGAGAAGGGCATCCACTTTGTAGCTTCGAGTGCCATGCAACGTCCTGTATTTGTCTCTTGGGGCCTCGGTATCCTGTCCTCAGCTGATCGCCAGCATGAGCTATCATGGAGTAGACTGCGCTCCCTCTCTAACCCCAGTCAAATAATCATCAATCCTCGATAACGGGTATCGATTCTGGATCGTAACCGGATTCAGTATCGATAGTCGATACCGCAATCGAAGGGTCTTGCCCCTCTTCTTATTTAAACCAGTTATGGTGAAGTGCTGTTGGCAATAAACCCTTGTCCAATAGCTCTGTATTGGACTTTGAGTTCATGACTCAGCAGATTGCCCGTCTATGCGGAATCATAGAGATGGTTAAAGTACTGAGGTGTAACTTCGATGCAAAGTCTACATCCCTATGTGGGGTAGTCCGGTGGCTCATCGGAAAACATCCGTACTCACACACACTACTTTCGGTAGATCTAAGTCTAGTCTCACCTCGTCCTCTGAGAATTAAAAGCTCGCTAGCCAACATGACTATCACGGCTGGACTCATATCTGTTTGGGCAAATCTCATGCGTCCCCACGAAATGCCCAGATCTAGTCTTGTGTGTGGCGGTGTCAGTCTGCGCTCCTGATCGATAGCGACCGTAGCTGCGATTCAATCCATCCTCAGGATGACCTCGAATTTTAACATGTCCATAATCCTCAGGTCCACTGTGAGTAGTGTCCCCGAGATCTCTAACTCGCAACCTCGACATATCGTACCTATTCTCGCCCCTAATCCTAGGGAGAATTCACATCTAACGACTCCCTCTGGGTCCTGCAGAGGTCCTTGCCCATTTCCACCATATTTGGGCCTCATTCTCTGGATCAGACGCGGCTAGTCTAATGGGTCCGCGTGGAAATTGTCTGTGCCTCTAACTCTTTCTCGATGCTGAACTTTGTGGTATGCATGTCGGATCTTTTCTCCCCCTATAGATAATCGGAGGATGATATACTACAAACCTCTGGGTACTAGGATCTTCTTATCTAAGCGCTATACCAGCGTGCTATAGCATTCGTAATACCTACGACTCAGCGAAAGTACCTTCAATCAGAGCACTAATTTGTGCTGACACATTACCGTGGGCCGTTCTACGTCCATAGCCCTCTCTGTATTCTGCGGTCGCGTAGCCTTGAGGTCATCTAACTTTCATTTCGATTCGACTGGCAATGCACGTACGATAGACTTGACAACCATGGTGGCGAGTCCATTTCACAAGTGGTGCTGAAATTCCAGCCCTTAGTGTTTTATTGAATAAAACTTTAGGAACCTTTGTTCGTTTCATTATCAAATCCCAAGGTCATTGTTCATAACCTTACCATTCACCCCTTTTCCAATACGCATTACCATGCATATTATGTTTCTCACGCTGACTGTCGGCAATCTCGATTTCAATTGTTGGGGTAATTCAATACCGGTGTCTCTAAGAGGCATAACCACAGCCGAGACACTAACCATACTACATAACCAGGTGTATACGCCAATCAATTGGCGTTTAAAATATTGTTTCCAGCAAATTTTCTTTCAAAATTTTATTTTTGAAAATTTGTTCGAAAATTTTATCAATTTATTTGATTTGTTGAATTTTTAAATATTTTTTTTTTGAAGATTTTGTTACTCAATGAACGAGTGTTCATTTGGTGACTCGGGAAACTCTTTGGTTGAGCCAGAACCAAAAGCAGAGTCGGAAGTGCACGAGCCCCAGCACGGCCGGGCGCCGACCTGTGTGCTGTTTGCGCGCCCGGCCACGCCCGAGCCGGCGGTGCCCGGCCCAGCGCTGCCCGCGCCCGCGTGCTGCCTGGCCGCCTTCGCCCCCGCCAGCGCCCTATGGCGTACGCGTCGCGCGCTTTCACGCGCGCTCCGGCCGCCGGCCGCGCGGCGCCGTGCACGCCAGTACGCGCCCGCTGGTCTGCGCCCGGCGGCGGCTGCCGCTCTCATGCCCAGCGGCGCGCGCGTGCAACCGCAACTCTGCGCCTGCGAGCGCGCGCGCCCTACCGCGCGTCGCGCCCGCGCCACCGCGCGCCGCACCCGGCCGCGCGCAGGTATGCTTCGCGCGCCCGCGCCGCATACTCTTTTTTTAATTTCTGCGGCGCGACGCCTTTGCTTGACCTTGACCTCATGCTCGGAGTCCACAAAATGGGCAGTAGCCCATCAAAAATTTTCTGTTCTAATTTTTTTTTTTTTTTTTTTTTTTTTTTTTTTTTTTTTTTCATTATAAATGAATTTTTCGGTGTTGAAGCGATGGAAAAATCATTTAAAATCTCTAAAAATCATTTTTTTTATAATACATCAAATAAATTCTTAAAAATTTATTTCTTCAATTCTCATCAAATAAATTTATTAAAAATTTTATTTTCCTTCATTTTTTTCCCAATTTTGTACAACATTACCACTCAAAACATTTTCACATTCGTGTCTTTGTCATGACACGCATCATTTCACAACTTCCTTTAACATGGCAAACACACCATTCACGAGCAACCAATTGATCACACAAAAACACACATCTTGTGTCCTAGGTTTTGTTAAAATTGCATACCTGGAATGTCTATTACCTAATAGTTCATCGAACCACACCTGGTGGTGATGGATACCAAACCAGGCTCCTAGGTAGGCCATTGTGCCTGAAACTCGATACCAAGGCGTGACGCCCCAACCAGGGTCAGTTATTCTGCGTCGGCCGTAGTCTCGTGGTGTCGGGTGACGGGCATTTTCACGAAAATGGAATGAGTCTCCTTTGTGCGGGGCTCTGCCCAAATACAAAACTTGTATAAAACCTGCATATACCTGTCCCGACAATCAATATATGCAATATATGCCAAATATGGCCACTTGGGCCCATAACGTGCTCGATATGCGTCTTGTATGAATCGACTATATACCCAGAATGATAGTTCTGAGTTAATATGTTTTACTCTCATACAACATATATTAAAATGAAAAGCATTCTAATACATGTATACATCAAAGCCACACCCGACCTTCTTCTAGGCGGCTCGACCCTGGGATGAAGTCTGCTGTATGCTCACTGTGCGCAGCTAAAAGATAGGGGATCACGACGGGGTGAAGTACAAAAACCGATGGGAGAATCATACTAAATGTTTCTTCACTTTAAGTGCCGGTGCAATGTTGTTCCAAATTAAACACACACATTCGAGCAAATGCATGATCCTGCTTGAATGTCTACATGACCAACTCAGGATCCGAGATGCTCATGAGCTCTCTCACACTACTTTGAAGCCTCGTATGAGAATTATTATATTAGTGGACAACTCTCAGATGAATATATATCGATTGGGCATTTCAGACGATTGATATATATTATTTCTTTGTGGACTACCCTCCGATGAATAAATATCAGCCCGTAGCTCAAGCCCGGTTATTTATATATTATTTGATTTGGAATTTGCCCTCAGATAACACACATTTTAGACTGCCTGGAACCTTGTTTACTGCAGGCTAAATCTCATTATTGAATTATGATACAGGATGTTAGTGCCATGGAATCATGTATCTGAGTTCAATGATTACAATCACATGCAAATATATAAACATGAATATGCTCGCATAATTAAATCGCTTTAATCATGTTATACAATTATACGATTTCATCCCATCAAAAATTAGCTCACTTGAAATTTATTAGTCAGGTAAAATTAATTTAGTCTTCAAACCAATGCAATATTTTCATATTCACATTTTAGAACACGGTTTGGGAATATAGTGAAATAGTTCTTTGATAGAAAATCATAATCGACGGTTATTAGTGACGTGTCCATGGCGGGTTTCAGAGCCAAGCATACAAGCAAGCATTTTAATACGAATCTCACACAAAGCGGCACCAAACTCTACGGGGCGGGTCCGGGTGAAAAATCTGGGAATTCCAAACAATTGGATCCTTATGTTTGGGGGCCAAATCCTTGACTCCATTAAGACATTTATTCACATCCCCAGGCTATGATTTAAATGCAAATTTCCAAAATTAAAGGCCCGAAACGGTCACAAATTTTAAGACTGATCCTGGTCTCTCCAAAAATCCCAAAAAATTCCAACAACTCGGTCCCAAGTTTTAGGGCCAGATCAACATTCTCCTTTGTGCCAGCCGCATGACGTGGCAGCCAAATGGGAATAGTAGTGAATCTCTTATCTTTGGAGTTGTCAGCTTCATAGCAGAATCTGCGTCGCCTGTTTCCGCGTAAGAAACGTTCATGCTGCCTGTCGAATAAAGCCGGTCAGGTTCGTGTATTTCAGAAGAGTCGGAGACTCTCTCTGCAGAAATGAAATGTCAAAACTACAACGTAAAAATGAAACTTGCACTGGTTTTGTCTTTGATTAATGAAGGAGATGAACACTATTTGATTTTTTTGTCTTTTATGACTTAAAAATCAAATCTCTAAATGACTAATATGTCCCTCTCTTATAGATTTGAGATTCGGCCCATTTACGCCGTAGTCGTTTGTCGTTATATCTTCCATCTCGCTTATGGTATAGTGATATCTTATTTGTCGCCTTCGTCGCATCGAAACGATTCTGACTGTACGAAAGCGCGATCGCCGGCGTGTCGGCTAGAAGCCCCATGCCGAATATTATGAAATTTTATGTGTGACTTTAGATTTGGCGACGATTCCCGGTACAATCCGTTTCGGTCATCGAGATCTAAGAGGTGGTATGGATTTTTAACCGTATTCTGATTTTGAAATGAAGTGCGGTTCATACTTATTCTGAAATTAGTGCAGAATTAACTTCTGCAAGACAGATTTTTGATTTTATTTTTGTAATAATATTGAGTTATATTGATTTTATAATAACATTCAAATTTATTAAAATATAAGGTAATTTGGATGATATAAATTTCATTAGTGGTATCTTAATTCTATATCGTTCTCTTTATCATTAAATTATCGGAGCAATGAAACATTGATTTTGAAAGTAATTTGTTTGTAGTAAGTCTCTGAATACATAAAAATAATAGATGTTTTAAAAATAAAAATCGAAAACAATCGATGTTGATAAATTTATAAAACGCTTTTAAAAATTTGAAAAATTACCTATGTTATTTGAGAGTATTTTATAATTTTTTGAAATATATTATACATAGAGGGAGCTTTTTAAAATATTTTAAATAAAAAATAATGTCAAACTCTTATTTGTACTCTCATTAGAAATGAATAAGGAGACATCTGATTTCACAACTTCTTAAATAAGAAATCGATTTGTTTATGTCAATAATCCTTGATACAATTAACGATTAAATACAATTAGAATGGTGACTATAAATTTTTTCTGAACATTGAAAAATAGAAATGTTAAAAAATGAAATATAGAAATATTCAGGAAGTTTTAAATATTTGATGAGAATATTATTTAGTAAAATATAGTTTTAATATTTCCAAATAACTATTAATATTGTAAATATAAAAAATAATTTGTTGTTACACAATGATTATCATCAAGGTGATAACAATGATGATAATGATAAGAATGAAAATAAAATAAAAAATTAATGTATTTCTTACCACTTACGTGGTCAAATCAATTCATGGGTTGACAATTTACGATTTTCGTTAACAAATTGAATTAAATAATCTAAAAGTACTTGAAAAAGAAAAGAAAAAAAGAAAAAAAGAAAAAAGAAAGAAAAAGAAAATGTTGGTATAAGTATTTAAGTGGGGTAGATTGAGAAATCAAAGTGGTTTTGACAAAAGAGATCTTCTTAATAAATGAATCTCAATCATAAAGGCAAAATTAAAATAAGTGAACAAGAAAATTTATCATATTTTATTGTCGGTGTGCTCAAAAATCGTCTCGTTTATGAAAAAATCCACCTCATACAAATTGAGGGCTTTTTAGACATTTATAGTACAAAAAATAAAAAATTCCTTAAATAATATAGGTTTAGAAATATTTTTAGATATGCGTAGTTTTGTCACATAAAAAGCGTTTTAGAAAGGCGACTGCAAGTGTATTTTTCGAGGCAACACAGAAAAATTATTTTGTATCAAAGATATTTTTTAAAAACCGGCTTTTATAATTTTGAATGTTTTTTTTTTTTTTTTTTGATTTTTTACGCAAAAGATATTTTTTGAAAAGACATTTTTATAATTTTGAATGTTTTGAATTAATACTGAAAGTGTCTTTTGAAGATAAAATTTCTGTAATTTTAAAAATTTTGAATTTAAGTTGAAATTATCTCTTTAAGAGATACTTTCATTTTTCAGTGCTGAAGAGTTTTGAAGAGACACTTTTGTTCTTTATTGATATGAAGAAAACTATATTATATTTAGGATTATTTTTTAAACTATATTTTTTTGTTATTTTTTGGAAAGTTCCTACAAATTATTAGCATACAATGTTTTTTTTTGAAAAACATGGTTATGCAATGTTAAAACTATCTCCTTTATTCAACGTGAAATATTATTATTATTATTATTATTATTAATGACACCTAATTTAAATGTTTATGAGAAAGAGAGTCTCAATAAAAACAAATTGATAAATAATAAAATATTATGATATAATGTAAAGTAAATAAATATAAAAAAAAATATTATTATTAACCGTGGGGGTGAAAAATCCAATTAAAAGAATGTTGGAAGTTATTTTTGATGTGTGTGGAGGGATGATGGTTCCTCCCATGTGGAGCCAAATTCAGAGTTGGGATCAAACATATGTCTTTAATACCTGATGGGACCTCTGCATCTTCCTCTTTGCCCAATTCTAATAAATTTGTTGGATTTTTCCTTAAGCCATGGCTCCACAGGTAAAGGCATATGTGTACAAGTTTCATATTCGAGTATCTATAAGAATGTATTGTTTTAACGATGTAATGTAAAATAAATAAGTGTCAAAAAATGTTTGATTTTATCTTTTATTTTTACTCATCTACATAATAGTACAGAGGTTTATAAGACGACAAATTGAATCAAATCATCGATACTATAGTTAGAATAGCCTGATATTCCTCATCTACATAATAATAAAGAGGTTTATAGACAAGAATCAGTCAGTTGATACTACAGTTAGGATAGCTGTGATGGTTTGTTTGATGCATAAGATTTTTTGTACTAATAAGCTGCTTCATGATTGTCCTGGTTTTCTGTTGGGAAATATATTTGCATTTATTATAAAAAAGAAAAAAACTATCAAATAGTACAAGAATTAATTTTCTTAGAAGATTATTAAAAGTATCCCTTCTTTTTTTTTATCAATTTGACTGTTAATTTTCTCAAAATAAATATAATTCAAACACAAACCATATTTTATTAGATAAGTCACCTACGATGGAGACAAAGGAGCAAGCAATAGAAAATTGGTATGAACTTTTTCTTTCATTTTCTAAAGATAAACATAGATATTTTTCAATTTATTGATGTCCTAATCCAACCGACCTTTTCATTTATTTTGATGTATAGTTTTTGGTGAGCCAAACACTTTTTCTCGTGTGGATAATACGCCAAATTAACCTTTGAAATCAAACTAACGGGTTGTTTGTTTTTTCTTTCAGCATTTAGCTGTTTATTTTAAAAAAATTTCACTTTTATCAAAAGAAAAATTCTACCATTATTCAGTAAAGAGGAGTGTTAGCGGCAACATTGCAGATGATGACGTGGGGTTTGAGACGGGGATAGGCTACATCCCGTGCGACTTGTTTATTTTTTAAGGCACGACATCGCACCAAAAATTAAATGGATAAGATGACTGGTTGAAGGATGAAGAATTACCAGCGGAATTTTGTTTATATTTGATTTTGTTTTATTTTTAATTTTTATATTTGTTTTTTGTTATATTAAAATTAATATATTTCATAAAATTAAAATGTTGTAGATTTTATAGGGTATTTATTATAATAATATAATTATTATTTATATAAAGTATAAAATAAAATAATAAAAAATATTTTAAAATATAATCGGGCGAGAATATGATATTTGAACTATCTCATGTTTGAGAAAAATAAAGCGAGAGCAGTAATTTAAAACCGATTACCGGTTAAAGCCAAAATCAAGTGCCATTAAGAGCGAGACGGGACGGAATGAGGTAGGGCAAAAATAACGTGTTAATCACACTAATTACCTTTTTTTGAGGATACTCATTTCAAAATATTAAGCCATGAACATCTTGTCTTTGGTAAATATTTATTGACATTATTTCGATAAAGATTTACAGTCGACATTAGCTGAAAAGCAAACCTTTGATATTCCAAAATACTTGATGGCACCCTTTTTTTTTTGTGTTTTTTCCCCATCATTTCAAGGAGGAAAAAAAACAACAAATGTTTGGTAACAATAATTATTATTTGTTTAATTTTAATTTTCATTATAATGTTTTTTAATGGTGTCTGTTGTAATTCTTCCTCATGGAAACATTTATGAAAAAACAAGAATAAAATTTAAGGTTCATTTTTTTTAAAAATTGTTTTTGGTTCTCAAAAACAAGAAGCACACATTTAGATCTTAGTTAGTTTTTTTTTTTTGAAAACACGAGAAAAATTAAGTGAATAATAAGAATAGTTTTTAGAGAATACCATTTTGGTGTTCTCTTAATTTTTAAAAACTGTTCTTTAAAAACAATTTTCAAAATTTTATGTTTGATGATATTAAAAAAATTCAATTGATAATAATTATTAAAATTATTGAGAAATTGGTTTAAAATAATCGAATAAAATTATTTCAATAACATTTTTATAAAGTAACTTTAAAAATGTTAAACTTTCAAACAAAAATGCTATGAAAATGTACTGTTTTTGTCTCATCAACCCATTATAATTTTATTTATAGGGACATTTTTGTCTGCAAAGGTTCTGTTTTTTAACTTTTTTTTTTTTTAAGAGTTACGATGGCTCGAGAACATATAAGATCGTAAAATGATGTCGAATATTGTTCGTCCCCAATAATTTCAAGGCTGAGTTTATATAAACTCAGGTTTTCATGACCCCTTTTTTTATTTCAAAGAAAGATGTTAGTTTTCAAATAAACTTTTACATTTACAAATAATTTTTGGATTGATCCATTTTAAACAATTACCCAAAAATTGGCTTCCATTTTTAAGGAACAAAATTTGTTTCACACCCAAATAAAAATAATTTTTTTTATCCATTCTTTTAACTATCTACAGTGTAACATTTCTCCAGTTTATTTTTCATAATTACAATTGTTCTTCAAGTCTTGCACCAGCCTTATAAGTAATTTTTCAAATTTTTTACAGCTAATATCCTTTTTTTTTTTTTTTTTCAAAAAACCGAACATTCTTTAAAAATATTTTAAGGTAAAATTGTTTTTTAAAACACTATCAAACAAAATTTTTAATTTCTATTAAAAGAATCATCTTACTTTCGTAGTAAATTTTCAAAAATTGTTTTCCATCCAAGATTTGTAACACTTCTTGTTACAATTGGGTAACTATTTGTATACTTAAAATATAAATTGTTTTCCAAAAATAGTTGTTATAATATTCCAAATATCATTACAATAGTGTTATACTTGGATTACTTTAAGTTGGCCTTAGCATTAAATAATATTAATTAATGAATAATTTTTTTTAAAAAACTAAAATTATTAGACAAATGTTTATTAAAATGATACAATTATATTAAATCAACCCTGACATTGGATTCTTTTCAATTCAAATAAATTAAAAAACTTAATTTTTTTTTCTCTAAAAGGATCTTAGAAACCTAACCATTCATAAAAAAGGCATGATTGATATTTTAAAATTTTTTTTTTTTAATTTCCATTCACTTTGCATTACACTATATTGTATTTTGTTTTTTTATATTATGTTTTAATGGAGACTTTTTTTTCTTTTTTTACTTTGCAATATTACATCGTAATGTATTCTATTCTCATAAGGACTCGAGCTAAAAATCTATCTTAAATCCATCTCATCCTTTATCGTTTGAGTGAAGCCTCGACTAAGTTAGTCACTTTTGTAATGTTTTGAGCTCCCGGTTGGCGAGCGGAAAAGTTAGATTCACTGATTTTGAGTCGGACCGGTGGTCGAACTATGGTCGAACTTGTGATGTCATAAATAGATAATTTATATATTATTAAAATTAAAAATAATTATAAAATTGATAAATTTTATAAAATTTTTTGTGACATCTCCTCTATTTCTAACATTTCTATAAAAAATTTTACTGCAATATAAATCACCAAGATATCATATTTTTAATAAAATATAAAAAAGTTAATTTCCATAATGTAAATAATATAAAGTATTTATCATAGCCTTATATTCTAATGAGTAATAAGTATCAATGACAAGGAATTATTAAACATATTATAATAGAAATATTAACCTGATAACACATGGTTGCTCAAAATGCAATGTCAATAGTAAGAGTTTTCATATTAATAAGTTCATGCATGAAATACTCATCCGTAAAAAAAGTCCATGCATAAAGTTCCAGCCCTAAGTAAAACGACGTTGTTTGATGTAAGTAACCAGCGATGTCGTTTTAAATATAAAATCAACAAAAATAAAAAGTGGGGAGGAGCGAGCAGGTTCAGCAGATTCACTGTTCGTCACGGTTCAAACAATCGATTTTCACCCGGTTTGATTAACAAAAGGTTTTTTGTATTGAACCTAACCGATTTTATGGCCGATTCCGATTTTCAAAACATTGCTTTTTATAAGGTTTAAGGAAATGATGAACATTTATCCCAAAGTGTGTTTAGAGGAATCCTATGCTAGCCTTATCAAAAAGAATAGAGGAGAGCTATATCTATATATCTATAGTTGTCTCTTTAATATGCCTTCTTTTACTAATCATCTTTAGGCAAATAGACAAAAATCTTATTGGGAATCTTCCTTTTGTTTTCAGGGAAAATGATGTTAAAACTTTTGTAAATCATTTGTTTTAGGGAGTTGTGCTTTTTGGGTATGTGTCATTATAAGCAGTTAATTCATTGAACCATGAATAAAAAGCCATTAGATATTTGCTTATGAGGTTATTTTTATGTTCTTGGTGTGATTAGTCATGTTTTATTAGAGGAGGTATTAGGCTATATTTGGTTCTTAGAAAATAAAGAGATAGACAATAAAATTAGTGAAAAATATATGAATAAATTATTTTTATTTATTTTAACTTATTTATATATTTATTCATTTAAATAAAGTGTAAAATAATTTTAAAATATATAAAAATTAATCTTGATTATATATTCTAAATTTTTATATTACAATTAAATATAAGAAAAATTATTTTTTAAGATTTTTGTCTTACCCTTAAGACCTTATTGGTAAAAGGTGATATTGGTTTATGAAGGTTCTAGACTTAAGTCCTTATAAGAATATAGCACTGCAATAATATAATGTAGAATCAACATATGTCAAAAATAAAAATTATATTTATTTTTTAATATTTTCTAAAGTTAAAACAAAATTTAGAGAGCAAAAGAACGGAGGAAAATGATTTTTTGTCTTTTTTAATAATGTGAAAAAAGAATAGAAAAGACATAGAGGGAAACTTTTATTAGGGGTGCTTGGTTGAAATGATTGGAGGAGTTGATAGGTGATTCATCCTCGATCAGCTCTTATATGCTATTTAGTAAAGACTCATAATTTAAGACTAAACAACTTTTGATGGAAAAAAGCTATAGATTATAGTTTATTCTGATCCGCTCTTATTAAAATATCAAAATTTAATTCTTATCATTATCTCCTTATTAACGTAAAAAATTGTTCACATGTATCATATCTATATAAGTAAATTAACCTTCAATTAACTATTTTATCAAACAGTGATTTATAATGGCGATCTATTATCAACACTAACTACCGGTTACAAGCTACCAACATCAATTATTGGCATGGAGCTATGGCTATTGGATTGAACTAAATAGACACTTGAATTAAGAGGAAAATTTGTTAGCTTTTGAAATTTGGATGGCCTAAAGTCATTATCAAATAGCTAAGAGCTTTAAAAGAAAATGATTTAACTTCTCCAATTACTAATCCAAATACGGTATTCTGTCCAAATGTAAAGATTCGTGAGAATCAAGGATTGATGATTCTTGTCTTCCGTGTACCAATATAAATAGTTTAAAAAAAAAATTTCTTTAATTAAAGAAAGCGATTGTAGAAATGAAATGTTCAAAGCAACCAAAATAGTCTTATTATTTTTTTTCTTTGGTATCAAATCATGTTATTTTTAACACCTTATCACGACTTAAAAAAATTTATTTTATACTTAGAGTAAAAGTCTTACTCCATCAATGGCCTGGCTCATGTTTTTTTTATTTTAATGGAAAAACTCAAAATATCTAACTTTTATTCAGATAATATTACAAGCTGTCATGTATTATTACCTGAGTAAATACGTCTGTTATTGACAACGGCATGTTATTTTTATTTTTTATTTTTAAAAAATTGAAAACCACGTGAATATTTAATGTATATATAAATAATAAATTTTTTTTTTAAAAAAAAGATCAAAATGAGGCTAAGATATGTATGATGGGATGAGATAAAGTTGAAGAGGGGGCGAAAGTGGTTGTCTTGGCCTCTCAAGTGGTGCACATCATAATGATAGTGAACTAAAGTTGAGGTGAAGTGCAGGGGTGTGATTTGTGCATGCCTTTGGCTTGCGTTAAATAAGGTAATTAAACTCATTTATGGACATGCATGGGTATCATCGACACCATCACATACCATCATCTGTCATCTCATCATGCATAATGCTAAATTCACCTTTCAGATTTGATATGACCTTTGCATCTTTATCATGGCCGTGTAATAAAACCGATGAAATAAATTTACCCTCAATTGTTTTTCTTTTCTTCTATCTTCAGGATCACGAGGAAACTAGAAAATGTAACGAACTCATCCAACCATATTGATATTTTTCATTAAGGGTCAAGGGATCCTTATGATTTTAAAACGTGTCTATTAAGTTGAAGATTTATGCATATGTCTCATGCTTTGCCCAATATTGTGATGTGTAACAAGCATTACAACGTTCTCGATTTGCATACGGACTATGAACAATATGTTTTGACAACATCGAATATGTAAGCGAGGGGGTAGTAGGAGTGTGAATGAATATGCTCTTTGAATTTTTAGTTGGCGAGAGAGGAATCAATTATCGAGTGAACTAATAGGTGTGAGATATTTGGTGGATTAGGCCGACTATTAGAGGATAAAAATTTGAATGTAGATGGTTTTCAGTATGCAAGGGGCTATAAATTTGGACATGAAAGCTGAGTTACTCATTCAGGAGCAAACCCGTAGTACTAATTATAGAAGACATGAAGTGTTAGACAATAAGACTTCTAGTGACATGGGAAAAAAACCTATAACTGTGTTCGATATTGTAGAGACTGCCAATGTTGGTGTAGGAAAAAGGTTAAGTGTAGTAGCGGAAGTAGATAAGGGTAACACTTATGTGTTTGCCAAAAACAATAATCCTTTTGTAAGTGCTATAGATGTTGAGTGCCGGTGTTTAGGTGCATGCACTTCCAGTCGATTTTATGTTTTTAACTCATTCAAATCAACTCCAAATTTTTAGGAATTAGTTAAGTTATTATTTACCTGTTTTTATTCCCTTATTTTAGGTAATTTGTTTCTATTTTCTATTTAAAATCTTTGCAAGTCTCATTGCGAGTGAATGAGAATTCAGTATTCATTTGCCATTCTTTTCTCTTAGAGTGATTTCTGACAATTGGTATCGAGTTGTAATTCTTAAGGACCCGATGGTGTATAACTCGAATTTTCAAAAAGCCATGGATGTTGAATCAAGGATTTTTTTGCAGTGCTCCTCCAGGTTTAGCGTTGATATTATAAAAATGCAGGTTGTTAGGATGAAACGTATCTTGAAGCTTTTGGATCTATAGAAGGCTATGGAAGGATTATGAGTACTCCCTCTTCCGAATCCAGGCTATATGTAGCTCATCCAATAAGAAAATCCATGAGGAAAAACAAAGGAAGTCTGAGAGCAAAAGCTTGTTTGTTTCTTCCTTGAGTTTCTTCTGCATTATCACATCATGTCATTGAGTGCAACCAAAGGCCGATATGGGGATTATCTCGAGAGCCAACCAAGGGAGCTCTGAGGGAGAGATGAGAGTAAAGAGGAATGCAAGTTCTAAATACAGGTTGGGACTTTGGGTTGCGAGAAGATGAAGGGGCCCGAATCCATCAAGTATTCACCCGGGTTGTTGAACATTACAGGCGAGTTGGGTGCTTGGGTCTTCTAGACTCGAGGATAGTTGAAAAAATCCGCATGGCGCAGTGCCTAAAGATTTGAGGCCTCCATTAATAAACATGGGGATTTTGTGAGATAACACTTTATGAGCTTTTTAAATTCCTTATGAGGGCACGGGGCACAAAGAAGATTGATGAGGGAGGGAAAAGACGATTGAGGAAGGAGCATTGCGACCCGAGCATGAGATAATTGGCCAGAGTAAAGTAGACCAGTCGCAGTGAGGGGAAAGAATGGAAATCGAGAAGAAATCTTATCCACCTTGCCCGACTACTTGTGGGAAAGAAGGGTCATCCTCCGTTTAGATGTTGGAAGACACGATGTTAAAGTGTTCAAAGTGTAACCCGACTTGGACATGAAGCGATAATTTGCAAAATAAAGGAGGCGTGAGAAAGAGAGGAAGAAGCCAGCGATGATTGAGAGAAAATTAGCGTTTGTTTCACTTGCTTCACGACATAGATCGACAATTTGTTGGCTCATTGATAATTAATTTTGCTCCAACCACACTGACACCTGTTTGTTTAAAGAATGGTGTGAAATCACTTCATCAAAAGTTAGTGGGTGATGGTAAGCATATTACTTGTTAAGGGAAAATGTACTAGTGCTGTCAACGTCATGGTACTAAGTTAATCAGCGATGTGTTATATTATGACATAGATAAAACTTATTGAGTGTGGGTTGAAAGGATATAAGTACTATTTAATAAATTGTTATCTGTTAAAGTACCAGTAATGATTTGTTAGAATTGAGATGAAAGAAAAGTTTTATTCTAAATCCATTGGGAGGCTTGAGTGCATTCTCGGTGCCTCATGTTGAAAATGAAAGTTGTTGCAAGATTCGAGGCCATCGATAAGCAGAGTATACCTCACAAACCTTGATCAATTTTGTGAGGAATGCGGAATTCATCACCAATTAGTACTCATCACTCCCGAAATTAGGGCAATGATATTCTGGGAACATAAAGATGACAATGTTCTTTGGCAAAATTATGAATAGAAGTAAAGTGTTAACGTATCGTTTGAATGAGGCATCGGAGTAGATAAAGATTTCAGTGTTGCAAAGCAAAAAAGTTGCCTACAATTTTGCCCATTCCTAGGTCCCAGAATCAGTTCTGCACATAGGCAAGTCTCTAATTATGAAAAGATTCGTCTTCCTTGATTTGATGAAACAAATACACCGCCTTTAGGAGCATATGCGAGCATTATCGTCGAGGTTCAATTAATATGAAGCATATCGGCTAATAATTAAGCGATTTGGTTTGTTACATCTTGTTGAATTAGTGAACTACGTCACGATGCTCATAAACGAGAAAAAGAACTTTAGTGACCTATAATGCTAGTGTACAGAGCAATAGAGATTTTGGATAAAATGCTTTCAAATAAGGGCAAGACTTTCCAGCCCTTAAACAAGGAGGAGTGTTGAGTGCCGGTGTTTAAGGACTGCTTACTTGGTCAATTTTATGTTTTTTAGTTGATTCAAATCAGGTCAGATTTTTTAGGAATTAGTTCAGTTGTTATTTCTATTTTTTTATTCCCTTATTTTCAATAATTTGTTTCCTATTGTGATTTAAATGTCGTAAGTCTCATTGCATTTGGAATGAGAACTCAGATTCATTTGCCATTCTTTTTCTTAGAAAATTTTATTTATTAACAAGTGGCTCATTCCAATGAATGTCCTAAACAGAAGGTAGTGAATGTAGTGGAGAAAGACGATGTTGTTGTAGAGGATGAGGTATGCAAACCTGATGGGGATGATGACTATGAGGAATATGAGCGAGAAGAGTACACTTGTGTGGTGAGGAAGCTCATGTTATCTCTGAGTGTTGTGAAGAGACTAAGCGCCATAGTCTTTCGCACTAGGTGTGTCAGGCAAGGAGCTCAGGTGGATCATATTATTGATATGGAGCCAAGAAAGCCATGTGCAAGAAAACTGAGAGCTAAGGCTAGATGAACCAAACCCAAACTGATATATCATCGGCGGATTAAAGAAGTTGATGGTATTCGGGTGAATGAATATTGTAAGGTGTCATTCCCTACGTGCATATTTTACGAGGTGTACTTATGATGTGGTGGATATGATGCTTCGCTATTTTGTTCTAAATGCCTTGATATATGACGTGGATGCTAAACACTGGGAAAGAGCACTCAATTAATAGAGATAGAGAATGTGATATATTGAGAAATTTTCTCACTGAAGAACCAACCCAAGATCTTTATGTTTAAGGGAAAGAACTTTCTAGCTATTGTGCATAATCCATCTTCACTTATGGGTGAGTGTAAGGAGACTCGAGAAGTTCATTTGATGGTGGTAAAGGGAGAGGTAAAAAGTAGAGGTTTAGTTGGGGCTCAAGTTTCAGTGGAGGTGCAGACTTTTTTGGAAAAGTTTGATGATGTGATTCTTGAGGATTTACCTACAGGGTTACCTCTTACGTGTAACATACAACACCATATAGTTTTCATTCAAGATATTTCTCTTCCTAATCTGCCTCATTATAGGATGAGTTCCAAGGAGAATAAAATCTCAAGGGAGAAAGTAGAATTGTTGCTAATGAGGGGCATATTCAAGCTAGCATGAGCCCATGTGGGTTCCGTCTTTGTTGACGCCTAAGAAATATGAAAGTTGACAGATGTGTGTTGACAGTAATGTAAGACCCGAGAAATTCCAATTTCTGGAAAAAGGGCAAAATCGTAATTTCGATTATGAAATTGTAATTTCGGTTAAAAATACGGAATTTATTCTCTTCTAGATTCGATGACAAAACGGATTTCAACTATAATCATTCAATAAATCATTAGTAATTAAAATTTCATCGACCGAGACAATAAATTTATGTTTTTCGAGGCATCGCTGCTCGGTGTCAGAAAAGAATTTCATGCGATCAAAGTCACGATATATAACAAGTAACTCATGTGCCATAAGTGTATGAGTGGTATAAACGATAAAATAGAAACTGACCAGATGAGCCAATGTCAAACCGTAAGCATGACATGGGATGACATTTTGAAATCTAAATGAGGAAAAGGACAAAAGTCCAAATAAGGCCTTCTTCTTCCTGCTAGTTAACAAAACGCGGAAAAGGGGGAGGGAACTTACAGGAGGTTAGATATTTTGATTTCAGAGAGAGAGTAATCTCTCTCTAAATATATCGCGATCCGACTCCTTCATGGGCCTTCTACGTTAAGCGAGCCGTCTACGCTGAGAGTGCCGCGCACCGGATTTGGGTGGAGTTTCAAACTCCTGAGGTAGGCTTCTCCCTACTTGGGTTTTATTCTTTGTTTAAGAGCTATGTTAATGTTTGAGCTGAACAGGTCGTGTGGGGTTGGTTGATCTACTCCAAATCTCTTGGAACCGAGGTGTTAGATTTTGAAACCCATGTGACCCGTGACTGGTCCACAGCCGCTTGGAGCGCGACAAACACAAAGCATGAATGTATGCTTGATGCGTGAGGCCGGAATCGATCGAAACACGGGTTCACATGAACTAAAATTAGATTTGATAGAATAAGTGAATTCCAGGGTTTTAATGCTCTCAAACAAAGGATCACAAGATACTTTGTGAAAATGTGTGTTTGACTGTTGATTCAAGTGAATTGTTTGTTTGATTTATTATTTCGCGAGCTTAATTTTTGAGTGTGGAAATGTGAAATTACATAACATGATTGGGTGATTTAATTATGGAATATATGTATGGTGATATATCAGATGTGTTATACGAGTTGCTGAAGGCATCACAATGCATTTCATATGCATCAGCACCCAGAAATAGGAGGATCGCATGAAGTAGTTTCAGAAGAGAACTGCTTTATGGGTGACTAATAAATATAAAATATCAATCATCGGAAGCCTACCAATTTGAGCACATCGAGTAGTCCATATAAATATCAATCGCCCGAGTCGGCCTAATTGATATACATCGGAGGGTAGTCCACTAAATACAACATCGGAGACGGTCCACTACTTAGATCGGAGGGTAGACTACAAATGTAAACAAATAACTTTGTTTGAAATTAGTTTTCTCATACATGGCTTAGGCAAAGTAGGAGTCATGAGGACTCTGGGTATGTGATGATCGGGCTAGACATTCAAGTAGGATCATGCATTTACTTGAATGTATTATTTTCGAGCATTGTATACGCACTTGAAATGAGAAGAATTTCACTTGTGCACGATTCCATCATCGAAGATTACCACCGCCGGTTAACATATTTTCGTACAGTGGAGCACACGAGAGCACTTGGCCGTCCTGTAGGCCGAAGCTTAGAAGAAAAGCCTAATCAGGGCTTTGGTTTTCAGAATGTATACATGTATTAGAATATTAGAATTTTAATATATGTTGCATAAAAGAGAATTGATTAACTCTTTTCAAACTATTGATATAGTTTCAGACATGATGAGTATTGTTATCAGCTAAGTGGCCGCTTTACTCATATATATTCGATTTCAAGGATGTCAGGATTGTGATGGATCCGTGTAGAGCCTCCCGTATAGCCGGTGACTCACAGATTCAAGAGTGCTCGCAGGTGGTTACCCGACATCCACGAAAGTGTTCGCGGTTGATTCGGGTAGCGTCAATCTGACCTCTGGTTCATACTACAAGGCGTGATAAAAATTACCATTAGATATAGATTTTCTATTCAAAGGTTGGATGATATACTTGATTAGTTGAGTGGAATAGTTGTGTTTAGCAAGATTGACCTAAGGAGTGGCTATCATCATATCAGAATCCGTCTAGGTGATGAGTGGAAGACAACATTCAAGGTAAGGGATGGTCATAGTAAGCTTCAACAAAGAAAGTATGGACCGTTGGATAGGGATTGACTTGCTAAGTTGGATAGGGATTTCAAAGACCTTCAATGTTGCTAGTCTTACCTTGTTCCAGCTAGATATGAGTCTTGGGTATCCAGAAAGTAACTTGAGGACAAGTTCTTCGCAAGTGGAGGTGACTGACATAAGATGTTAGATCAAGAACAACCAAAATCTTTATTTTGGTTGTTTTAGGATATTATTTTATTACCTATTATTGTCTTGGATATTACCTTTATTTCCTATTATTGTTTTGGGATATTATTTTTATTTCCTATTATGATCATATTATGCCTAGAGTGTAAATAGTTGTTTTAGGGTTGTTTTGGGGACTTTTTATCACTTTTATCAATTTATTAATCAAAATTAAGGCTTTTGCTTTACTTTGTTCTTTGGATTGAGACGTGTATATTCTTATTAATCAACTATGTGTTGATGAATAATGCTATATGCTATGTTAGATACCATTTTGTAATGATCAAATCCAACCATTTAGATAATATATGTTTGCCTGCCATCTCTCGCACTTTAAAAACACGTCTATTGTGACGGTGTTAACTCATATCAGATGATATTATAAATTTTCTCCCATATTTGATGTGGAATGAACAAATAATAATATTCTTTTACTTAAGTATAAGATTTTTTTTTTCAATGTTTTATTAAATGAAAATATCTTAGTTTATGAAACTCTTTGATATAAAATGAATACTTAGAGAAAATGTTGTTGATATTTGTACGGACCACCCATGTGGGCCCAAAGTAAGCTTTGTGGGCCGGATTTAGCCCATGGGTCTTAGCCCATTAGTTAACTCACTATTTTTATTTTTTTGGTTACCGAAAAGTATTAGGGAAAATTGTTGGGAAAAAATAGAGAGGAAAAGTAACTTAACGTTTGGTTCCGAAAAATTTGAGGTAAAATATAAGGGAAATAATATAGAGTGGAAAACTACAAGAAAATAAAAAATGATGGAAAATAAAAATGGAATTAAATCCAATATATATTTTTTATTTGTTACTTTAAATTAATTTTTTTTAATTTTAATTCATCAATATAAAGGTTAAATAATTTAAGAATACATAAGTTTTTAAGTAATTTTATTTATATTTGATTTCTTTAAGATTTTTTATTAGATAATCAAATATAAGAAAATCATTTTCGGTTAGCATTTTTTCTTTCTTTCTCTACTAGTTTTCATAAACTAAACACAATCTTAGGAGAAGAACATAAAGAGGAAAATAAAAAAAAAAAAAGAAAAAAAGAAAAAAAGAAAGAAAAAACTATGGAAAATAAAATTTAAATTAAATCTAACATATCATTTTTATTTGATATTTCAAACTCATCTTATTTATTTTTGACTCACCAATATAAAGATTAAGTAATTTAAGAATATGCGTCTTTTATGACTAACTTATCTGGTAAAATGCTCAATTTTACCAAACTCAATTTTAATATTTTATTTTAAAAAAATTATAGTTATTTTAAAATAAATATAATAAATAAGTTAATTAATTAATTTTCATAATTTTTTTATAAAATAAATACAAGGTCCACATGTTTACGATCAAATAGTTTTTTTTTTATAAATAAAATCAAATAGTATTATATCACTAAAAGTAGTATATAAATAATTTGCTTGAAAATTTTTTTTTTTAAAGTTAATCACTTTTAATACAATGTATTAATCTCTTTACTGGGACTCCAACCCCTCCCTTCCCCATGTCCTGTCGTGTGCCTTTAAACGTTGAACGACTCTAACCACTTGATAAGCATGTGGACTTGAAATTTGTATTTTATAAATTTAAGTTTTTATTATTTTTTATTTTTTTAAACAAGTGTATAAAAATGTATTTTTTATGAGAGATTTGTTTAATTTTATTTAATTAATGGAAAGAGCTTGAACATGAGGAAATAAACAATGAAAACCAACTAAATGGCATCAATGTGCTACTTGTTTAGAGGTAATAATTGAAAAAGAAAGCATAAAAGTGAATCTATAACATTAAAAAAAGGGGAAAAGAAATGCTTTATATATTCACTCATCACTAATCATCTTTAAACAACTAAACAAAAATCTTATAGGAATCTGCTTTTTGTTTTCTTGGAAAATGATTCCAAAACTTTTTCAATTCATCAGTTTTTTCGAAGAAATTGAAAAGGTACTTGTTAAAGGTGACGTTTGTTTTTTGGTTTTTTGTTCAAAGTTAAATAGCTTTTAACATTAGGTTTTTTTTTTTTTTTTTACTTTTTCATGACTTATTGATAAATTTTTGAAATTTTTTGCTAAATATAAAAAGCCAAAACATTTGGTTTTTTTACTTTTTCTTAATGCTTTTTTTTATTTTTAATGTTTTTCTTTACTAAGAAAAAACTATATAATATAATATAAGAAAATTATAAAACGATTTCATGCTAATTAAATAAAACATATATATTTAAAAAAAATTATTTTAAAATTTGGATAAAAATTAAAAAGTTGATTTTTTTTTAGAAAAAACAAACGATTAAATACTTAATTCTATCCAGCACTATTCAAAAATTCTATTTAGTATTAAGTAAAAAAAACAAACTCCACCAAAGTCTTAATCTTAACCATTGGAAAAATATAACAAAATTTAGATCTTTCCATCATGGTCTAAAAAATGAGATCAGTATTTAAGGGTTTGTTTGACAATAGTTTTTTTATTTTGAAAAAAAAAAAGCATTTGATAAACGAAAATTATTTTCACTTATTTTTTACAATTTTGATTTACAAAAATCATTATACAAACATGTCAAATAATTAAAAATAAAATACAAGATTTAAAAAGTATATTTAAAAATTAGTTTAAAACATTTTAAGTTTTTAATCAAACTTTTATTTTATTATATATCATTCAAAAGTTTTTTTTTTTAACTTTGAATTACATCATTGTATATTCTCTGTTCTTGGATTTGAACTCGAAATCTCTAATAAACTTATCTCACATTTTTGTAAAGTTTTTCATTAAGTGGGCTTCATTAATCGGGTATTAAACCGACCAAGACGGCTTCCACTGTTTGGAGTGCTTATCGTACTTCTTAATAAAGATATTGGCCGGTCGGTAGGGCCGAGTTCTGGCCTGCTTCAAGTATGAGAGGGCCCGTGGTCGAACTCTATTTTGCGAGCTCAAGTCCCTCCCAAACCCTAGCGATACATTCTATCACATACAAGTATTTCCCTCTCTATACGGCTCGAGAAAAGGATCTAATCTCATAAAGCCTGGCCAGCGGTCGTTGGGAGAAGATCTTGAGATTTTCAGATCGGCTTCTCTTTGCACTTTTCATCAATTCCGCATCAACAAAGAAAGAGATCCACAGGATCTAAAGGTAGTGTAATTTTATGCTGTTTTTCTCCATTAAATGATGTTTGTATTCTACCATGGTGATCTAGGTTGTTAGAAATTCGTGATCCTGGCAGCTTGGTATCGAGCCAACCATGGATCGAACTCAAAACATACTCTGATTGGGAGAAATTTTTTTGGGTTTTATGAAAATCTATTATTCATTCAATTTCGATTTTCTATACATCCAAAATTAACATTTTACATACTGAATCCTCACGACGCAGACGATCACAACGGTGGCGGCATCGTCATCGGAACCACGCGACGCTACCACGCCACGCCACGCGCCACGCCTATTGAAGACGACGCAAGGTTGGCGGCAAAGACATCGCCACGATCGGCCAACTGTCACCGACGCCATTGATGACGCCGCGATGACTCCGCTTCAGCAACCGACCGGCCAAACCGGATCTACCCGATCCGCTTATATCGACCCGGCTCGCCAGTGGCTGACGCGGGTCGGGCCGACGCGGGCGCATGACGCCGTTGACCCGACCCGACCGACCCGGATATCGACCGACCATTAAAGATCTGACCCAATAATCTGGCCGACTCGACTTATTAATCCACAACCGGTCAATCTGGCCAACCCACCGGCTGATCCACAACCGTCAACTGGCCAAACCCGGACCGGCCAACACAACCTGCACTTCGCGACGCTGTTCGCCATCACAAAGCACACGCGCCGATCCTTCTGTGGCGCGAGGCGCGTGGAGGGAATTCGGTACCTTGATGCCTACGATTCGCATCAAATTCTCTACAATTTGGTATATCGACTTAGCATATTCGTTTTTACGTATATGAAATGCGATAACCTCATGTATGCCTAGTTATTAGGGTATTTTCATCGTGATTCTGGTATTTCTCTATGGTTTCGAAATACATAAGGTAACTAACATGAATACCACTGCATAAGGGCTGTGTAAGTTCTAAATTAATTGACTATTAATGAATCGAATAAATATAATTGGCATTACATATATCAATGTGATACATAAAGTTTATATCTCCGATATGAGGATTTTCAAGGATTCAATCATCGCGACCGCCAAAGTGGCACACTTGATTGGATTTGAGAAATATCAGTCTCATATTGTGGGGATGTCTCATGTTTTATTACGTGGTCATACTCCCAAAGGAGGTGATCATGTGTTAATTCATGAAGGGATACATGATGGCATGCAATGAGAAATGACTGATCTTAGTGGTTCATACACCCAAAGGTGGTGATTTCACGAAGGATTAGAATATAGCTCTGTGGCCGTTTATCATGTGGAGAATGTACAACTACATGTCATATTCTCTCGCCTAAAGGTGATTATGTGATGATGTATGTAATTTGCATGAGTATTCACATGATGCCGACAGATCAAGCTTTTGTTTTATTTTTTCGGGCCAATTTTTCCGTGGAGCTAAGAATTCCATTTCAATGTAGATCCCATCGGATTGAATTTTAAGAAATGGAAAGAGGACTTTCGTTTGAATGGAGTCAAGCGGGATGTTCACATGGCGCTACAATGATGTTTAAGAGATATCACATCCTCTAATCGTTCGAGAAATCCATCTTTACACCGGGAGATGGCAATAGGATTTCCGTTTGTCGACAATGAAGAAATCCATACAAGAACACTTGAAAAGTGGTTTACCAAGAGACTGCATCGCTAAGGAAATGATAAAATATAGAGGCTAGAAATCGAGTTTCACCCACCGGCGCCGAACACTTCTCCAAAAGCTCTTCAACATGAAGTATGATGGTACAGCTGGGGTTAGAGATTATGTCCTGAGGATGGTGGACTTAAAGGCGAAGCTCCAAGCTCTTAACGTTACCATTCCTGATGCTTGCATTGTGCATCAAGCCCTGAACACCCTTCCACCTGATTTTGGGATTATAAAGACAAACTACAATTCCCAAGATGAAACTGGTCAAGAAAATGACTTGATAGCAAGTGGGTGGGCGGCAGGAAGAGAAGCTTAAGAAGGATAGCATATGCGGGCCTTATATGCTGCTAGTTCCTTATAAGAGAAAGAATAATAGTCTGTAAAAGTTCGAACTCAAAAGGTGCTCAAGAAACTACCGGTCAATCTGACAATATGGGTCCAAAGAAGCCGACATTCTTGAAAAGGATGGCATCGCGTTTCTTTTGCAAGAAGAAAGGTCACATGAAGAAGGACTGTGCAGCACCAAAGCTTCGATGTCCAAGCGTGGGCTTACGTGTAATGATTCTCACTGTTTGTAATCCAACCTATCCGAAGCACCATCCAGCTCTTGGTTTGATAGTGAGCAACTAATCACGTTGCATTTAACATACAGGATCTGTAAACCTGAGGAAGCCAAACAAGGATGAATCAAAGCTCACCGTAGCCACCGAGAAGGTCAAGTCATGTCTGCGAGATGAATCTAGTTTTGGGACTGGGTTTTAAGTTGATGTTGAAAGATACATTTTATGTACCTTCTTTTAGAAGGAATTTAGCTTCAGTGATCATGTTCTTGGATTCATATGATTATTCTTTGAAATTAAGAGCAATATTATTTCAATATTTCTTAATTCAAATAAGGTCAAAACCACATATGTCCAATGATTATATATTAAGTTTATCTCCGATGACATACGCATTATACAGTCAAAAGGTTGTTTCAAAAGACCTACCTAAGGATGAGTCTTATGCATTATGGCATAACGATCAGCCATATTTCCTAAGGATAGAGTAGAAATAAAGACTAATATCCTACCTCGGCTTCTTAAAAATGACTTAGAGAGGCGTGATCAAGCAGTAGTGGGTAAAATGACCAAGATAAGAAAGAAAATCAGCAAATCGTAGCTTCCGACTTGTTGGAAGTCATTCACACTGATATAAGTGGACCTTATGTGGCAACCTTGTGTAGAAGTTTTTATTTCATCACATTTATTGATGACTATTCTCGATATGGTTATTTGTACTTGATTAAAGAAAAGTCCGAGTCTCTTGAAAAATTCAAGATTTTTCGATCAAGTCGAACAAATGGGGAAAAGTCATAGTTGTTAGGATCTGACCGAGGTGGAGAGTATTATGGCAAGCATGGCGATGCTGATAGCTTAAGGCCATTCGCCAAATACTTAGAGTGACTTCCCGGGATAGTGGCACGCTTTACTATGCCCGAGTCCCGAAAGTAAAATGGTATAGCCGAAAGGCAATCGTACTCTTATGAAATGGTAAGGAGTATGATTAGTAGGAAAATTTACCCTGGGCTTCATGGGGCAGCTTGAAAAACAGCTTATACATTTTGAATCGTACCTACGAAAAGTCGCTCCATTGACTCCTCGAGTTATGGACTGGCGAAAGCCTAGCTTAAACCATCTTAAGGTTTGGGGATGTCCTCATAAGAAGGTTATATAATCCAACATTAAGTAAGTTGGACTCCAACCACTAGGTGTTATTTTGTATCTTACCCTAACATTCAAAGGGGATACTCTGGCTTCCATAATCCCAATGGAGGCACAAGAATTGTGGAATCAGCTGCATACCTAAGTTTTTTGGAGTTTGATGTGGGCCGAAGAAAGTAGTCGTCACGTATTCATCGAGGATGATAAGATTTGAGTAATGGTATCTCGTATCTCCTCCCATACAAATAATCAGGAAACTCCCACATACCATATCAACCCGCTGAGATCTAGATCCGTTGTCGTGACACCCTAATGAAGTTCATCAAGGCTCTCAGTAATGTGGCCATTACTAACCCAAGAAGTGAGATCCACTGGGTGAGACGATCACATACCACCCGACTATTTAGTCTATATAGAGAGCAAGACTACTATACTCCGCTCCGTGATCGATCCAATAACTTATGAGGAAGCTGTTTCGTCCCACGAACCGTGGGTTAGATGCAATGAAGTGAAATTCAATCGCATGAGGCATAATGGAGTTTGGGAACTTATCAATTACCCGAGGGTCATAGACCCATCGGGTCGCAAATGGGGGCGATAAGACTAAAAGGGACTCTAAAGGAAAGATTGAGAAGCTAAAAAGCCGATCGGTAGCTGAAGGTTTCACTGCAGTTACGAGTAGACTATGAAGCAACTTTTTCTCTAGTCTCTTCTAAAGATTCTTCGTGAGTGATCATGGCATTAGTTGCTCATTTTGATATGGAGTTACCCGCATGGATGTTAAACTGCATTTCAATGGAGACCTTAAATGAAGAAGTCTATATGATGCAACCCGAAGGTTTTGTGGCAATGATTCAGTAAACTTGTATGTAGACTGAAAGTCTATTTTATGGTCTCAAGCAAGCTTCTGCATTAATGGTACTTGAAGTTTCATAGTGTTGTTGTTTCATATGGTTTTGTTGAGAACAAAGTAGATCAATGATATACCTAAGGTCACCGAGGAAATTCATTTCCTAATACTCTATGTGGATGATATCCTCGGCTTTGCAAGCAAGGATCTTACCATCAGATGAGACAAAGCGATGTCACAACAACTTTGATATTAAGACCTTGCGAGGCGTTCATTCCAGGCATTGAGATTCATGTGATCGCTCGCACTATCGGGTTTATCTCGTGAGGGCATATGTTGATCGTGTTTTAGAAAGATTCAACATGCAACTATGTAAGCCAGGAATTGCTCCTGTCTGTAAAGGTGATAAGTTGAGTCTATCACAATGTCCCTTATCCTCGGGGAGCATAGGAAACTCAAATGAAGAATATACCTTATGCTAGTGCACTCGGGAGTATTATGTATGCTCAAGTATGCACTAGGCCTCGATATTGCTCAGAACAGGACTTCTAGGCAGATATCGCTCAAAACCCAGGATACATCAATAAGGTTGTCGCCAAGAAGGTTATGAGGTACTTAAAGAGGACAAAAGACTATATGTCGATTTACAAACATGTTCAGGACCTACAAATTTAGTCAGTATTCAGATTCGACTCTCACGGGTCGTCAGATTTAAAGAAGTCAACAACCGGTTATATCTTTAAGTTAGCAGGGAGGTGCAAAAGATCATGAAAAGTGAGAAATGTGAATTACTGTATCTCTACCATGCAAGCTGAGTTTGTAGCATGCTTTTCGAAGAACTACTCAAGCAATTTGGCTCAAACCCACTAAGGAGTTAACCGTGTTTGATTTTGTGATAGGGGCCTTATTGGCAGCTAGACAGATAAGAATTTCGCAGTTGTTGTTTATTAACAACAACAGAGGTCTCCATGGGTCTGAAAACACATGGAGTGTCAAATACCCGACCATAAAGGAAAAGTTCAAAATCTGACGTTGGTAAAGGAGCACATATCAACTGGGATGATATGATTGCAGATCCGCTTAACTAAAGGCCTTTCGCCTTTGTGTATTCAACGATATGTCATTAATATGGGCTTAGAGTATCATGGGATACTGTGAATTAGTGGGAGCTTATTAAACTTTATGTTGCTCTAATAAAGTTGAATTCAATTTCATTAGCATTTTTTGTAATTGAATATGATCAACTCTTTACATTCAATAAGGTATCAGATGTAGGTTTATCGAGGTCGAGTACATATAATCGTTGAAAATATCAAGGCATTGTGTAAAACCTTGAATAAAGGCTATGGGGGCATCTTTAGAATTAGCCTCAATAGCATATTTTGTTACACATTAAGTGAAGTTACCTATCAAGGTAACATATATATACAGGTTCGCTGAACTCATGACGGATATTCCTCGTGACACACTAGCTCAGACACTTAAGGAGAGAGAATTTCACTAATAAAATGGATAACACATGAAGTATCACTCATTATGAGGTATTGTCCATTTAAACACACTACCATATTGAATCCATATCAAGAGTTGAGCACTCGTGACTCATGGAAGGGGTCAAGGTGAGTACATGCAATTACCGCCATGATTCAAGTTCGAGACTTTACGGACGGATGACTATTAAGAATAAATCTCTAGACCAATATAAGAGGCAAGACAGTTTTGTTTCACCATCACTATGAGAATGTAAAGTTTTTTCAGTCATGGGCTTCATTAATCGGGTATTAAAACCGACTAAGATCGGGTCTAATTGTCGAGGTTATCGGGCTTTTAATAAAGCATATGGGCTGGTCGGGTGTGTGGCTGAGTTCGCCCTACTCTCTGCTATGAGAGGGCCCGTGGTCGAACTCTATTTAAGGAAAGTCTCTCAAGTCCCTCCCAAACCCTAAGGATACATTTTCTATCACATAATGCTATTTCTCTCATACCTGGGCTTTCTCCGAAAAGCGACTGCAATCTCATAAAGCCGCTTCAAAGGGTCGCTTGGGGAGAAGATCTTGAGATTCGAGATCTACTCTTCTTTATGTGCCTCTTCATCAATTCCGGCATCAACAAAGAAAGAGATCCATGGATTCCAAAGGTATGTAATTTACAGTGTTTTTCTCCATTAAATGATGTTTGTGTTCTACCATGGTGATCTAGGTTGTTAGAAATTCGTATCCTACAATTTTTACCATTTGAGTAAAGCCTCAAGGGCTTCATAAAATAGTATTAAAAAACTGTTTTTTAGACCTGTTTTACCAAAGAACCTCTTTGTTAACTAAACGCAAGTAATAAGATTAAGGTTAAAAAGATTATAAGATTATATATATATATATTTTTTTTTGCACTGCTTTTACCAAAGAACCTCTTTGTTAACTAAACGCAAGTAATAAGATTAAGGTTAAAAAGATTATAAGATTATATATATATATATATATATATATGTATGTAATTTAATCAACCATGAAGTGCTTTTCAAGGTCTAGGTGTGTGGAAGCACAAGCTCCAAGGCAAATTTTCAGGAAAAGGGGAGTGGTGTAATCTACTTTTGATATTTGTGGTATGCCTTTTTTTGGTAATTAAAAGATAGAAAATTACTTAGTGGGGGTTTATGCTTTTGGTTTTTTCCCTCTTAAAGCCCCCAAATTAAGGATGCTTTGTCTAATATGTAATACAAAAAGATTAGCTTTTTTCTTCTAAAAAAAAAAAAGATTAGCTTTTTAGATATAAAAAAAAAAAATGGTTTGGACTTAACTGTGTTAGAGAAGTTCTTTATCTCCTTTTATCTTCATTTGGCAACAAGCTTTAGTGCATGTTTGGTACTTTTTCTTAGATTTTATTTAAAAAAAATTTTTTCTATATGTTTAAAAAGCTATTCTTTCAAAAAGAAAAAAAAAGTTATTAACAAGCCTATCATTTGAGCTTATGTGGTAGAGTGCTTAACATTTCAAAAAATATATGACATAGAGAGAGGGGGGGGAGGGGGTTCTCGATTTGAGTTTCAATGGAGACAGTTTATTATATTGTAACTAAAATATTTAGTTATAAAAAAAAAGCTATTAAGAATTTTCATTTTTGAAATAAATTTATATTTTTCTTTAAAATGTTTTAAATAAAAATTCAAAAAATAATACTATAACATTTTTTACATTATATATAAGTGCAATTATAATTTTGCTAAGAGTTGTTGGAAAAACAAATTGAATAACATTCATTACGAGGAATGAATGACATTCATTCTAGTGCGAAAAAAAATAAAAAAATTTGATGACCGAGAGTCATTGTTCATCTATAAAACAAGAGGTCTTCTCTTGTTCAAGATCGAATCCTATTCTCAGTTTCAGTGTGTAAAGGTTTGATCAAGTGAGTTCGGTGTTTGAGCGTTGTTGGTATAGTGATAGGTTCGAATATAGTTTCAATTCGTCAAAATAGTATCAAGGTGTTGTGGTGCTTCTTACACACTGTTTTATCCTAGGAGACATCGATCCAATAATCTCCAAGCACCGAAGAAGACGATAAATCTGTTTTAAGAAGATTGTGACTCCTCGTAAGACTCGATGTCTTCAACCTCTGATAAATCTCTTCTCTTATTTCTTCCTCTTCAAATACAAGGTTTTACTTAATTATTTGCCGGTATTGCAAGAATAACCGAACATAATTATTCTTTAAGTTTTAGTTCTTGATTATAATCTTATTCATTAAAGTAGTTGTAACTAACAACTGAAAACTACCTGAAAACCTTTCCGAAAAAAACTGGCATTTTGAAAAAATAAAAACATTATCACATGCTTCATCATTCAAGTTTCTTAAACTTGAACTAACCTCCATTTTTTTTAACTAGCTTCCATTGAGTTGTAGGAAGATGTAACTCGTTCCATTTTTGAGATCACAACACCAAGTTGTTAGATTAATTTATTAATTATGTACTAAGCATAGTCATATTATAATTTTAATTGTATAATTATACATGTTAATTATAAGATATTTATGAGATAGTTTAATATTAACTAGCTATAGACTCATGGTTTTATCTTCTCCCTTGTTTTGATAAGCCCATTGAACTAAAATTCATTTGTTTATTGTGTTTTATATATATAAGTAGATAGAACCCTTGAATTTTACAAGAGTTTGATAGAACACACTTTAGAGAGAAGGAAAAAACTATCCTCAACCCTATCTTTTATTTGATTTCATCTCTTATAGATTTGGGAGACTAATATAGATTTGAGAGACTAATGACAACCAATAATTCTAGATACATGTTAGGTATGTTTTTCTACTCGGTACAAATTGATATGCTTCTTTGTTCAATAAAGTTTTTTAATTGTTGATTAATTGTTTTTGGGCTCAATAAATACTCTTAATTTTACAAATAATTTAGCACAAACTATTTAAATCAATGATGAAAAGATATTTTAAAATTCTTCAAGAACACCCAAAAAATTTTTTGCAACAAGATTTGAGAACATTTTTACATTAATTTAGAACAATTTATAGACAATGACTTATTAAATGAATAATTTAAAAAAACTATTCAAAATATTATTGAACAACACCTAAGTCTTTGTGTAGCAAAATTTGAGAACATTTTCACATTACATATATAATAATGTAGGCCAACTAGTAATTTGTCATGTTATGTATATGGCTAAGCTTGCCATGACAGCATATGTTGTATTTTGAAGTCATGTAGCCCTAATGTCTTATCTCTTATCATTTTAATTAGCTCTCTTTTGTTTTTCTCTTTTTTTGGCATGCACTCTAATAAAAAAAAAAAAAAGATTCTTAACTTCTTTATACGTGTTTGATTAAATCCACCATAAATCTTCATTCTCATCGCCTACTAATAATAAAAACTAAACTATAATATTCCCATTACTTATTTATTTATTTATCATTGTTGTTATTGTCGAATTTTTATTGCTATTATGCAATAAGTATTTTGATTTTTGCTTAAATTTGATCGTTAAACGGCTGTTTCAATATTGTATATATGATAAAAAGTTTTCTCTCCTAGAAAAACATTTATATAGAGAGAGTTTATTAATGGTTGAAAAGATATTTTTTGAAGATGAAACATAATTTTTAAATAGTATGATCAAAAAGGAAAAAATAAGTTTATTTTATAATTTTAAAATATTCATATTAGCTTGTTTAAATAATAAGTCCTAAATACAAAATTTTATTATATAAATACTCAATTATATTTCAAGAATGCTTTCTGACACGTGACTCTAAGTAGACATTTTTAACTCTCTTATAGTAACTCATCTTTCTTAAGCAATGAGGAGAGATTTTCTATCAATCTATTTTTTAATAAAATGATTATTCCACATATATATGAGTTTTATTTTGTTTTTCATGATATCGCTGCTCATATAAATGCTTTGCTTACGCTACTGCCTTATTATGATGTTTTATTTTTTGACGTCTTATTGCGATGTTTTATTTATATGCGGACGATTCAAACGGATAAAACATATTCGATCAGATAAAAACAAGAAATATTATGGTCATTAGTATGTTGCAAAATTTGAATGATTAGTATTCTAGTCACTATAATATTATAAAATATGTAAGTTTTGAATCGATTTATTATGTTATTAACCTGAGTGTTATTTTATCTTATATGGTTTTTAGTGATTTGGTATGTGTGTTTTATATTACTGGTTTGAAACAATAAAATTATTTTATTTTCCAAAAAAATAGACATTTTTAGACGTTCTAATATTTGAGAACAAATTTTGCACTACCAATTTTTAAATATTAGAATGAAAAAAAAAAAAAAAAACGTTTCTTAAAATCATTACCAAATGAACTTTTCATTACTCAATCCATAACTCAAAATTTTTTTCAAACAAATTTTAAACAAGCATTTCAAGCTACACCATAATCCTAATAAATTGTGCTTATTTCATACCGACTTCCATCAATTTGTGATCCATATATGATCATCGCTTGGCACACATCGATGGTTGATTACTGTCACTACGTACGTTTAATAGAGTGTGGTCTATATACAACCACATATGGGATACGTCGACGGCAAGTTATGGAAGCATGTTTTGGCTACGTCGACATTATGATTAATCACACATTTTCTACCCCCTCTATGATGGACAAAGGCCTATATTTGTCAAACGACTATAGTATTGGTCCCCAAATTCGTTATCACTAAAATACACCATCACAGTGGTAAGAAATGAGATATTGGAAGAGTAACTCATTTTTATTCTTTGATTCGGTTGAAGAAGAAGCAATGACTGAAGTTAAGAATTCCGATGTATTTATTCTACTACGTTCGTATGCTCTATTCGAAAATGAAAGACATGAAGGTTCTTGTTTTTAACAAACACAAATTACCTAAACTTGAATAAGACCCTTATAAAAGCACAAATTGAATTTTATTTTATTTTCAAAAGTTACAAATTGAGTATCTTAGTCCTTAAAATGAATTCCTATCATGAGTATATTAGTAAATACTCATTAAATCATTATTATTATTATTATTATTATTATTAGATAGAATCTAAGATCTAAGTCCTAAGATCATTAAATCATTATTATTACTCATCGAATTATTATGATACATAAACTTTTAACCTTAAATGCGTCTTGAGATTGTATTGATATTAATGAAAACCTTTGTTCATTGGTAAGATCTTAATATAGTCATATATCATTACAAATTAATTATATCATCATTGATAAATATCAGTGACAATGCATTGGTTTTCGAAGTATTAAAAAAACACTAAAATTGTTGTTTAATGGTCAACTTTCTTTAAAGCTCAAACACGTAGGATTTTGGTTTAATATAAATATCATGCATCACAAATTGAAAAAAGTATATCATAAACTTTCAAATATATATGAATCGCAGAAAGAAGTTTCGAATCTTTGACCTCGTGCTAGACCAAGATCCGGGACCATGTTAAACGATCAACTCTCTTAAAAGTTTCGAGCTTATAGAATTTGGATTTAATATGAATATCATGTTTCACAATTGTTTCCTAAATTCATTGCAAACAAACTCTTCCATTGCTCATTAACCACATAATTTTTTTAAACAATCTTTAATGAGACTCTTAAGCTAATAATTGCACCATGCATAGTCATTAAATTGCCTAAAATTTGAAAATTAAACCTTTACACAAGCACAAGTCGAGCCTCATCGTTTTCAAAGAAGAGATCTAAGACCTAATATCCACCGGCATTTCCCACCAACCAAACATTCTACAACTTAAAAACCAGCTCACTCTAAACCAGCAACATATCTTATTATTAGGGCTATATATATCAAAAGCCATTTTATTGTTATGGATGTTTATTTTATTTTAATAAAATTATGTTATTTCATTTCAATGGGAATCTACATGAGCTATGTTTGCATTTAAATATCATGCATGTGTCTATTATCTCCACATAGTAGATGATCTTGGTATATAGAGTTCTTCACTTTTACACGTAAGATCAAATCAATTCGCTCTTACATCATGTCTTTGTTCACAATCTAAACGAATTTGACACAATCATCGAGAAGATCAGAAGACGTACCCGCAGTCCCGTTCGACCACGGGAACGACTTAAATTCCAACTTCTTGTGCTAGTACACTCATGTGTATTGAACTGACCATCCGGGGTAATTATTTTATACCGACAATACAAAATAATTCATCACCTAATGGTTGGCTATCAATACCATTACTCTTTTAATCTCGGTGATAATTAATAGACACGTGCATTTATTATTGGTTATTTTGATTCATAAAGAGCAGATCTCTTTATAGATCAATAATCTCTATGAGTTGGATAATCGATTAATTGTATGTCGGCTTATTATTTATTAACGTGAATTCACGTGGCCTGTTAGCCTATTGACGACACTTCTCGGGTGATACTTATAAGTTTTGATTATGTCAAAACCTCGCAGTGGATTTTTGTAACTGACTATATCAAATAAGTTAAGTGGAAGGTCTCAAGATTAATACATGTTGATTAAAAACCGTAAGTAATTTAATTTAATCAACTAGTATCCGTAATTTTAACGCGGAGAGATTGCCATATTTAATAACAAAATCTTGAATTATACTTTTGAATAAGTGAGGGAGTGTAATTATGATTATTTAGTGGAGTGAATTGTAATTAAAGTAAATAAGTTCATATATTTACTGGGAGCCCGAAATTTTATTTGTCTTTAAGTCCCTACCGTAACCTATTTATATGCCATATTGGGCAGCCTCTAGGGATAAGAGAGAAAAATCATATCAGTCACTTTTCAAAAAAACCCTAAAGGCAGTCGTCCAAAGGAGAGCACGAAGAGAGCCACTCCCTCTTCACGTTCTGGCATAGGGTAATACGGTAGAAGGCTTGAAGGGTCGAGCAATTTAGTGCGAATCAATTTTTATTGAGATCAATCCAGACAAATCTCTAGGTATGAATTCGAACTATATCCTCGTAGCTTTATTTGGATTGTTTTTGTGTAATCTGTATGCATTATCACTATATTCACGGGGAATTCCGACCCCTACACTTATTGCATTGATTGCATTCAAGCATGACATGTGACAAATTCCAAAATTATTAGTCAAATTCCAATGTTCTTTCATGAAAAATACAGTCTAATCTGCATTCATTGATCAATACAATCCAATAATTCATGAATTATTGACAAACTTTTAGGTTTAGTCTGAATCCTTCCAAGGTGACAACCAATATTCAGACCCACTTCCACATTCTTTCCAGTGAATCAGACCTAATAGTTTTTTGTTCTTTAAATGTATTGCAAAATAGCATGTGAAGTTCTTGGGAAGAAGGCAATGATAGCTAGGGTTATACCCTCACAAAGGGGGTCCACTGAACCCCAATATTAGAGCAACTTTCTTGGCATCCAAACAAATGTTTGCTCAATATTGTTGATCTTCAACATGCACGTATCCTAATTCTCTAATATTTTGTGAGGGCAGGATCATTAATAGTAGTCTCGCGTGATCCAACACCATTATTTGAAGAATGTTCTTTTCCTTTCCTTTTCTATTTTTGTTTTTATTTTATTTTACTTTTGTGAGCCATCAAATTTTTTTAATTAATTTACTTGGAAATATTATGTTTTGTTTGAGATATATCCTTCCACCTTAAACAAATGATTTTGAAATGTAGCGGTATCACAAATACGTTGCACTATAGGTAGCTTTACCCGCCTTGTAATTTCTCCTCGATCAGACAGTATGATTAACAAAAACGATACTTAATTTAAAAACGTATTTTCACGCAGACAAGACGAACCGTTGTAATTATTTTAACCAATTCAAATAAATTGAAGTTATAAAAGCTTTTGGTTAACCAATTCAATAAATTAATTTGAGTTAATGAACTAATATAAATCATTAAACATGTTGAATAAAATAATTTAGTATCATTGTTTGAAAATCAAAACTAGTTTAAACTAATAAACTGGAAAAAATCGAATTGAAAATAGTTTTATGTCCTCATTGCTCAAAGTATATATGCATCATAATTATAAACTATTTTTTAAAAAAAAAAAAAGAACAAAAGTTTCTTTCGTCAATTTACCACTCATTATTCCACATAGATTAGATAGTAGTAAAAAAAAACTGATTTGATAAAAATCTTAAATCTTGTTTGATTAATATTATTGAAAATATTTTTTTATTATTATTTAAAAAAAAAAAATTGTTCTTCATTGTTTTGTAAGACAAAAGTCTATTTGAGTCTTGAGAATATAAAATGTTTTGAAACTAGTTAAGTATGTCTGAAAAATTACTTTTATATCTAATACAATATTTCTAATCATCCTCCGTATATGTATATTTACTTTTTAGAACAGTAATTCAGAACAATTAAAACATCACATCGCACGTTTGCTACTGTTTTTTAAAATTTTCTTAGAATAATTTTTGAAAACATAAAAATATTATTTTTATATTCTTTAAAATCTCTTCTCATTCTTTGAATTTGGTATTTGTGTGTGTGGTTTTTGTTTTTGTTTTTTTGTAGTTTTTTGTTTATCTAGTAGTCTCTTGAAATTACTGTGTGTCTATATATATATATATATATATATATATATATATATATATATATATATATATATATATTTTTTTTTTTTTTTTTGTCTTATTTTTTGTCTTATCTTTTAGTTTTTTAAAATTTTATGTTGGAAAAAAATTAAGCATGAAATAAATATGAGTGTTTTTTTAAAGGAAATAAATATGGAGTGTTAATTCTGTATTTTTCTTCAAAATATATTTTCACTAAAAAAAGCTTTATATATTTTTAAAGTCCCTTGAGGAGAAAATTTATTTTAAGCATTGAAGTTATATTTTAAATAAATGATTTCAAAAATACACAAAAATTGTTTCTTGAAAAAAAAAGTAATTTTTTAAAAATATATTAAATTTAAATCCCTAAAGAACTTGAAATTCAATATTTTAAATATAAATTAAAAAAATTGTTTGATTTCTCTTAATTTAGACATAATTTTCTTTTATCATATTATTATATTTTCTTATTTAAAAACGATTATTTATATAAATAACAGGAAAAAATTTTAAATTTTTATTTCTAAACCAATCAAATAAGCGATTTTAAAAAGTGATGTAAACCCAACCCTAATGTTCATAGCCGTCATTGTCGAAGCAATCACAGCGATTGAAAATAATAAATCAAAAGCAGTTTTCATTTCCACGACCAACTCATTAAAGGTAATTTGGCCTTCCAAACGTGAGAGTGTATATCTTCATTATTAAGTTGTAAAAAGTGTAAATACATAATTTTGGTGAGTTGGGTTTCTTTTTCATTCTTATGGCCAGATAATGCACTAAAACATAATTGTCCCTTGTAAATAATCCTTTTCGGAGACGGTAAAGCAATTTCTTGCTTTTGGCCTTTGGGCTAAAAGTTTGCAACCCACGGCAAGGTGAGTTTTGGGTTGGGTGATTTGTGGCCTTGGACCCAAGCCTTAATAATGTTTAAAATTCGAGGTCAAGTTGAAAATGTTGGATATTTAATTGTATAAATTGCCCTAGAAAGGAACAGACCGGGACAAAATATCTCCAATTAATGATTCATAATATCATCGATTTATTGATGATTAATTGAAGATTTTTTTAATATCAACTTCAAATCGGTGATTTTTTTTTCTTTAAAAAAAATAAACTCCAAAAATAAGAGAATGATGATCAATTTACGAAATGAATTATCCGCAACCTTTATAAAGTAAATCATAATTGTGAGTACTATGATTTTTAGGCCAATTACTTAATGGGCCCAGAGTCCACTTGACCTGTGTTGTGGAACAATTTCCAAGCTCGCTATCGTGATAAAACTAGCATGTAATCTTATAGAAAATTTGAAGATCGTTTGAGAAATGTGTAAGGGCCCGTTTAGGGATTTCAAGTCCCCCAATCGGCTATTGTACCATATATGGGAAGTTCATTATGAATAAACAAATGATGGTAGAAAATACGCAAAAGAGATATTTATCAACGAATGACCCAATTTCCAAATCCCTTATTTCGAAGCATTAATTCGATAGTTTAAAAACATATTTTATCCCAAAATCAAGCGAGATCTTATAGAACCAAGCCCTATAAATCGGTAGAAGATCCCACAAGGTAAAGAGAGATAACTAACCGGCGTGAACTCGTATTCTTCTTTCCATCTGCGGTTGACTTAATCATCGGAAAGCGTGGCTGGCACACCACCGTCGGATCACATTTTTTATAGGTTCACATTGCATTGTTGATGCTTAAAGGTTCCGACGATCAAGGTTCTTACAATTGGCGCCGTTTGTGGTAATAGAACAGAAAGTCTCGTGTACGGGCTATAAGGGCTTGGCTTCAATGACTATCTAGTAGCCCTTCATCCCTTGGAACTCTATCGATTCCTTCTTCCACATCTAATTCGCTTGAGGCAATCACAATGTCAAGTAATTCGATGAACCAATCGCCAGAAGATCAATTCCTCTATTGGCGTTAGGAGATGGAGAAGAAATAGGAGGAGCAAACAAGACAAATGAAGGAGTTGCAAGGTCATGTCGAACGCTTGCAACATGAGAATGACCAGTTACCGGCACAGATAGAAAAAAGCCACGATCTTGGAAAAGATGTACATGATAGTGGTTGACTTGTGCATTCAATCACTCGCAATAGAGGGAAGGAGCCCATTATCCCTGACGATGTTGATACCCCAGCAGATGATGATTTGTCCTCAAGTAGTTTCCCGTCTTTGAGTCTCTCACTAGCAAAAAATGCTCGGGAGAGCACAAAGGCTAGATCGCATAAGAGGCCTCAGATCACCGCTTTCGCACGCGCAGGCTTCCGTAAGGCAAGGAGAGGCGTAGGAGGCGTAACCAGCCGACGCCCTTAGAACGCATCATGGCTCCTGCAGTACAATGCCACCAGATATTCGGTAGGTACGATGTCACGGGCATCGCCTCCGTGAAGTACGATGCCACCAGTATCGCTTCACGCTACGATGTCACCAATGCCGCCAGATATCTTCGCTGCAGGTGGCCAACATTCTATATGCCGCTTGTAGCCCTGATTCGCAGACCCGATGACATGCTCTCTTCGCCCTAGGCAACACATCTAATTACGAGCCACTTACCTGCTCTCACATACCACTTTCGCTACATTCGATGGCTCGTTAACCCTTACGATCATATGCTCCATTATAATCGCTATGATACTTCAATGGCGCAACGACACAGTAAAGTATTCCATTAGTTTACGGCCTCGCTTTATCCCGCTTCTTAAGCTCTCGTAATTCAATACATTCGTTCAATGAACCATGGGCCGCATTCATATTGCAGTATCTTTGTTCGGTGCGACAAAAGAGGAACATTAGCTCTTTGCAAACTATTCCAAAGCAGGAAGGAAAGTCTATTTGAGATTTCACTAGGAGGTTTGGGCAAGCCGTTTAACAGGTAGAATCATATAGCATGGACGCGGGCCTCCAAAACTTTAGGAGAAGCTTTGGACCATCTACTCCATTTTTCCAATCACTATCTTTAGACCCGCCAGAGATAATGGAAGAGTTATACGTATTTGAGTCGATAAGTACTAAATGCCGAGGAACAATATCCATGCAAATAGCCTCGACTATCATGATTACAAACCATCCGGGTCGGTGGAATAAGCCGCTTGGGGGAAGAAGTCGTATGTCCAAGGAAGGTCGTGGCAGAGCCGTAAAGCTTAGCCCCATGATCAAATACTAAAAGAGGAGAGCTCCACAATTCACCCCCTGAACATCCCATATGAGAAGTTATTGCCCATCATTCGTGACTTGCCAGAGTTTAAATGGCTTGCATTGATCCAGACGGATCCTTCCCAAAGAAACAAATCCTTGCGATGTGATTATCATAGAGATCATGGGCATGAGACCGATAGGTGTCGAAGCCTAAAGTTTTTGGTGGAAAGGCTAATCAAGGCTGGACATCTCAAGAGGTATGTCAAAAAAGGTGACCATAAAGAGGAATCAGGGCAAGCAGAAGTTAGAGTTATAGCCGGAGTAGCAATCCCATCAGAATCTAGGCCGACTATAAATTATATACTCAAAGTACTGGCCCGACAACTACAGTATAAGTCAAAGCTACCAAATGTGGAGGCTTTCAAGAGCCGCTACGCTAAGGTCGTGGTAAATGCTATCCACACAGAAGACAACCATGAAAAACCAAGCCAATGGATGGCCCCATATCCTTTCCTCCTATCTCATTGTGCCCCACTATGATGCACTGGTGCTCACCTCAGATAATAGCTTTGATGTACAGGTACCAGAGACCCCGGCTGGGGCAGTGGCATTTGTCATAGCCTACCATCCTTCAAGCAAATGAAGCTTTAGGTATGTCGAACTCAAATTTTTGTGTGAATCCTCTATGGTTTTAATGGAGAAACTACTGTAACATTAGGAGATGTCGCACTCCCTGTAAAATTAAGGCCAATCACTCAACAAGTTTGTTCTCAATTGTAGAAGACTTAGGGCCTTACAATGCCATAAATTCAAGGCTCGACCGCACTTCGATGAAGGTCAGTTCCTTCGACCTACCACAAAATGATAAGCTATTTGACTAACATCGAAAGGTGCTGACCTTTTGCCAGGCCACCATTTAAGGCCGCTACGCACGAAAATGCTATTAACTATTTAGACAGGAACAGAGAGGGGAGAAGAACTCTGAAAATCCTCCCCTAGATGATCAAAGCCCCAAAGATAGTAGTCACAAGCTGGCCGTCAGGCTCGTAGTAGAAGAAAAAAGGATCCGTCGTGGATCCTCTCGAAAAGTAACATCGACATACCGTAAAAGTCTGACTACGCCGCTATCTCCTCATCTAATGAAGAAAGGAGCAAGCATAACTCGTACTATTAAATAACATGATGTGTTCGCCATAGCCACTGATATGGTTGGAATTAACCCGACGGCATTCTTCACAAACTAAATATTGGTCTCACCTACCAAACCAAGAAGCCAAAAAGTGAGGCATTTCCACCTGGCTTGCCATCATATTATTTAGACGAAAGTAGATAACTTATGAAAAGCAGGTTTTATCAGAGAAGTGAAGTACCTTAAATGGCTAGCCAATGTGGTGGTGGTTCCGAAGAAAGGTGGTAAGTGGCGAGTATGTGTAGATTACACTGACCTCAATGAAGCTTGCCCAAAAGATAGCTTCCCCTAGTAGCATATAGATCAAATTGTTGATGCCGCAGCCGCACTGGATACCGTCGCTTCGACGCTTTCTTGATATCGTCGCATTTCATCCACCACGCGGAAAACAATCTTCATTACGCACGGCATCGCTACAATGTTATGCCTTTTGGCTTGAAGAATTCCAGGGCAACTTGTCAAAGGTTCGTAACTAAGATATTCTAACCGCTGTTGGGCGAAACCATTGAGGTCTATATCGATGATATGCTTGTAAAATCCAAAAAGCGCTTCGCTCACACAAAACACCTACAAAAAGCCTTTGAGCTATTGCGAAAGTACAACAAGAAACTCAACCCTTTGAAATGTGTGTTTGGAGTCAGTTCGGGCAAATTTTTAGGCTTTATGGTGACCTAGAGAGGGATAGAGGCCAATCCTATTCAACTCAAAGCTATAATGGATTTTAAGATTCCTACCTCCAAAAAAGGAGTACAACAACTGACTGGCCGGCTGGCAGCTCTTGGGCGGTTAATATCTTGTTTCACAGATCGGTTAAAACCCTTTTTTATCACTATAAGGGGAGCGGAAAGGGCCAGTTAGAATGAGGAATGTGACCAAACTTTCATGACAATCAAACAATATTTTACCAAATCGCCAATTCACAAATTTTGAGCGCAATACGCTTTATCTTACTCAATGTTTCAAAAGTCTTAGTAAGTGTAGCTTTGTTCAAAGAAGATGAAAACCGAACACCGAAAATAGAGACCAATATTCTTCATAAGCAAATCTTTGTCCTACAAAATTCAAGATAATTTGTCTCGAATCAAGCTACTAACCTCCGCAGTATGGGCCTAAGAAGCTTCGCCCCTACTTCCACGCATGCCCTGCCCTCATGCTAACCAATCTCCCTTTACGAAGCACTATACATAAGCCCGACCTATCAAGGAGGATGGTCCGGTGGGAAATTGAGCTGCGGAATTCAAGATCTCATATAAACCTCGCTTGGCATTAAAGTGGGTAGATATTCGCGCACCTTTTAACAGAATTCCCCACCAGACGCAACCGTGATAACTCTACCAAGGGATCCTTAATGCAGACTCCGAGCCTCTCGCAAACAGAGCCGAGTTGGTTTGTAACTTAAAGCCCCCACAAGGGAAAGGATAGAACAGGCCATACGGCTAGATTCCCTGTGTCTAATAATGAGACTGAATATGAAGCAATCATACTTGGGATTGACCTCGCAACATCTGTATCTTTGAAAAAAATCATCATATGAAGTGACTTTCAACTGGTAGTAGGGCAGGTAAATGGAGGATACGAAACAAAAGACCAGCACATGATCAAGTATGCATGTCTGGTTAAGCATGACTAGAGCGTTTTGTAGCTTGGAAGCTTGAGCATACCCTGAGGGGTTCGAATGAAAGAGTAGATGCTTTAGCAGCAGTGGTCGCATCCCTCCCAATAATAAAAGAAACAGTATTCCTCCCTTTTTATTACCAACTAGCATCATCAATTGCTATCAACCAGGTAAACGAGATAGATGAAGCATGTTCTTCTTGGATAAGTCCAATAGTACATTATTTGAGCTCGAGAGAACTACCAGATAACAAGATTGCAGCTTACAAGATTCAGGTCTAAGAAGCTAGATTTTCCCTTGTGAATGGGCAATTATATAAATGGTTTCTGGACGGGCCGTATCTTAACTATCTCACCACTCAGCAGGGGTAGTATATATTAGCAGAACTTCATGAAGGAATATGCGAAACCATCTAAAGTATGAACTTTAGCTCATGTATTCATACACAAGGTTATTATCACAACTAATGGTGGTAGATGCAACGGCCACGCCAAGAAGTGTGACCACTTATCAAAGACAAGCCCCCATTTTAAGGGTGCCTACCAAGATCTTACCACAATCACAAGCCTCGTCCTTTACTAAATGGGGATTGATATAGTTGACGCCTCTCTATCGCCCCAAATTAAAAGAAGTTATTGTCGTCACACCGATCATTTTTAGCAAATGATGAAGCTTTAAGCCTTCACCTCCATCAAAGATAAAGATGTTATCCAATTTGTGTGGAAGAATATAATCTATCGATTCGAGTACCTACCATCAGGATCATAATGGGCCACGCTTGACAACCTGAGTATACAAATTTTTTTGCCATGAGTTGAAAATCAAAAACTTGTATTAAACCCCACAAAACCCACAAAGCAATGGCTAGATGGAAGCATCTAACAAAACTCTCTTGACGGCTTTGAAAAAGCGTCTACATTCGACTAAAGGGAAATGGGTGGACGAGCTACCAGGAGTTCTTTGGGCCTATAGAACAACCGGACGGAAGCCAACTAGAGTATCCCCGTTCGCCCTCACCTATGGGATAGAGGCCATAATTTCTACAGAAATTGGGGTACCCACGCTTCGAACGAAAATCCCTGAGAAGGCTAATACTTAAGCCATCGCCAAAGACTTAAATATGATAGATGAACTCCATGAAGCTGTGGCAGTACGTATAGCATCGTACCAACAAAGAATAACAAACCTATACAATAGGCGTGTAAGACAGCGTGCATTCCGAGCCAAAGACCTAGTCTTGAGAAGAGTCTTTGAAAATACCAACACCCAACAACCGGCAAATTCCAATCGAATTGGAAGGAGCCATACTTGATAGTAAGAGTGAGGGCAGCCGGATCATACACATTAAATAAACTAGACGGGACGCCAGTACCTAGGATGTGGAATGTTATGCATCTTAAGAGGTATTATCAATAAAGTTTTCTTTTAAATATTTTCAATTCTTGGAATAGCCCTAATACTAAAGACCAGATGCAACTTCTAGCCTTCTAGCACATGTCAAAGACTAGAAGTGACTCCTAGTCGCTGGCACACATACTAAAGACCGTATGGTTCTAGTTTGGCTGGGCACATACTAAAGACTGTGCGTTTCTAAATCACGACACATGTCAAAGTCCGTATGGCTCAACCCGACGAGTTACAAAGCTAAAGCCTTAAATGGTGCTTTACCCATCGGGTTCAGAAGCGGTCTATACCGCCTTTATAGTTCTCAAAAACTTGTAACAATAATATTGTCTTGATGCAACTATCTTAGCCAAGTGACTCATAAAGAAAAATCAAGTAAAAATATCACGATAAGAATCAAATATCAAAATTTGAAAAATTTCCAAAATATGCCAATGGCGCGTTGTTCCATAAAAACATATGAGTCCTAACGGCCATATGTAAAAAAGGAAAAAGAAAAGGAACTTTAGATGTTCCAACAAAATCCCTAATAGAGCACTCCTCTTGGGTTCCTCTACCATTCGCTTCTCCGATCCAATTTCTATCGCTGTAGCCTCAAAGTGGGTCACGCGATCAAATGAAAGCATCCAGGTCTTCACAAAAACTCTAGCGAAAGAGGGTCGGAGGAATCGGGTAAGCCATTTGGAACTTCTGGTTGATCACCACATATGTTGTGTTTGGACATACAACATTTGTAACCATAGGAAAAAATCAGCTCCAAAGCCTTCTCAATAACCTCTCCATGGCTCCTTCTTGGTTCTTACCCTACCGAGATTGAAGAAAGGACACTTCATCTTTGGTTGCCCCAACCTCCAGAAAAAGTGAAGTCCAATCAACCTCTAGGGAGGCAACTTCAAATTTCAACCCTGCGCTTTGGCCTCGATGAGTGTCTAAAACGCCATGTCATACCCAAGGCCTCTTACTAGACACGCTTTAGCTCTATTTATATCTTAATAAGTGCTATCGTCGATATCTAATTTTTGAGCTTCAGGTGCATTGCAGAAGTGGCAGGTCTTCAGAAGCTTTTTGGAATTGTAATGAAAAAAAGAGTGGAAACCAGAAGTAACGTCGCGACGTCGCAACATCGCGACGTCCCAACGTCGCGACGTTGCAACATCGCGACGTCTGGTCAACAGAAGAAAAAGTCAAGAACCGACCCAACATTTTTAGTCGTCATTCACTAAAAATGTATAATAATTGTTTATCCACTAAGAGTGGCGTAATTGTTATTGACAAGGGACGGGTGAGGATCATCTAACCTAGGACCGAGATCGAAGGTAAGGAAACGAGAGCCGATAGCTTCGGTTTGTTAGTATACAAAATAAATCTGAAATGATTATATGGAATGAGTATATCTTGAAATGATATTACGAAAGTGCATATGGATTTGAAAATGTGATATTTGAAATGTTTGACAATTAATTGCATGTGAGTGATTAATTGAATTGTAAACAAATTGGTTAATTCTTGAGAATTAAATCGATATAAATCGAATTTATAACATGGCTGGTGCAATCTAACCCACATCCGCTGCGAAGGCAAACTCAAATTGCGGTAATGTCCTACATGGTGGGATGCACCAATCGGCATCCGTCAAGATGGTGTATGGTATTGTTAAAATGTCCCACTTGGCGGGATGCACCAATCAGCATCCGTCATGATGGGAGACTGAAATTGTGAAATGTGTAAGCATATTATCGAATGACAAAAAGGACGGGATTCACCGATTGGAATCTGTCATGAATGTGAATTGTATAGACAAAGTGAAATAACAAACTTTGATGAGTGTAAATGGGATTTGTAAACTAAATACATCCTTGGGAGTATATGTTTGAATCTCCTGAATTTTGAGTTAAATAAATTGCTGTATGTGAAAGTGCATATTTTGATATGATCAATGATTTAAAGAAAGCATGTGAGAATGAATAAGCATGAGTATAGTTTGATATAAAAGGCATGATTTTATGATAAATGCATGTCATGTTAAACTGAAAATTGGAATATAATCAGAGAACCACTAAGCATGAAAATGCTTAGCGTAGTTTTTATCTATGCGTTGTGTTTCCAAGTGTAAACAGAAGCAAGGCAAGATCAAGAAGCGCAGTAGTCATAGAGAAAGTCGCTGGCGATAAGTATATACCCCACATATGCATATCATTTCTTTTTGAACGTGTGACATTTTGTGAACGAAAGAGTTAAACTCTGAACTATTGTTTTGTAAATCAGTTTGTAAAGGCATGATACGCATTTTTGTAAACGAATTGTATAAGAGTAAATGTTTATAGGTCTACCATTTGAAAATGCTTCCGCGTAATTGAAAACCCTAAAACGAAATGACAAAAATAAAATGTTTTGATAAGATAAATAAAAATGGTCTGAGTAAAACCAGTTCGCTCTGACCACCATTCTGCCCGCCTGGGATTCGGGTCGCGACACTTTTAAAAAAAAAAAAAAAAAAGCAAATGAAAAGTAGACAAAAAGAATTAAACGAGCATCCCGGAACCGGTTCGGATCCGCCAATCGGGTCTGACCGGAAAGGGGTGCTACATTCCTTATTCTTGAAGTTCAACATATTTATTCTTAATCTTACAACTTTCTATTTCCATTTATTTCATCCTACCCCAATGCATCTATCAATGTTTTGTTTGGATTTGAGATTTGTTGTTGTTTTAATCAATTCAAGAAGTTCATTTTCATCATGCATTTAGCTCACAACAATCCAACACAACCACAATTTCATCAATTCAATTCAACCAAATATGTTGTAGCAATTAGACAATTTGATCCAGGTAGTTGGTTTCTCAATTATTCAACTAAGTAATTATCAATCATGAAACAAAGAAAATTAAGCAAAAACAACACCAATCAATCAAAAACACAACCGAGGACAAAAGTTTCAAAGAATTCTTTATTTTATTGACTATTTTAATGACTGGACATTGAGTACAGAGAGGATGAGGAGATGGAACAGTAGAGTGAGCTATTTTCTTTTTCTATCATGCCTATGGGAATAGGGTAGGTTGATTGGGTCTAGTTTATATCCAGTTGTAGAAGGAGAGAATTCAGGGATTTGGACTTGTGGCTATCTTGATTTGCAGCCTTCTCCACTTTTGTTCAGTACAAACCACTCCATGGTTAGGGCTAGCTGCTTGATCATATCATTTTGTCTTTGTTAATAGAATTCAGGGTTCCCTCAAACTCACCCTAGGCAGAGTACATCTTAATCAGGTTTTTGTTGATCATGTCTAAGCTTTATGTCCAGCACTTCTCCCTGTAATTCAGGGTGCCCTCCAATTCCTTGTCCCTTTTTTCGATCAAAGCTTTGATCTCCTTCCGATGTTCTTTGTAAAGATACCTAAAGTCATCTGCCTTCTACAACATGTTCTTCTCCATAGCCTTCTCCATTTCCTTCATGATTTTGAATAACTCATTTTCTCTTTTTAGCTGCTCAAAGATAAATGCATCTTCTGCCTTTTAATTCTTCACTGAGCTCTTGTTCCCTTTGTTCCTATCTACTTCCCCATTCTTCATCCCTTTGTTTTAGAACCTCTTCTAAGTTCTGGTCCCTTTTTCTCAACTCAGCCTCCATATACTCATCTCTGAGTTGCAATTGGAGCTTAAGCTGGTTGTCCCTCTCTTCCATTTCTTGCTTCATGGCATTAAGCATTTCAAGGACTGTAGAGTTATTCCTTAGAGGTTTAGAGCCTTCAAAGATACTCTTCGCGGACTGGTCTCACTTCGTGAGAAGGGTAGTACCGCTTGCACTTCTCGCCTTGTGTTGGCTTTCTGGTAGTTTCCTTCAAGATGTAGTTGTTACCCTACCGGTTCTCTTTCTACTCAAACAAATTTTCTACCTCACTTCATTTCGCTCTATGTTTTTAGTCTTTGTGATTCCAAGGAGGTCGTGGGAGATGTTTTAGTGGCAGTTTCTTCTTTCGCCCTCGACACCACACCTAAAATACACAGCCTCGATATCAACCCTGGGTGTGGGATTAACTCTCAGATCCTCCTCCGTAATAGCTCAGATTGAGTTTTCAATCAACTCGCTTCACATTAAATTTGTATCCCTGAGGATGGCAGCATAACAACACTCGCTTCCTTCTTCTCCTCGATTGCAGCATAAATGCTCGAGGGCGTAATGATCAACTTTAAGAAGCAAAACCAAACCTTTGCTTGCTCGGTCAATGCCCCCCTGGTGATGGATTCATGCTGTTTCTTCCTAAAGGCATTCCACTTTCCTTTGCCATCAGTCAGCAGATCTATAATCTTCTAGAAGTTAGGCGCTTCAACCAGTCTTTTAAATTTAGATCCATCATTCCTCTCCTTAAGATTGAATGTTTGATTTATCTGCTCTCTGTTGAAGGATATCCATCTCCTCTACATAAATCATTTTGTCCTGGGCCTCTACCATGTTACGTAGAACCCTTTAACCACATGTACGAACTCGAAGCCTTACGCCGCGTAAAAGATGCCATCATTTGCTTTCTATTAGCTCTCGAAGGGGAAATCCATTCGCTGCTTCTCCCGATGAAGTTCCTCTGTTGCAGCTTCGTTCTCCAAAGAATATACGCCATGTCGTGACCCATTCACTAGCCTTTTCTCCACTGCTTTCGCTTTTCATTTCCCCTCTTTCCCTCTTCCTAGACTCTTCCATCACCGCCGTTCGCCAAGGATACCAACTCTCTCTCAACTTGCTCACCACTCGCCTATGGTTTGTATTATCCGATCTTCTAATCAGATATTCCTCCGTGATTTTGTTAAGGTTTGAATCGTATTGTGGGCTCGTATATCATGAGAGAAATTGGTTTAGAAGTCTAGGTCGTCGAGTGAGAATTCATGAGGAGGTTGAAAGGTTTGATTATGATGAGGTAAATGACTTTTCAGTCTTCGAACTTTTCTATTTATAAGCCAAGAATTGTGGTGCTTCTTTAATTGTTGCAAAAATTTTTTGATCTACAATTATGCCCCTTTTTTTAAATCTATGTCACGACATAGAAAATCAATGTCGCGACATAAATTTTTCATTTGATTCCTAAATTTGGGCAATATTATGTCGCGACAAAGATAAATCTTGTCGCGACATAAATTCTAAGGTTCATGTTGCTGTTTGTTGTGACATAGAGAAAATATGTTGCGACACAATCTCTTGCCAGCTCCATTTTAGCATTGACCTTGTCACGACATAAGACTGCATGTCGCGACACAGCCACGTCGCTACAAAGTTCACTAGTTGGTCACATAACTTATTTCACGCGATATGTCTGCTCGCCTTAAATTTTTTCATAATTTCATACTTTTAACCATTTAACCCACTCAATCATCATTCATTAAATCCTTCCCCTTAGATCATACTTGTGAAAACACATATTGAACATAAAAAACCCTAATTCAAGTATGAACAAATCTCTTTCTAACATCAACATCATTCATCAAAATATTCAACAAGCCATTCAAGCAATTGGCATCAAACTCCCCCAAACTTCAGATATGCATTATCATTAAAAACAAGTTGATGGAATTAGAAATACTCCCCTTGTAGTTATTCACGTACAATTCTATTGTTTGAGATATTCTGTTATTTAATGACCTCCACCCCAATTTCTTTTCTTGTCCAAAAAAATTCAGCAAATTATCAAAGTACCTAAATATACTTCTAACAATTTAAAACTAGAACCTTAAATTTATAAAAGTAGTCATCAATAATCAAACTATCCAAATTAACTTCTGCTTGGGTTGCCTCCCAAGGAGCTGCTCAGTTTAATGTCCTGAAGCCAGACAATTGCTGTAAATTATCTTCTTTTCACCAGAACTCTTTTTCCTTTTTGAAATTTGGATCTACTTTATTTATGCTTCCTGCTGTAGTGCTTCGCCTTGACCGCTACTTTGAATTCATTTCCGTATCTGTTTTTTAGTACAATTCTCCAAAGGGTAAATTGCTATCATAATATAGTACCACTCCACCTTGATTTCAATTTCTGAAATGAGCTTGAGTTGTATAAGAGAACTTGTTCTCCCCTCGCTTTTGAATTCTCTCCTTAGATCTTTGATCATGCCATCTCTTGGTTTTTTTCTTTGTAGATTCGGCATTGTCATAAGCTTCATTCTCACTTTTCCAGCCTATCTATTCGAGTATTCTTCTTTACAACTTGAAAGTCACAAATTCAGTTTCTCGATGGCCTACATAGCTTTGTATTCCAATTTAAGGGAGATGACAAGGCGTTTTCCAAATACTATTTTTGTATGGAGACATTCCAATGGGAGTTTTGTAAGCGCTCTATAAGCCCACAAAGGCATCATCTAGTTTTATGCACTACTTTTTCACAGATTAATCAAGTTTTCGCACTTTCTTTATCTACCTATTGGAAATTTTAGCTTGCCCATTTGATTGAGGGTGATAAGCCAATCCCATCGTATGTTTGATTCCATATATGCTCATGAGTTTTGCAAAAACTTTATTAACAAAATGGCTTCCCTCATCACTAATGATGGTTCTAGGTGCTCCAAATCTGCTCAAAAGCTTTGTATAAACTCACACCATATGGCATCATTTTCGGGACAAGATATTTATTTTGATCCATTCGATACATAATCAATAAACAGAGAATGAATATATCACCAAATGATGGAGGAAAGGGTCCCATGAAGTTTATTCCCCAAACATAAAAATTATGCACCACCAAAATTCCTTGTAGGGGCATCTCATTTCTTCTGCTTATGTTGCCCATTCTCTAACAAGCATCACAATGTTTTACCCATTCAACACACCTTTTGAATAGAGTAGCTAATAGAAACTCCGACAAGAATTTTCGCTGGCCGTCTTGCCTCCCGTAAAGTGTCCTCCATATGGCGCATGCATGACATTTCTTCCACAATACCACCTTGTTTTGTTTTTTAAACACATCTCCTTAAGGATCATATATGCTCCTTCTATACAATAGCGGTCATCCTGTATATCAACCCGCAATTAGTTCTCAATTTTTCTATTTACCGTAGTCGAATCTCAAAAGATCACTCCAATAAGATAAATAATTGACAATATCAAAGATGCCTCAGGTGTTTGAACTCGACAATGTGCACTGCTCATCAGGGAAATTTTATGCTATTTCATTTCTTTTTTCTTTTCCCAAACATTCATTTCCAATCTAGACAAGTGGATTCTGCTTATCACATTGTCACTTCCTTCATATCTTTGATCTAAAGATCACCTCGTAGATCAATACCCATCCGATAAGTCTCGTCATTCTTTCTTTTGCATCGATATTTAATCAGTAGTGCATGATCAATGTGTATTATAACACGAATATATAAGGCCTAAATTTCACAAGCAAACACCATTGCTAGCATCTCCTTTTTTGTAGTGGAATAGTTCTCAGGCTCTCATTAAAGGTTTTGTCGACATAAGATATGGCCTCAACATCTTTTCGCTCATCCCAATACGCCCCATTGCATAATCAATCGGCATCACACATACTCAAAATCATTGTTCCAATCGTGTGTTAATATTGATGGGAGATGTCACTAACTGAATTAATATCCTCAAATGCGATCTACATGATTCATAAAAATCAAATTTCAGATCTTTTTTCCAAAGCATAGCCACACACTGTCCTGAGATTTTTGAGAAGTCCTTTATGAATCTTCTGTAAAAACCAGCATGTCTAAGAAAACTTCTTATCCCCTTGACGGTTGTAGGTGGCCTGAGAGTTTTTATAACAACAACTTTTGCTTGGTCTACTCAATCTAGCAAATAGAATCTGATGGCCCCAAGACAATACCTTCGGTTACCATAAAATGACATTTCTCCCAATTCAATGCTAGATTTTTGTCTTAACACCTCAAGTACAAGTTTCTAAATTTTTCGCATACTAAAACTCGGATCCATACTCGAGAAGTCATCCATAAACATCTCCATAGCCTCTTCCACAAAATCGAAACATAGACATCATACATCTGGAAGGGTGGCAGAGCATTAAGACATAGTCCAAAAGACATCCTTCTAAAGGCAAAGGTGCCATAGGACATGTAAATGTAGTTTTCCCGATCCTTCGCTATTGCAATCTGTCAGGAACTGCACATCCATTAAGAAAACAAGTAATGGGAGTGTCCCGCTTAACCCGTCCAAAGATTTGGTCAATGAAAGGTAGAAGGTAATGATCCTTCCCCGCGCCAGCGGTTCGCTTTCATACTATACACACTCTCCTTCCCGCGCTCAGAGGAATAAATCTCATTCTTCTACTTATCATAGTGAATCCCCTTCTTTGGAACTACATGAACTCTGGCTCACCCAAGGGTCGCCTAAGATTGCATGTATGAAGCCCGTATTTAGCCATTTCAATACTTCCCTATTTCTCGACTACTTCCTTTATTACCTGGATTCAACCTTCTTGATGTTCTATAGAGGAGCCAAGATTCTCCTCCGCTAGAATCTTGTGCATGCGGATAGAAGGACTGATTCCTTTCAGATCTTCTACGGACTGCTTAATGCTTCCTTTGTTGGAGTTTCCAAATAGCCAGGTTTTTCAAGTTCACCACCATCTGCAATGATGACTGGTTTTCCTTTTTCTAATTGCAAAAAGGCAAATTTCAAATGTTCAGGTAATTCCTTGAGAATTAATCCTTCTGAACTTGTGTTTTCTTTAGCACCTTCTTCTTTATACTGTTGGATTTTTCTGCATTATTTTCTTCAACACTGAGTGTTACCTCGTTCAATTTAACATTAGTGTCCAGAAATTCAATTTCAAGATGCTCAAGATACTGAAAATTCTTCTCATTCTCATTCATTGAATTCTGGAAATTACAATCTTTCATCATTTCATAACAGTTGGGGATTTTCATTTCTATAATCTCACATTTTTAGGCTATTTCAAACTGTGATTGAGATTGAAGTGCACTGCTTCATCTCCAACCCTGAGAGTTAATTCTCATTTCTTTACATTAATCAAAGCTACTCTTGTTGCTAAGAAGGTTCTTCCTAACAGCAGTGGAACTTGTTTGTCTTCTTTTATGTCAATGACTACAAAGCCCACTGGGAAAATGAATTTTCCCACTTTGATCAACACATCTTCTAAAATTCCCTCAGAATGAGCCAGTGTTATGTCTGCCATTTGCAAGGTCATGGTTATGGGAGTAATTTCCCCCAAACTTAGTCTTTTCGCTACTAAGAGCATCTCCAACAAGGCTATCTAAAATAGCTACTCAAAATATATTAAAATATTGTATTATCTATTTTAACTAACCACTTTTTCAAAGTCACTCCAACAACGCTATCTATTTTAGCTATCCATTTCAACTAACTTTAACTAACTTTCAATAATAAAATTTAAAATACTATTGAGAAAGCCATGTCATCACCATATTGATGACATCACGTGTTGATGTGTTACGCCACGCCATCAAATTTTTAATTTTTTTAATTTTTTTTAATAATGATCATATTTACACCGATCACGAAATTCAAAATTTTAAAATTTGAATTTTCAATGCATATTTGTACCCATTATAGTTACAACGGCACACAGTATTTGCAACGTCATATTTACAACGGTCATATTTGCAACTAGCCATATTTTGCACCCACGTTATTTATTAAATCTGGCCATATTTGCAACTAGCCATATTTACAACGGTCATATTTACAACTGTCATATTTTTGGATATGTATAAATAAGGTCTTCCATCTCTTTTTGTCATACACCTCAAATCTATTTAGTGGCATTGCACTCTTCTTTGTGTTTCTGTTATGGCTCGCAATCCTGTAATGAAGATGATTCTTAACGATTTTGACCCGATGACGAATTGAGATGGTGAATAACTTCAGGCTATTGAAATGAACAAACTCATTAGCGAGGAAAGCTCCTGTACGCCTGTGGGAACTCCGCTCAAGGTCATTCAGCTTATTTTGCGTAATCGTAGTTCACAATGAGAGGTCAGGACGCGGATTATTTTGTCAGAACCACCTATCTATCCCCAAATTTACTTCGAAGAAGGTTTCAATGAATCTGAACCCTTTCCTTCGTATTCTATTCATGGTGGAAAATTATGATCCATATTTTGTCCAACAAAATGTCGTTGGAATTATGTGCTCGCTCTTCCTTCAAAAGATGACAGCCTCGCCATAAGGATGCTGGCTATGGAGTCACAGCAGATGTCATTGATGATTATGCGAGGATCAGCGAAAAGCACCGCAATCAAAGTTTAAAAAGATTTGTGAGGGCTGTGAGAAGTAATTTTTTCCACGAATATCTCAGTCACCAATAACGATGACATTGCTAGATTATTAGCAATGGGTACCAATCGTGGGTTTCCTGGGATGTCGGGTAGCATTGATTGTATGCATCGAAATGGAAGAATTGCCCAACAAGATGGAAAGGTATGTATTCGGCCACGCCCAGAACCCAATTATTTGAACGGGCCGCTTTCCATATGATCCTGGTGGATTTGGCATGCCTTTTTTGGGTTACCTGGATCTCATAATGATATCAACGTACTAGAACGTTCTTCTGTTTTTGCTCTCCTTCGTAAGGCTCCGCCCTCCAAACAATTTCGCGAACGGAACCACATACAGGGGTATTACTTTGCCGATGGTATATATCCAAATGGGCAACATTTGTCAAAAAACAATCATCTCCAAAAGGTAATAAACAAATACATTTGCAAAATCTCAAGAGTCAAGAAGAAAGGATGTTGAGCGAAGATTGAGTGTCTCCAAGCACGATTTGCTATAAAGGCGCTGACCAAAGACGCTTTCTGAAACTTGAAGTGCTAAAAGATATTATGAAGGGCATGCATAATATTACATAACATGATCGTCGGTGATGAGCGAACGCTAATGAGTTGACTTTACTTATGATACAATGGACGAGTCCCACCGCTGTAGTCAAGGCCTCGAACTGAAATCTAACTACTTCAATTTATTAATACCTAACATCAGACAGACAAAGTAAATTCATTCAAAACTCCAACCAGATCTAGTTGAGCATCAGTGGAATATGCATGGAAATTACTAGGCACTACTTAAGCAAATGTTATTACAAAGATTGTATTCATGATTACTACTATCTAAATTATTGGTTCATTAATAAAAAGAATTACATCTTCTTTCCTAATATTTCCATTCAAGGAAGCGTTTGATAATATTATTCACTTTGCACTGAGGCATGCAACTCGTATCCATCGACATTATTCGATCTTCCCTCTTCATTTGCTCCATTTTCATTTTCTCTTTCTCTTGCAAGACGTTGCTCCTCGTGTAGTAGACGTTGTTGTTCTCAAGATAACATTTTCCATCACTTTAAATTTCTTTCTCATTCGCTACTTTTTTCTCTTCCTGCATAATTGCTAACAAATTAATTAGTTCAACATTTTTTGCATCACCTCCAGCTTCTTTGCTCTTGGATTTTCGGAGTCGAGCTTTCTCAGCTTTCCTACCCGGTGGTCTGTCTAAGGATCCATAGGGCCCATCGTCATCACCTACATTTTCGGACTCCGGTGTAGAAGGCACAGAGCTGCCAGGAGTAGCATTATGTTTTGATTTTTGCTTCTTTGCTTGAGAATCCTCCATCCATTTTGGTTGATACCTTAACTCATTCCAACAATGTTCAAAACTTTAAGAGAGAAGATTTATAGAGTTCCTTGCACAAGTTCTCGCATCACGAACTGAAAAATTTTACAACAAACTCATTATCATGTCATTAAGATAACTATTTTGTAAGAAAATATTAATCAAACCTTGTCTTTTCTCTCATTAAACCACTTTGATTCATCTTTCTATCTCGCGGCAAAGCACCCACAAATTTGTTGGTGGCTAGCTGAATTGTCGCATCAACCATTCATTAAAGAATTTCACTACGAACAAAGGTGATGACTTTTAGGTTTGTATTCAGGGTAAAGAACTCGCAAACCCTTTGCCAATATGTCTTAGATTTTTGCTCATTTCTCGCACAAAGATCCAAACTAATATTGCCACTCGAGACTATCATAATGTCTTCCTCCGATAAAATTGCCACCTCGTTGTTTTTCGTGAAGTGAGTCTACCCCGAGGAGATATTGGTGGGAAGATTTGACCTTATAACCTCACCATCTAACTGTATTCCATCACATGCATGATTGATGGCACGCATCATGATGGATTGGATCCATTCTGTGCTTTGCAAATATAGATGATGCCTATATTGTAAAAAACAATTGACCACAAAGATCAGGGCACATACTTGTAATTTTCAAGGAGTTCAAGAAAGTTTCTAAGAGATGTGTGACAACCCAAACCTAACGGTAAAATAAATCAAAGAAATTTCAATGACCCACCCTTAATTAAATTCAAGAAAGCGAGTTTCCCATAAGAAAATTAGGAGCTTCATTTGTGTAATACATACAAAAAAAATTATGAGTTTGAAGATTCATGCAACAATTGATATTAAGACTTATGAAAAGTTTGAACACTTACTTAAAAATGAATGCAGAAGAAGTCAACTTACAAATGAGAGATGTGAGATAAATTGCAAAGTGATCAAGTTGCTTCAAATTCCTCATCAATTCATGAAGGAGGACATTTTTAACTAACAAACAACTGACAAACAACCTCCCACCACCATCATAGATGATTCATGATTCTTATTTTAGCCATCGCTATGCAAATCATCAAGGAAGCCTAAAGTCGTTATTTTGATCCATATCAACTCGTATCTAGTATCATATCCAGAAGATGCAGAACTCCAATATTTGAAAAGTGAATTTAATGTACCACCAGAAAAGATACCATTCACCAAACACGATTTCCTAACTAGAAAAAGTAAAGAATCACACCTCTTGCTACATTACAAATTCAATGATATGAATGACAAATCGCTTATGCATATGATGTAGACTAGCGATCATCAACACCACAAAAGCAAAGACACACCATCACATTTGTTAAGAAAATCCGAGAGAAAATGTAACGTAAAAACAATTTTGTGGATTTTCTATTTTCATTTCGAGATCCAAGACTAAACCAAACGTATAAGTAGAACAATCGTGTGAATGTTTTCAATCGAAACCAAAATTAAATCAAAATTCATCATTTGTTTGTTTTTTTCTAAACTCAAATGGGCGGAGCAAGAATTTGTCTAAAAGAACACAAAAGCAATAATATGTACCTGTTTTCCAAAACACCCATAATCCTTCCACCTCCTTCATGCTTCTCCCCTCCTCTCCTCTTTCTCTCTCTAAGTTTCCTTTCTAACCGCCATGGCCGTAGAAGTAAACCTATAAGTATCATTCATACACCAACACCCAGCTCCACTCACATACCTCCCACCTCTCTTCCCTATCAAGTCTGAATACTACGGGGTCTTTTGTATCGCGTATGATCTCAAGGCGGTAAGTTTGATTTTTGATTTTTTTTTTTGATATAAATGGGTAAGGGGTTTCACTCTAGGGTGCTATTTGAACTCAGCAACAGAGTTAAGTGGGTCTAAAAGCTTTAAAGTCAGTAGATTCACAAGACTGTTCGTGATATCCGATCTCGCATTTCCCAATAATTTTCTTTGGAATCGACTAAAAATCCTAACTCAAATCGGGTTCTGCATTTCTCATAAACAAAACAACAAACACCATAAGATCTAAACCATCATTTCCTCCACTCTTTCTTCCAAAACGAAATTCCACAAACAGAATCAGAAACAAAGACGAAAAGAAAAACAAGGAAGCAAGAGATGAAATTAACAATAAAAAAATGAAACAGATGCAACAATAGATTACAGATCGGACCGAAAAAACGATGATTCTAAGAGATCAAAGACAATATTCGAGATCCATTAGAATTGTTACCTTCAGAGAGATAGTAGTTGATGAAATCTTCGCTAAGGCCCTGGTAGGGGAAGAAGAAGAGAAGATAAACTGTGGGGTGGCGAGGGAGATGGGCTTGTCACATGTGGCGAGTGAAATCAAAGTTATAGTAAATAGCAAATAATAGCTAGTTTGTTTGAGGAGAATTTTAGACAACAACTCTAAAATAGCTAAAAGGATGAGTTTATCGAAAGCCTCTCGAGTCGCTTCCAACAGCGCATCGAGTTGATGCTAGCTCTAGAATCACATATTGCTTTTCCCACATCAGCATGCCCAATTTCACAAGGTATAGTGAAGCCGCTCATCCCGATCTTCTCCTCGGTATAATCGACCATCAAAGGCAGTTGCTATCATGCTTACTTCATTCCTTCTTCAACAATCTTCTTTTTCCGCTTTAATATCTCCTTCATAAATTTTGCATGGAAGAGGCATTCGAGTCAATGTTTCCGAGAAAGGGATGTTGATTCATCTTCTTAAAACATGTTTAAGAATCTAGAGAATTGCTTTCAAGCCTGCCTTCTAGAGCCTCGAGGGAATCGAACTTGTCTATGCCTTAACCTTCCCTTTTCCCTGGATTTCTTTCACATTTTTCTCCTGGCTGTGGTCTTTATCAGTTTCCTCTAATCGTAGTCTTTGGGCTATGTTGCTTAAAGTGTTCCCAAACGGTCCACATTGTTCTTCCTCGTGTCTTTCTTTCCTTTCTTCTTTCTTCCAATTCCGCTAATTTCAGAGCTACTACCATACAAAATCCCTTGAATTCTTACTGTGATCACTTGAAAAGAACTGACTGATTTGCATAAGCCAGTAAGGTAAGTCGCCCTATCCGCACCTCCAGATTTTTCAAAGAATCATTTGTGTTGGCTTGAAATGCAGTTGTGTTTTCCTGGAATGCTGCTATCTCAGCAAACTTTTGTTCATGTATGTTCAGCAACCTCTTATTTTCTCCCATGAATTGTAGCATCTGATCTTCAAAAGATTGAGTCCTTTTTTGACTATGATATTCTCCTCTATTGTCCCTATGCTGTTGTTGTTGTTGTTGCTACTAGAACCCAGGCTGAGCATAAGCCTGATGGTGATTTTGTCCAAGTCTAGGGCCCTATTATGCTTCTCCACCATATGAAAAGTTTTCATGGTTCCCAGTGTCGTGTATAGTGTCGGGCAAGTCGCGTATTAGGCTTAAAGGTGTAGCTCCTATTTGCATTTAAGTAGGGTGCCTCCTTAACTGGAGATAGGGCTCTCTTCTTCAATCGGTCCCTCGCACGCTTTCATTCCTTCATCGATCCCACTTCATGCACATGCACTCTTTCTCTATCGTTTCCGCTTTGTTCATACTCCGCATCCGGGCCACTTTCTATGGTCGCCATTTTGTCTAGTCCAATAAGACCACTTCCCCTCGCCCATCGCCGTCCCTCGAAGCTTCAAATGGAGCCTTATAGTTTCATTTGACAAGGTCCTCAATCAGTTTCCTTGCCTCCTCTCATTTCTTCTTTTAAAATCTCCATAGCAGGATGCATAAATTATACCCTCGAGGCATAATCTACGGCATGATAATATATCCATCTGAGTGGTCAGATCTATTCCATGCATAGGACATCTTTTCAGCAATCTTTTAAATCTCTCCCATGCATTGTAGAGACTCTCCTCTTCTCCCTGCTTGAAAACAATTATTTCTCCTCTTATCTCAACGCTGGGGAGTTGGAGGAAAATCAGCCATATATGCCTCCACCAACTTTTCCTCCCAAGTGGGTTCACTAATCCCACTGGGCAATGAATCAAACCATGTTGTCGCCACATTCTTAGAAAAGGGAAGAAAGGTAAACTTGATTACTCTCGGGTCTCACCCCATTCGGGGCCTTGACTTGTTTGCCATCCTCATGAATCTCCCCATATGCTCATATCGGGATCTTCTCGTAGGTGACTCGCGGAACTTGTTGTCGCACCATGGTAATCAATGTCAGTTTCAAATAAAATTATTTGCTTCACCGTGTTGTCCTAATGGGCAGAGTCACTCATCTTGGATAATAGGCCTCCAAAAGTTCTCCATAGTATTAGGCCTTTGATTTCTCTCTACTCTTCTTCTTCTTCCTCGAATAGCTTGCACATTTCTCCTCGATGTGCCATATTTCTAGATTCTGCACTGGTGATCCTTCTCAAATTCTATAGTATTCTCTCTATTTCAGTGTCTAGAGGCAGCAGATCTGCTTTTGGTCTTCTATGCATTTAAAATCTTCCTGAAATAGAAACACACTAAGATCAAATGAATGCTGTGGGAAATAATTATCTCCATTATGCTAATAGAAAAATGTCAGTAGCTTCTTCAGCTACTGCTTTTAAAACTAATTTTGTGATTTTCTAAAAAATAATATCAAAAAGAAAAATGTCCAAATTAGTAAATCCCTTTTTGGTTAGAATATTGATCTTCAAATTTATCCTTTCTATCCCCGACAACGGCGCCAAAAACTTGATAGGACCAAATGATATATGCAAATTTATGACACTGTTACCAAAGGAGTATTATCTAATCCCAAGAAACAATGCCATAAACTTGTTGAGACCATTGTTCATATGTATGAAAAATTGGAATTGTTTTCTCTTGAAGATGACTCATTTAAAATTTGTGTTTGTGGTTTCAATCACTGCAAGTGCATAGGTCGTACAAGTAATAAAAGTGGATATTTAAAATCCAGATATAATTCCCACAAGGACAGATGGTAAATCAAAAGACTAATTACCCCAACTACTTAAGATCATTACCATTTGGACTCTACTGATATGATAATAAGAGGACTTAAATATAGTCCTAGACGGAAATCTTAACATATGCTTCAAGCTTCTACGTACCTGAAGCTCATGATTCATCGAATGAAACAAAACTCGGATCTGATCATTAATAATAATCAATTTCTCGTATCATTTCAATTTTTAGTCACCATCAATCGAAAAACTGAAGTTTTGTCATAGATGCAAGGTAGTATGGTTTGTATTTCTCCCTTAACAATACTTTTCACTGATTAAAGGTTCATATTCATTTATGAGACATGATTCTAATAAGTTACATGTAATATATAACCCTCTTTCTAAGAATCAAGAGCTTTTCCTCGTCAGCATTTCATACTGCATCTTAGGGACTTAAAGAATTCCCGCCTCATAGACAGATTCGTGTAAGCCTTTCCAATTTGATTGACACCTCAGAATCAACAATACATTAGGAAAAGGGAGAAACCTTGAGTGATTAGACAGATAATTTCATTCAACTCATCTCAACTTATAAGTAAGTTGGTGGATCTATTCGGAGAATCCTTCAAAGTTCATTAGTTCCATAAGATAGTCTACTCGATTCGCGCTACGTAGGCTGAGCTTAAAATCAACAAAATTTATATACACCTGTACCTTACTACGCTGAGTCAGCCATCATAAAGAGTAGCGGTCTAGGATCGAACACGGATGGGTTTTCATCCTAAAATGGTTTGCATTAGTATTTAATGTAAGGCTTTCTATTCAACTTTCGATTTGGGTTTCAAAAACAAAGGGGGAATGGTTTGAAACTGAAAATTAAAAACTGAAAGTTAAAGTGAAAGTTAACTTTGAAGAATTAGGTCACTAACTTGGCAAAATTGGGCAAACAAGTGTCCCCTGCTCTTATCCTCGCGTTATGACATGCAACATATAGTCCATGGCATAACCTATCTATATTTAAACTAGCAAACCTCACCCATGAAACATCTCCATTTGAGTCAAAACAGTAGCATGCAGCTATGGCCCCTTTTAGTTTAAACCCTAACATTAAATTATCATTTCGTAGGCTCAGAAAGACCATCTAAAGAACAACAAAGGCATCTCTCACCCGAAAGACCGCATCCTAAAGCATGCAGGAGTATTGGCCAAAATAATAACAAGAATGTTATTTAACCCAATTAAGAACCCTTAACATGTAAATATTATCTCGCAGGCTCGTAAAACCATCTAAAGAACAATAGTCCCAAAGCACGGGCGAGACACAAATCCTCAATAACATCCCATGTTATGCAACTAAGTTTTCGAGAATAAGAGCCATAAACACAGTACCTGTAGCTTTTAATACATGAGGACAACTTGCATATTCCCCACCACTAAGCTAGCTTCCCTTCTCTTCAAAGAAAGGAGGCTTAGCCAAGTATCTCTTGAGTTGTCATCCTCAAGAGGGGTGTTTGGCAGCTCTGAAAGGAGAAAAGAAGAGAGAGAAGAGAGAAAAGAAATAAAAGCAAAACCTAAAATAAAAGACTTTATTTACAAAAATAAAAACTTACAAAAATATCTTCTCCCAAATTGTTCCTCCAATTCTTCACCAATTGTTCTCTCATTGTTACAAAACAAGAGGGGCTTATATAGGCCTCCTCAAGGTATGAAAATACCAAAAAACCTATGAAATTGGCTAAGTTATTGGACAATTAAGTAATACACCAAGCTCGAGGCTGGTTTGACATTAATTACAAAGCATGACGAGGCATCAATTTTCATTGGTCGAGGAATTCCGCTAACTAGCGAAATCAACAAGTCTAGCTAAAACATGAAATTTCACAGGATGGAAAAATTTCGCTTAGCTAGCTTTAAATTTCGCTAAGCCAGAGAAATTGCTGTGAGTAGCGAATGTGTTTTTCACAAAAATGGTGCCTAGCGAAATTGAAGTGGTCTAGCGAATTTATATTTTGTTAAGATTACAATTTTTTCGCTACAAGCTGCGAAATTTTCGTATCCTAGCTTAAAATTTTCAAAGCTTAGCTTAAAATTTCCAAATTTTGTTGGATCCTTCACTCGCATTGCCTCCCTGCCTTCAACTCCGTATCATTTTCTTCATCTTGCCTTGGTTTTCTCATTGATTCTCGTCGATCGATGGTCGAGACTTGGAGTTCAAACTTCATGATTCATCATTCATCTCGACATTGAACTCCAAAAGCAAAGCCCGCAAAATGTACCAAAAAATACTCTCTCAATGGCATAAGTGTTTACTAAGAAGATCAACACTAATCGTATATATGACATGATTAATGTACAAAAAGCACTCAAAACCTATCTAATATAGGGTTCAAAATTGCACTTTTTGGGCATTAATCACACCCCCCAACCAAAACGTTGCTAGTCCCTTAGCAATGCAAAATAAAGAAAAAGGAGATGCATGTGGGTGATTTGCAAAAGGTTATGATTCAAAAGGGTTTATACACATATAAACATTACCTTAACTCGAGAAATTGAAATCAAAGTCAGAACCGATATGAAAGAATCAAAACCATACAAGAACAATTCGAGGTCAAATTGGATCCATAATTCTCAACCTGAATTTCCACCCCGCCTAATGGTTCTTTGTAACCGTATTAAGCCAATAAACCGCAAAATCGCCACCTCCCCCAACCCAGCAATCGAGCGATGGCCTTAAGTCGGGCTGAACAACCAGATAAAAGGCTAGTTACACTTTTCTTTCTTTATTCATCTACATCGTAGGGTGCAATGCTTAAAATCCGACTTCACCAAAGTCCGTGTAACGGGGGTCCACCGATGACTCCCAACCAATTAAGGTTTAGGGCATCAAGCCAAAAGGATCAATGACCACTAACTCTAAAGGTTTCACCCTGACCGAATGACTTCGAAAATTGGGGCACCCACAAGTCATTAAACTTCACCTATCCACCCATGTAATCGAACACAAAATCGATGACTCCCAGCCACTTAAGGCTTAGGCACCGGGTTTCAAAGGCTTTCGCCATACACCCTGACCGTGCTCGGGTTTCAAAGCAAGATTTCACGACTTTATTTTTCTTTTTCTTTCTTTCCTCGCTTTTTTCTTTCTTTTCCTTTTGGAAGACAACATTGGTCTTCAAATGTGTAGGTAACCTTAAAACTATCCTAGGTAGCCAACAAACCTAAGGTCAGGTTTTGCAAAGTTTAAAGAAGGCACACACCTCACAAATTATCGGAACAATCCTGAAAAGGTGTGAATTAGCATACAGAGAAATTTCAAGTCGAGCACAGCAGAACTTCAACCGACCAAAATCGTTTCAAGCATGGAATTTGTCCTAGCATATAAGTGATAAATAGTGATTCAATTTTCAACATGAAGCAATTCAATCTGTCCAATTGTAGCAATTCAATTGTTCAATTGAAAAGAAAAACACATTTAAACCTGTTGGTGCAATAAAACATGATATGTACAAAAGTCAGATATATATAAACTCGAATAGCTTTGATATAGCCAAAATGGCTAATACTTGAATACAAAGCTAAACACAAAACTATCACTGCCTACTATGGCTAATACATAAATCCTAAACGAAATTAGTAGGCAGTTGATAAAGCTGGTAAATAAACAAAAATCAAAAAGAAACCTAACCACCTCACTGCTGTGGTGGTGGTGGTGGTGGTGGTTCAATCGTCATACCGGGCAGCTCGTAACATCCAATGAAGTCGCATCGGTGGGCTCCTCCCGCCAACCGTGAACATGAGGAAGACCCGTGGGTCATAATCAGTCGCAAGATAGAATGGCACCGTCAACTCCGATCCGGCGCTGTAGCCGCAAGGGAGCAGATGGCATCCATCACACCATTTATCTCCTCGAGCCGGCATGGATGTACTCCTGGAATGATGCCGACAGGAAGGCCCTGGAGACCTCACGCACCGCGATGTAGTATGTAGTGAGATGGAGGTGAACGACCGAATAGAGTCCTCCACTTCTGCTCGTGACGCATATCATCCGTACGGTGTCCCGCCCCGAATCCTGCATCTCCCTCGTCCCGTGGTCGTATGTGGAATGAGACGGGCATAGTCATAACCCTATTCACTCGACACTACATGAAGGCATCTAGCTCTCATCTCTGTACTCGGGCTCCTTCCTGAATCCCATCCGCCGAGAACATAAAGCAGGAGTCTCCAGATCGCGAAGTGGATGCCTCCGCTGTGGTCGGCCCTTTCGATGGACCTTCTCCTCGTAATGCAAAAGGAGGCCATCACCACTTCGAGGGTCAACCAAAATCCCCGAGATCCCAGAAAGTGCCTGTGATGGCCCCCTCCTCTACACATAATGCCGCAGGGGAACAAAGTCGGGCACGTAGAAGATGGTCGACGAGCAAGATCCGAGGCTAAGCCTTCCCCGTAGAATACCGACCAAAGAAGGATGTCTCTCGGCCGCTGCTCTGACCATCTCCCCGTGAGGCTAAGGCCCAAGTCGAGCAACCTCCTCGAATTGCGCGCACAGATGCGCAATCCCACGCCGCCGAATATTTGGCTGGCCCGAAAGGCCACTGTGCATGGCCATCTATATTGAATCAATCTCTAGTGGACCGTCCGTCTCCCCGATGTCATGGGAGTGGTAGAACTCGCATCAATTTCTAGTAATAAATTGTCGCGGAGTCATGAAGGGCAGAGTGAATACCGATCAATCTCAAAGACTCCCGATATCTCGGTCACCACGCGATGTCATAAATGACTCGATGAAACTCTCTGCGGAGTCGCACATCTCCGAACGTTCCTACAACAGGCCTCGGATCCTCGCACATACCGTGGGTGATGAAGTCACCAGAATGAGGAACGGAGATGGCGGGGGCCCGGTGGAAGATGACTCGGGCCCCGGGGTCTGATGTGCGGCCCGCTTGAGGGCTCCAGCCCTCCTAACTCTCCTCCGCGGCACAGCGATGGGGCCCCGGTCCCATCCGAAGTTTGATAACGCCTAAATCCCCCGAGGCTCCTGAGACTCCGCCTCTCGACCTGGGCAGATGGTACAGAGCCGGGACCTCGAGTCAGCCACTCTCTCAGCGCAGTCGGATCTCACCCGAGGTCAAGATCTGACCCACCCCGAGTACGAACCATATCTCGAGCATCAAGTAAAATACTCGAAAAGGGCTCACTCAATCAAAATATAATCGCGCATCAGGTAGTACCGAACCGCAGCCTCTAGAGGCCACCGAACCACCCCGCCAAGCAAGCAACCGAACCAGTGGGCTCACCGGATCGTAGCCGAATGGCCTCGAACTAACCAAACAAGGCTCGAAGTGATCGGATGTCGTAGGCAGAGCACCAACAGACCGGAACCAAAGTACAGCAGCAATGGCTCGGGGCCGTGGGCAAAGGAACAATCGTGGCTCGCGGCGCCGCGGCGGAAGCTCACCAAGGCTCCCGCCGTGGTCGGTGCGCAAGGCGGACCGGTGACATATATTTCAGAAACTCACAAAAGCCTCGTGTAGGGTCAGCGCCGCCTAGCTGCACGAACTCCCAGTTGGAGCTCAGAAAGGTGGCTCACGGGCGCAGACAACTTACGACGGCCAGACTGGACTCGTGGCTTCGCTGGGAGCTCAGGACACGGCTGGGAGGGGGAGAATGTGAAGTGGCATTCTAAACCAACCCCTCCCCTGTTTATATAAGCATCCAACAGAGTCGGTTGGTCTTTCGCCAATTTTTTGCTATTTTTAGCTAATTTAGCTCTCACACCCGCACACCACTCGCAATTCAAATTTTCAGATTAAAATGAAAATTAATATATTACTAAAAGTAAAAATTAAAATTAAAATTTACAGGGAAATAGAATATATCTAATAATTTAATATAAGATAATATAAATACTTACCAACTTGGTAAAATGGAAAGTCATAAATTATTAGGAAACATACTAAAAATAGCTAAAAATGGAAATTGACTAAAATAAAAACAAAATTGTTGAACCGCAATTTGGTTTTGAGAACACCAAACCGGGCCTCAAATAATTAAAAATTACTCATGAGGGTCGGCGATGATGTGATCTCCTCAACTCCACGCAATGTCGCTTAATTCCACGGTTTTCAGCGCCAAGTTTTGTACCGCTCCTCGATGGTCGTTGAATCAGCAATCGGGTCGGCTGGCTGTGCTGTCATAAGACCAATTCTTCTTCATCCTTACGGTAATTACCCTGCATTTCCTCGTCACCGTGTTTTCCCATTAATCGATCAATTGAAACAACCTCATCGTAAATTTGATTTTCGCTAAGAACTCATGTTTGCTGTTCAAATGAAAGATATTCAACTCCATGGTCATGTTACCAAAAGTTAATTGCATGACTCCATCTCTAATTTATTATCGCATCAAGTAAAGGCCGTAAATGGTCTTCCTAAGATGATTGGTACATGATCGTTCACTAGCAATGGTTCAAAGGTCGGGTACCACAAAATCCACCGGGTAGTAGAATTTGTCTATCTTCACTAAGACATCCTCAACTATCCCCTTAGGGATTTCACTGATCTATCTACCAATGAGAGGATGTTGGTAGGTTTAAGTTCACCTAAACCTAGTCGCTTGTATATCGAATACTACATTAGGTTCACACTGGCTCCTAAATCAAGTGCGACTTTTCTATGCAATTCCCACCAATATTGGATCGAAATTGTGGAGATCCAGATTCAGATTTGATTGCAGGTTTGTTTTGAATTATGGCACTCGACATGTTCGAGAAATGCTTTCTTCTCAATGCCTAATCCCTTCTTGATTGTGCAAAGATCTTTCAAAATTTTGCATGTTGTGACTTGTTTGATTAGTCCAAGTAAAGGTATGTTAACCTTCACTTGCCTTTAAAACCTCAAGAATGCCCGCTTGTCGAAGGCCTTCTTCCTCTAAGCAAGCTCAGGGAAATGGAGGTGGCATGCGGTATTTCATTGAATCCTCCTCTGGGAGAATATGCTCAAAGTTGCAATTCTTCCCCGCCAGGTTCTTCAAATGTGTTTCGCATAGCTTCGATCAACCCTTTCCACTTCTCAGGTGATTATGGCCTTAACCTCATCCATTCCTCGAATTGTCGATGATCCTACCTCATGAATTCCTTTAGATTTGAATCAAGCCAGGTGATGGAAACCTCCCTTCTCTCGTACTTCAGCAACTGCTAATCTCGTGATCAATCGTAGGTTATCACCCTTCTCGTCGAGACGCTTCAAGCCCATCTATTCTCTCGTTTCAAAGGTAATTTCTACAAGATCAATCCTTCGTGCGCTGCACATTGATTCCTTTTGTTCCTCAACGCTGCCCCACCACCTTACCAAATTCAATACGGCTTGGTTCTAATCGAGAAGAGGATGGTGGTCGTTGTGGATCACAGGAAACCAACCGAGGTTTGGCAACGGGGTACATAAACAGGGGGTTGGGTCTCCATGCAAGATTAGTGATTCCTCCAATTGAATTGTAGGCATTACCATATGGAGCATTGGATTGTTATGGCTTGTATCATTCTACAAGTTTGCACATTTTGACATCAAATCCTTCACCGCAGGCCATAGGACACTGCTCGCTGGGTGCAGGATTGAAAATCGCGCAAGGATCGACTGCGTGATTTTCGCCACTCGTGATGCACCTCGAGCCGCTGGCCTTCAAGCTCTACCTTCCTGGCTAGGGCTGGAAATCCTAGTTTCTCATTTCTATTTCTTCAGTAAAGGTATTAGATCCTGCAATCTCTCTTTCGCTGACCGTGGTGGTTTCATCCTATCCGCTTTCTAGGTTAAGCTCATCCCACCCTTAGGGAAGTTTCAAATTTAATGCATCGAAAATCCATGGCTTCATCAGATGTTTGCTTAAAAGTTTCCCTACACATGGTTTCTAAGAGTCTCGTAGCGGAGACATACCACCATAGAAATGGTTCACCAACATCCAAGTATCAAACCCATGATGTGGCGAGGCAACGATGGTTTCCGCAAATCTCTCCCGACAGCGGTAAAATCTCACCATCATGAAATTTGCAAAGTGTAGATTTGTCTTTGGAGTGTGGTCTTGTGAGCCTTTGAAGAACTTTTCAGAATTCAGTACACAGCTCAGCCCAATTTCCTAATAGTTCTAGGCCTCGATGAGTTGAGCCATATCTTGGCCTTGTCCTTAAGGAATCGTAGATGCCTTTGGCTTGTGAAATCCATGTCCATCATACCTTCCTTGAAGGTAGTGCAAACCTCCTCAAAATCCTAATATGAGTGTATGGATTTTCATTTTCCATACCATGATATGTGGGGAATTAGAGTGCAAATATGGCCTCCTTTGCTACATCTTGACGGGAGGGATGATACGAGGATGGAGGCCTTATGGCGGACCCCGCTTCCTAGTGATGGGAAATGGCAACTCCACAGTAACCTCCCGGTAATTTCCTTTCGTAGTGAAGTTACCATGAAGCTAAAGCCGTAAAAGCGCTCTCTACTTGTATTTGGAAAGCATTAGGTTATAAAATTTTCACTTTCCTCCAAATCACACCTTTAGGTGCGAATTGACATAACGGCTGCACCAGTGAATTATTAAAATACAAAATCACAGCTATAAAACAACATACACCTCCCGATATTTTCCAAATCCCTTCTGATAATAAGGACCTCTGGTCCTCATCAAAATATAAGATAAGAATCAATCCAATATAAGTTTATCGCAACCTGTTTTTCTCAAAACCATGCATGCATATTTTACAAAGATGTTACATATACAAAATGTCACATTTTAAGTTTACTAGTTTTAATTTACACCTTATCTTATATATAATCACAACCACAGTGTCACAGAATTTAGGATCTGGAAAGATCTTTCATTGGCTTTGCACCTGAAAAATTATTTTAAAAGCAGCGTAGGCGAAACGGGCTCGAGTGAGTACTATAAGTTCTAAATCTTTGTTGTCTGTGTTTGTACCTCGATATGAAAATACGTAGAAATGGTTGTAAGCGTTTTTATGAGAAAGCGAGTTTTGCTATAGAAAACCATTTAAGCTAATTAAAAACTATTTACGCTGTGAAGCCCATTTTTCTTCACGTGCAGAAAACTAGTCTATTCTTGAAATGCATTGAAAACTGTTTACCAGCGATGAAAAGTGTTTAGGTGGTGGTTTAATATCGAAAGTGCTATCTTTACGTAAAACAAGTACCAACCACTGTGGCCCATTTCTGAAATACCCTAGAAGTGATGCCTCGGAACCTCGGAACCTGGCATCGGTAGTGAACCTCGGAACACTACCCGGCTAAGATGGTCCGGTAAACACGGCGGGATCTATATAGCATAATGGAACCTCGGGACCAAAATGCTCGGTGATGGAACCTCGGAACCAACACCTCATCGCTATGTACTAAGTCAGCGCGCTAACTATATACCTCGAATGTGCAGAGGGCGACTCACTATATAAATATATACTAGATCTAACCCCCAATTGCCGACCAGGCAATATAGTTAGTCATAATATCCCATAACATTGCCATGCAATCAGAAATACATCATTTGGGCGAAATTTGTGCCATCTAGGGGTTTTTGCTTCGCCGGGCCCAAAGCCCCATTTCTTAAATCTTGTCGAACTTTTCTGCTGAGTATAACAATTGGGAGGTAATAAAAATGCTTTATAAATCTATATTTTCAAAGCACTTTACAAACTTGTAATTTAAACACTTTCTTTTTAGAAAATGATTTTGAGTACTCACCTTTTTCTCCACTAATTTCTTTCAAATCTTGTCAAGCACTCTAGATTCTCGTCGGATGCTCAAATCGCCTACACAATTCATTCAAATTACAGAAAATGCTCTCGGTTCAACGTTTAACCATAAAACATATCACGGGGCTTTCGGAGTAACTATATCGAGCAGCTTGATTCTGCAACAAAACTTTACGTGCTAATCCTATTCGATATGGACATCGATAATATGATGTGAAATTGACCAAAATGTCTATACACATTAAATGCCCCATAAAAACTATCTGTTTTAGTCAACTTTTGACTTAAGGGACTTTCCATATAGTCTAAAAATACCCGAAACATTTTTGAAAATTAATGGGCTTATCATTCTGATCTGGAAATTTCAATCAAGCGTCCATAAAACAGGTCCCAAACTTCATCACATTTGTCAGGAACACGGTCCCAAAATTCCTAAAATTTAAAAACTAGTCTAGTTTTGGGACTAAAGTTCGACCTTTCACGACCTCTAGAAAATTTCAAGCCATTACATAACCTTTGGGCTTGAAATAACACAATTAGGCAAATTACTACCTTTTAAGGTTTGACAAAGGCTAAGATATTGGTATATCGTAGCTCTCTTCGCGTGGTGGTTGCATATACGCTCGACAGTTTGCGGTCAGATTTTTGTGAATGCGAAGAGAAGCAAAGAAGAAAAATAAAAAAATGGCCTCTCTGGATCTCTCCCGACGTCCTCGCCTTTTGATTTTTAATATTTTTATTTTTTCGTTTTTTCTTTTCTTTAATTATTATTATTATTATTTAGATAAATAATTTCTATTATTTCCTTGAGGTCCATTTGTCTAGAAAAATTTTATTATCTAGTGAATATTCTTTAAATATTTTTATTTTTCGGGATTTTTCTAAAATCCGTTTCGGGTTTCGCTCAAACGATGCTTTGAAATTCATAAAATATTCATTGTCTGAATTTATGAAACTCACGTATTTACTAGATTTCATGAGACAAATTTAACAAGCGCGGTCAGTTTCGTCATCAAGATTTAGAAAATTTTTCGAGTTTCTGGCAGACTATTTTGCGATTTATTATTATTATTTTACTATTTAAACTTCCATTAATTATACTTTCACCTCCCACTTTCCTTAATTGTAAAGTACCTGAATCTTTGAAAACTTTATAATTTCACCCCTTAAACCAATTTTCAAAAAGATTCTGTGTAGCTAAATTAATTAAGGAAGCCCTTGGTGCACATCTGATTTACACATACCGTACACCCTCTTGGGGCCAGGGTGTTACAAATCCTCCCTTCTTAAAGAACATTTAAGTCCTCGAAATGAACAATATGAGAGGGATCGCCCAATGGAAGGAAAACAGGCGAGGATATTGGGCTGCGCATCGAGCCTCGACTCCAATGTAGCCTCCTTAATCCCATGATTCCCAATAAAACTTTGATAACGGAATGACCTTATTCCATGAAAATCACGCTCTGCGATCTACTATACGCATTATTTGCTCCTTATAGGTGAATTATCCTTTAGTTCCGTTGGGCGATCTCGAGTACATGGGAGGGATGCAGGAATGTACTTCGCGAGCATGGATACATGGAACACATTATGAACGCAGGCAATTCTGGAGGAAAGTTTAATCTATATACTCTTGGTCCCACTGCGGCAGTATCTCATATGGCCACATGTATAAGGCCTCGGCTTCCACGCGTCTTCCAAATGCGAGGACACCTTTCCAAGGGAAACTTTGAGAGGAACCCTATCGCTACACCTTAAGCGTAGATCCCTACGGCGTTTGTCATGTCGCTTTTAAATATACAATCTGCAGCTGTCTTGAGTGCATCTCGGGCTGATCTGGATCTTATCTAAGGTGTCTGTGCCTTTCTGGGCCTATCGAGTTTCCTCTCTCCTACTTCATCCCAACATACGGAATCTGACACTTAGGCCATACAATCTTCAAATGGAGCCATGCCTATCTTTTGGATTGATAGCTGTTGTTGTAGGTAGACTCCATGAGGTCATCAAATATCGGCTTCCTTAAACTCTATCACGCATATGCTCTAAGCATATCCTCTAGCGTCTGAATAGTTCTCTCTGACCATGATCACGAGGATGGAAAAATTGTACTAAGAATTTAATCAGTCCCAGCGGCATCCTGCCAAAAAGGACCCAAAATGCGGATGTGAATACGGGGTCGATGCAGTTTCTCGATGAAGAACACCATGTAATCTAACTATCTCCTCCGCATATAATTCCAGCCAACTTGTCGATGGGTCATCATTGCCTAGCGGAGAAAATCACGGCCCGATTTAGTTAGTCATATCCACTATCACCCATATGGCATCGTGTTGTCTCGAGTTCTCAGCGGAAGCCGGTAACAAAATCCATAATGATCTTATCACTTCCATATAGGAATCGGAAGAGTGTATCTTTCTGAAGCCACGGTGCTCTGCCTTCTGCTTGTGAGTTAAACATCTGGATCTAATCTGCAATTTCCTTTTTCATGCCCTTCCACCAATAATGCTCCCTTAGAGTATGATACATCTTAGTGCTACCAGGGTGCATGACATATGCTGAAGAGTGAGCCTCTTCCATGATTTCCCTTTTTAGTTCCACCCCCTATTTCGGTACACACGATGCGACTCCTCTAGCTATTCGCATCATCGTCTCTGTCCCCGGAACTGCGGTTTCCTACCACCCTCAATCTCTGCCCACTCCAACTTAATCATCTCACGAGCACGCCTTCGACCTTCCTTGATCTGATCCGCTAGAGGACGAACCTTAAAATGATACTGATAGTGTCCTGTATCCCATTACACCTGGCCCGAACTCCCGAAGATCTCAGCTCTATCGACAATGGGAGATATCTTTGTTTCTTAGAGATAAGCATAAAGAAGAACCCTCAGTTGGAGCTTAAGGCATCGTACTACATTGGCCTTTCCCGGATGGTGCTCTATTGTGCGATCGCAATCGCCAATCAACTCTCGACCAGTGGCTGCCTTAGGTTAAGCTCTTTACGGTAAAGATATATTACGAGCTCTTATGATCATTGAATATCGACAAAGACCACAGTATAGATAATATCTCGGATCTTTGGGCGGAGCTCCCTTCTTTGCTAGTTCTAAATCATGGGTCGGAGTAGTTATGCTCGTGCTTAACAATGACGGGAAGCATAAACTATCACCTCTACCATCTGCTGTCAACACACCCACAATAACCCTTGCCCAATGCGGAGGCATCTATATACCACATGCTTAGTCCTTTCACGTGGTAGTGCTAATCTTTGGTACATCGTCAATCTACTGTCTCAGCTCCTCAAAACTATCTTTGGCAGTATCGACCACTGGTGATCCTTTTTCAATAGATTAATTAAACGGGGTTGCTATCCAATCCATCCCAACAAATTTCACAATAATAACTTTTGCCAATCAAGAAGCTGCGGACTTGAAACATTTGTGGCGGCTTCAGTTCACTATAGCCCCGATCTTTTGAGGATCCACACTATACCTTACGCGAAAATGACATGACCCAGCTACTTTGTCAACCATTGCGCACTAAACTTAGCGTACGACGCTCTCTAAGAATCTGCAATACTATCCGGAGATGCTCTGCATGTTCCTCTGAACTGCCTGAGTACACTAGAATGTCATCAATGAATACGATCACAAACTTATCTAAATACGGATTGAATACCCTGTTCATGAATTATGAGCCTTGGTGGGGCATTAGTCGATCGAATGGCATCACCGGAACTCGTAGTGACCGTATCTCGTCCTGAAGGCAGTCTTAGAAACATCATTCTCTCGGACCCTCACCTGATGGTAGCCTGACCTTAGGTCAATCTTAGAATATACGAGATCCGTCTGATTGGTGAATAAAGCTCATATCTGAGAGCGGATCTTGGTTTGCGTATTATGCCGATTAATTTGTCTATAGTCTATACACAGCGTAGCTTCCATCTTTCTTCTTTACGAAGCTGGAGCTCCCACGGTGAGGTACTAGGTCGGATGAAGCCACTTACTTAGCAATTCCTCGATTGTGCGCGATTCTTCCATTTCTGCGGCGCCGTGCACGTATGGGGGAATGGATGTCGGCTCAGTTCACGGAACTAGTTCAATACTTGAACTCAATTTCTCTATCGGGGAGTAAACACGGGGAAATATCATGCGGAAAGACATCGTGAACTCTCGACAATGGGATGTCTTCCGGTAGTGTCCCCTCTTGTCTCCTATCACTACAAATGCAGAATCTTCGTAGCCTTTAGAAGCATTTTGGCGGTCATGGCATTAATGAGACTAAGGCGTCTCTCTTACGATTCCCCCGAAATATCTTTGGTTCCTGCAGCCCGAACCCATCTTACTTCCTTCTTATAGCAATCTAAGGTGGCTTTATGCACGGATAACTTGATCCCGTACCGAATTATATGAAATCATGGATACCTAACCTTTGCATCCAAGTCTGGCGGAAAATCCTTTATTGGATCGCAATCTACTACACCGGAACTATCCTTTCGGATGTCATAGTATCCCCATTGGAGTACGGAAACCACCATCACGATCATCTATAAATTTGGACTCTATCTGGTGCCTCTCGGTGAATGAATCTTGAAATAAATGAATGAGTGGCTCCTGGGTCCACCAATGCATATGCATCATGATCGTAAAGCGAAATCATACGATAATCCGTGCAGTGATGCATGCACTCTTCTTTGTGTGATGTAAATACCCGAGGCACAGTGCGAGTACCACTGCGAGATGCAGCTGTCGAGTCACGCCTGCGCCTCACTGCACCCCTGCCGCGACCTGCGGATCTTTGTGCGCCACCTCTGCTGAACCACCCCTACCCATTTGGCGGGACCGGCCCCAGTGCACAGGGTAGATGCATGCCTGCCTCGGGAGGAGTCTCTGGCTACTAATTGTGGACAGTCTCGGATAAAGTGACCTTCACGCCCCTTGATAGGTATCTGTCATATTCATCCTGGCTCTCAGAGATGCCTCCTACGGCATGTAAGGGCATAATGGAAAGGATGATCCTGAAGATCTACCACCTCCTGGGGCTGCTGGTGATCGAACGGATCCCTGGCTAGATCTTTGCTCTCGATCCTGAGCCTCTACCGCTGGTCCACTTCTTTCCTTTCTTTCTACTAGGCGGCGGTGCTGGTGACTAGTCTTTGGGAACACCTCTCTTCTTGTCACGACCCGCCTGAGTTAGAATTGAAACTGTCCTTTCTACCCTTAGTGCAGCCTCAACCAGCTCTCCAAAGTTATTTTGAGATGCCCAGGCTAGATGAACTTTAATTCTGCCGTTCAAGCCAGCCATGAATCGCTTACACTTATGTTCCTCATTTTCACCTTATCATGAAGGCACCAATTTCGAGTTAAGAAAACCTCTTGCTCATATTACATCTTGTCGAGGATCATTTGCTCTAATACGAAGAGATTATTCTATTTTGCATCTTGATAACTACGCGGGTAAAATGCGTACGTAAATGCTGTCTGGGCGGTCCCAACGGACTCCTATAAATTATCTCCTCTTGGCCTCCCACCAGGTCAGCCTGGGCGCCATCGAGAACCACGAAAGAGGACTTTCTGCTCATGCGAGCGACCCGTCAACATAATTTCACTAACCTGTCACCAGCCATAAGTCTGTTTGCCTGCGGGTCGCCCGGTACCATCATAAGTTTTAGCCCTAATTTTAGGCGCGTTCCTATCATGCCTACCGCGCTCTTACGGAGGCTCCGTACAGTGGTCAGGCTGCTTGTGACATCTGTATAACTGATCATCGTCGGTACCGCCCGGTGGAGTGCGGCCCTCGATGGTTATGGCGAGGCTGATTCGGTGAAGCATTTTCAGATCTGGGGAGTGCTCGACATCTCTCTCTGGTGGTGCCTCGGTCTGCGGAAGTCTAGATAAGCCTCACGACCTCGTCGGACATAATGCTGTGAATTCAAAGTTAAAGATTCGGTGACACTTTTCAATATTTGATGCATGCAGAGGTTTAGCAAAGCTTGATATAGGTTGCAATAGGAAAATCATTATAAAACAAAACAATTCTATAGGAAATCTTTGTGAAAGCAGCAGCAGGCGAACTATCGCCTAAAGCTCGATACAAGTTGTGGACCCCTTCTAGTGATAGGAAATCTGTGATGACTCCTTAACCTCGTGACTCGCTATTGACAAGTTACCATGAAGCTAGCGTCAAAGCGCTCTCTAGCGTATTTGGAAAACGTGGGTTATAAAATTTTTCACTTTCTATCCAAATCATACCTTTAGATTGCGAAAGTCGCGGCTATAACGTTTTACGATTGGTGGTAAATACAAAATCACACCGTATAAACAACATACACTCTGATATTTTCAAATCTGACTACAATAATAAGGACCTACGGTCCTCATCAAAATATAAGATAAGAATCAATCCAATATAAGTTTATCGCAACCTGTTTTTCTCAAAACCATGCATGCATATTTTACAAAGATATTTACATATACAAAATGTCACATTTTAAGTTTACTAGTTTTAATTACCTTATCTTATATATAATCACGACAGCGTCACAGGACTAAGGATCTGGAAAGATCTTTCGACCGACACACACTTTGAAAAATTATTTTAAAAGAGAAAGCGCCCAGGCCAAAAGCGGGCTCGAGTGAGTACTATAAAGTTCCACCAAAAATATCGCTGTTTGTCTGTTTTGTACCTCGATATGAAAATACGTGCGAGAAATGGTTGTAAAGCTGTTTATGAGAAGCGAGTTTTGCTATGAAAACCATTTAAGCGAATTGCGAAAACTATTGCACTATTGGCTTGTTTCTTTGCTAAAAGCGATTACGAAAACTAATTACTCTTTGGCGGAGAAATACGTGAAAGCTATTCTGGCGATGAAAGTGTTTCGGTGGTGGTTAATATCCCGAAAGTGCCATCTTGTAAAGCAGTACCAATACTGTGGCGTTCTGAAGCTGCCTAAAAGTGATGCTGAGACCTGGGCTGGCATCATTAGTGAATACTCGAGACACTACGGCTAAGATGATCATTAAACACGGCGGGATCTATATAGCATAATGGAACCTCGGGACAAAATGCTGGTGATGGAACCTCGAATTAACACCTCATCGCTATGTACTAAGTCATTTAGCGCTAACTATATACCTCGAATCATCGGAGAGATGACCTCACTATATAAATATATGTAAGATCCTAACCCCAAATTGCCGACCGAGGCAATATAGTTAGTCATAATATCCCATAACATTGCCATACTGTCAAATACTATCATTGGAAGCGAAATTTGTGCCATCAGGGGTTTTGCTAATAGGGCCAAAGCATTTCTTAAATACTAATCGAACTTGGCAGTATAACAATTGGGAGGTAATAAAAATGCTTTATAAATCTATATTTTCAAAGCACTTTACAAACTTGTAATTTAAACACTTTCTTTTTAGAAAATGATTTTGAGTACTCACCTTTTACTCCGCTAATTTCTTTGAATCTTGTCAGCCCAGCTACAGATTCTCGTCGGATGCTCAAATCGCACACACAATTCATTCAAATTACGAAAATCTTTCTCGATTCAGCGTTTATATAAAACATATCTGAGGGCTTTTCAGGTAACTATATGCGAGCAGACCGATTCTAACAAAACTACGTGCTAATCCTATTAAATATGGACATCGATAATATGATGTGAAATTGACCAAAATGTCTATACACATTAAATGCCCCCATAAAAACTATCTGTTTTAGTCAACTTTTGACTTAAGGGACTTTCCATATAGTGCAAAATACGAAACATTTACGAAATTAATGGAGCTTATCGACTACGATCACAATTTCAATCAAGCGTCCATAAGCAGTCCCAAACTTCAGCCACATTGTCGAACTGATCTAAAAATTGCAAAAATTCAACTTCGATCCAAAAATTTTGGGACTAAAGTTTACGACCTTTCACGACCTCTAGAAAATTTCAAGCCATTACATAACGCTTTAGGCTTGAAATACTTATGATCGCGAATTTTACACGCTTACTAAAGTTTGACAAAGGCTAAGATGTTAGTGCGCATGCGTATTTCTCTTGGCGTGGTCGATTTTGCCTTATATTTCAAACCAGTTCTGAGTCCGATTTTGTGAATCACGAAGAGAAGCAAAAAGAAAAAATAAAAAAATAGCCTCTCTCTGGATCTCTCCCGAGCGTCCTCGCCCTTTTTGATTTTTATCCTTTTATTTGTTTCTTTTCTTTGGTATTATTATTATTATTTAGATAAATAATTTCTATTATTTCCTTCAGGTCCATTTTTGTCCCGAAAAATTTTATTTATCCTAATTGAATATTCTTTAAATATTTGCTATTTTTTTCGAGATTTTTCTAAAATCCCGTTTCGGGTTTTCCTTTCTAGCGTCGCAGAAATTCGCAAAATATTCCATTGTCTCGAATTTAACGAGAAACTTTCTGTGTTACTAGATTTGTAGACTAAATTTACTTAGCGATCAGTTTAAGTCATCGATCTAAGAGAATTTTGAAGTTTCTGAACTATTTTCAGATTTATTATTATTTTACTATTTAAACTTCCATTAATTATACTTTCCACCCCTCACTTTCCTTAATTGTAAAGTGCCACAATCTTTGAAAACTTTATAATTTCACCCTTAAACCAGTTTTGGTCTATTATGGCACTCAGGAGAATTAATTAAGGAAGCCCTTGGTGCACATACGCGGTTTACACTCACAGTACACCCTCTTGGGACGAGGGTGTTTTATAACTCTAGGAGGGGTGGATGTGATCCCTCATGGTTCTATAGGCATTTGGTTATGGGGTTCTGGTTAAACTCTGTTCCTCGGGTATGGGATCCATGGTACTCAGTTGGTACACTAACTTCACTCATTTGGTTCAATTTGTGTACCTATCTATTCAATCTACGAAGTGTCTCTATCCTTGTTGCATACACGGTTGTTACACAATTAAAGAGACAACAAGAGCAACAAACAACACATAAAAGATTAAATTAACTAACAACAATAAAAATGGTGAATGAAAAAGCGGCGAATCAAAAAGCGAAAGCAGTCGATTCTTGCTAGTACTAAAGCGCGATTCTGGCCCCGAGTTGCAAAAAGAGATAAAAGGTTACCTTCACTTGTGATGTGGATCTAGAAGTACTCTTCGCTTTTACCACATTTGTAGTTTGGCACCATCCCGGCAACAGCATCCATTGATTACGTGCCACAGTGAAAATTTGACTAAAATCAACAAAGTATAGCACCTAGGTTCCTACTACTGCTAGTAGTCAGAGCTCTTTGCCGGTATAGTGGTCTAGGATCGAACACGGGGATGGGTTTTCATCCTAAAAATGGTTTGCATTAGTGCATGAAGGTAAGGCTTTCTATTTGGACTCTTTGGATTTGGGTTTCAAAAACAGTGGGAATGGTTTGAAAACTGAAAATTGTAAAGCGAAAGTTAAGTGTGAAAAAGTTAACTTTGAAGAGGTGGGTCACTAACTTGGCAAGTTAGGGCCAACAAGTGTCCTCGGGTTTTATCCTCGCGTTATGACATGCAACATATAGTCCATGGCATAACCGGATCTATATTAACTAGCAAGCCTCACCCATGAAGCATCTCCTATTTAGTCAAAACGGGTAGCATGCGATTATGGCCCCTTTTAGTTTAAAACCTAACATTAAAATTATCATTTTAGAGGCTCGTAAAGACCATCTAAAGAACAACGGTGCATCTCTCACCCGAGCACTGCATCCTAAAGCATGGAGAGTATTGGCCAAAATAATAGCAGTAAATGTTATTTAACCACTAATTTGAAGAACCACTAACATGTAAATATTATCTCGAGAGCTCGTAAAAACCATCTAAAGAACAGTCCTAAAGCATGGAAGTATTGGCCAAATCAATAACATCCCATGTTATGCAACTAAGTTTTGAGAATAGAGCGCCATCTGGCCTCACTACGTAGCTTTTAATACAAGAGGACAAACATGCATATGCCCCTTTACTTGAAGCTAGCTTCCTTATAGCACAAAGAAGGGGCAGCCAAGCATCTCTTGAGTTGTCATCCTCAAGAGTGTGTTTGGCAGCGGGAAAGGGAAGAAAGAAAGAGAGAGAAGAGAGAAAAGAAATAAAAAGCAAAACCTAAAATAAAGACTTTGTTACGAAAATAAAAACTTACAAATATCTTCTCCCAAATTGTTCCTCCAATTCTTCACCAATTGTTCTCTCATTGTTACACCAAAACAGAGGGCTTATATAGGCCTCTCAGGTATGAAAATACCAAAAAACCTATGAAATTGGCTTCAAGTTATTGGACAATTAAGTAATACACAGTTTGGAGCGGTTTGGCATTAATTACAAAGCATGAGGGCATCGATTTTTCGTTGGGCTGAGGAATTTAATACAACTTCAGCGAAATCAGTCTAGCGAAAACATGAAATTTAAGCTAAGGATGGAAAAATTTCGCTAGCTAGCGAAATTTAAGCTAAGCAAACGAATTGTTGTGAATGGCAATCGGGTTTTTTAAGCTAAAAATGGTGCTAGCGAAATTGAAGTGAGTGCAGCGAGGGTGGCATTTTAAGCTAAGGTGCGAAATTTTAGCTAAGGTTGAGAAATTTTAAAATCCTAGCGAAAATTTTCCATAAGCTGCGAAAATTCAACTGTTGATCCTTCCTTTGCATTGCCTCACAGTCTTCATTGCATCACATTTTCTTCGTCTTGCCTTGGTTTCTCATTGATTCTTGGGCCGATTGATGATGAGACTTGAGATTCGAAACTTCATGATTCATCATTCATCTCGACATTGAACTCCAAAAGTCGCAAAAGCACATAAAAGCTTGACCAAAAATACTCTCTAAATGGCATAAGTACTACTAAAGACTAGAACACTTCAATTGGTATATATGACATGATTAATGTACAAAAAGCACTCAAAACCTATCTAATATAGGGTTCAAAATTGCACTTTTTGGGCATTAATCATCTACCATACCCACAAGGAACTGTTTTACACTCTCAGGATTCTCCATCTCTGTGTCATTGAAAGGGCCTCCTGGAAATCAGAGTGAGACACAGTACTTTGCATTGGGTACACGGTACTAGTAATGAGAACAAGTAAATTTATAAACAATACCAATCAAATAAATTCAAGAATTCTAATTAAAGCTTTCTTCCTCCTTATGCAGCAAAATGACTATCATCAAAGACCCATTTCTAGTGAGCTCAACTTCTTAAAACTGGTTTATCCATTTCCAGTGAGCTCAACTTCTCAAAATTGATTTACTCATATTAGTGACTAACTAATCAGGAAAATTCACTGAAATTATAAACAAATTGAAATAAATGAACTCCAGAAACCTTCTAACATCCATTTAAATCAAACAGTTAATGAAAAGAAGAATTTATAAAGAAATACCAACTCGAAGCTACACTTCAGTATAATACCCAAATCCAGAAAATGAAAGGAAAACTAAGAAAATAAAGCTATACTAAGCTAAATCTACTAAAATGGAAAAGAAAATAAAAAAAATAAAAATGTACAAGAGTCTTCAACCACCAGAAATCCTAAAGTCGCCGAAAAGCTGTGCACATTGCCCTAGAAGCGTGTATTTATAGGCTTTCCAATGTTGGGCCTCACTTCATTAATTGCATTGTGGATCCCCAAAATTATGGCCCAAATTGGTCTCTTTGTTGCGACATAGAAAGTTCTATCGTGACAGAATCTCCAATCTTTGTCGCTTCCTCTGTCGCAGCTTCTCGTTTTTTTATCGCGACCCTTTCTTTGGGCTTGTTCTTGATTTATGTTATGACATACTTTGTTGATGGCGCGACATAAATTTCTTTCAGCAGTCTTGTTATTGTCGCGACAGAAATGCCTTGTGTTGTGACACCGACACATTTGCCGGCTTCTCATGTCTTGTCCTTGTAGATGCATCCTGACATAATTTTCCTTGTTGCGATAAGCGATTGTTTTTCGGCGGCAACTTTGTCGCGACGGAGGCCTCTGTGGCGTAGTTCTTTAAGTCCTTAACAGATTTTTGTCGTAGCCGAAACTCTTTAATTCGCGACAAACTTTTCTTCTTAGGTTCTTGTCACTTGTTGAGCTGTTTGTCGCGACATAGAATTATATGTTGCGACACAATTGCCTTGGCCATTCTCAAGTCTTCTTCAATTTCTGTCGCGACCTACTTTTCTCTTGTCGCGACAAAATTTTATCATTCCTTAGCTTTTATTGTCGTGACAGAAAACTTCTTTGTCGAGACATAGGTTTTTCCTGCAACTCTTGATTATCTCACAACAAGAAGTTTCTTTGTTTCCATTCTTCTTGTGTTGCTCTTCAGCATCTTATCGCGATAGGGAATTCACCTCCTTCATGTTTTGTCTGTTACAACAGAAATAATCTTTGTCGCTATAGAGATTGTGTTGCCATTGGTTGTGAATTATGACTGTTATGTTGCGACATGATTTCCTTGAGTTAGCTTGATGATGGAAACTTTGCCAGCGACATAAAAACGCTGTCTTAGTGATTGTTTGCTTTATGATATTTTCTATCGCGACATAATTTTCTCTTGTCGCGATAGAGTTCATCCATTAGTCTTTAGCTTTTATGTTGCGACATAAAAATTAATGTTGCGACACAATTCCTTCACCGTTGACCTTAAGTATGTTGCGATAGATTTCAGGGTTGTCGCGACAGCTTTCTTCAAAATATTTTTCAAGTTCTGTTGTGACAGAAAATTTTACAGTCGTGACCTAGAAAGCTCTTTTCAGCCTTGAGTTCTGACCAATCTTTGTTGCGACATAGATTTGCTGGCTATGACATAGTTCCTTTGGCTTGCTTGAATTTTGTGTCGTGACATATAAATGTTGTGTCATGACATAGACTACTGTTTTGTTTTATTTTTGCTTCTTTTCTACCGGGATTCTCTCATTTTTCAATAATTGCATGCAAAACACAAAGTTGATGAATATTCCACATTTTGGCATAAAAATAGATCTTAAACTGTTAAAAACATGATAGAAAAATGGATTAAAAATAGATGAGTTTTACACTCATCAATACTCTACTGTCAAATTGGGGCCCATTGTCAGTCACAATTGACTAAGGTACTTCGAACCGACAGACTATATTCTTCCACACTAATTGGACAACATGTTTTGATGGAGTTGAAGGCTTCCGCTTCTATCCATTTGTTGAAATAGTCGGTGGCAACCATGATAACTTCCTTACGAGATTGGGCGGTGGCGGCGGTCGACTATATAAATCCCAGGTGAGCAAAGGTTAGGGGCTTGTGATGGTGGTAAAAGATCTTGGTGGCACCATTAGATGAGGCATCGTTGGCAATGGTCTTGCACCGACATAGGCGGCTGCATTTGCCCTCATAGTTTGCCAATAATAACCTTGTGTATGAGTCCCATGAGCCAAAGTTCTACCACCTAGATGGTTTCCGCATATTCCTTCATGGAGTTCTACAATATATCTGCCCTTCTTTGAGTGGTAGGAACACTTAGATCTGGTCGATCCAGAAGGCGGATTTATATAATTAACCCATTCACAAGGAAAATCTAGATGCTTGGACTTGAATCTTGTAGGTTTTAATCTTGTTATTTATTGGATTCTCGAGCTTCGAATAATGTACTATTGGACTCATCTAGGAAGAACATGCTTCATCTATCTCGTTTACCTGGTTGATAGCAATCGATAATGCCAGCTGGTAATAGACAGGGAGGAATACCATTTATTTTATTGGGAGGGATGTGATCACTCTCTTGCCAAGAATCTGCCATTTCAGGCCGAGACCCCTCATGTAAACTTCTAAGCGTGAAAATGCAGTGGGTAATGTAACTAGACATACATACTTGATCGTATCTTTGGTCGCATTTCGTATCTCAGTTTACCTGCACTACCAATTGAGAAGTCGCCATTATGATGATTTTCGAAGATCTGAGACATTGTGGTCGATTCCGGCTATGATTTCTTTATATTCAGTCTCATTATTAGACATGGATGTCTAGCCATATGACTTGTTCTATCCTTTCCTGTAGAGCTTTAAGTTGCAAGCGACTCAGCTCTCATTTGTTGAAGGCTCAGTCTGATAAGGATCCACAAACCAGCGTTGTCGGATCTAAATACGTTGGAGAATTTACGTTAAAAGTTTGCCAATATCTACCCCTTTAATGCCAAGGGGTTTATATTGAATACGATTCATAGCTCAATTGTTTCTTGATATCCTCTTATATAGTTCAATTATGTAGTGCCAAATAAAGATAATGACGATAGGAATGACTGCCTAGAAACAGGGGCAAAAGCTTCTTAGCTGCCACACGGAGGGCCAATTCCGCTTGTTCGAGACTAGTATACCGTGTTTCTGCTTCCAACAGAGATGTTCTTACAAAGAATATTGGTCTCTATTTTCGGTTTTCATCTTCTTTGAACAAAACTGCACTTAATGAGACTTCTGAAACTGCTAGGTAAAGATAGAGCGTATCGCCCATTTATGGGTTAACTAGAATTGGAAGTTCGGTAAGATATTGTTTGATTTCCATGAAAGCTTAGTCGCATTCCTCATTCCAACTGACCCTTTCCGCTCCCCTTAGTGTGATAAAAAAGGGTTTTAACTGATCTATGAAATAAGATATGAACACTTAAGCGCCATGGGTTGATCATTTGTTGTACTCATTTTTTAGAGGTAGGAATCTTAAAATCCATTATAGCTTTGAGTTGAATAGGATTGGCCTCTATCCCTCTCTAGGTCTGTAAGCCTAAAAATTTGCAGAACTAACTCCGCTGGCATTTCAAAGGGTTGAGTTTCATGTTGTACTTTCTCAATAGCTTAAAGGCTTCTTGTAGGTGATTTGTGTGATCGAAGCGCTTTTTGGACTTTATAAGCATATCATCGATATAGACCTCCATGGTTTCGCCAAGCAGCGGTCATAATATCTTAGTTACCAACCTTTGATAAGTTACCTTGGCATTCTTCAAGCCAAAAGGCATCACATTGTAGCAGTATAACCCGTGCGGTATAATGAAGGTCGTTTTCTCCACGTCAGGTGGGTGCATGGGAATATGATGATATCTAGAGAAAGCGTCCAGAAATGACAGTATCCCGTGCCCGATTGTGGCATCAACAATTTGATCTATACGCGACAAGGGGAAGCTATCTTTTGGGCAAGCTTCGTTGAAGTCAGTGTAATCTACACATACTTTCCACTTACCACCTTTCTTTGGAACCACCACCACATTGGCTTGCCATTCGAGGTACTTCACTTCTCTAATGAAACCTTCTCTTAATAAGTTGTCAATTTCATCTGAATAATCTGATGGCGAGCCTGGTGGAAACACCTCACTTTCTGCCTTATCGGTTTGGCCATGGGAATAATATTCAGTTTGTGAGAGGTCGTCGTCGGGTTAATTCCAACCATATCTAAGTGGCTCCAAGCGAACACGTCTATGTTATTTAATTGTACGAGTTGTAACGACTCCCTTTCTTCATTGGATAGGAGAGAACTGACGTAAGTGAACTTTTATGGTCCGTCTAATTGTTACTTTCGGAGGATCCGGTAACGGATCCTTCCTCTTCAACCCCCAACAGGGAGGCGACGTGAGCGCTATGCGGGGTTTGATCATCGAGGAGGATTTTGAGGATTCTTCTCCCTACGTTCTGTGTAAATGGTTGATAGCATTGTCGTCGACTAATGACTATTTAAAGGTTAACCTATCTGATGTTAGTCAAGTAGTTGATCATTTGGTGGTAGGTCGAAGGGACAACCTTCATCGAGTGCAACCAAGCCTGCCCCATTATGGCGTGTAAAGGTGAAGTCTTATCTGATTGAGAACAAGACTTCTTGGTGGCTGGCCTTGCTTTACGGGGAGGGCGTGACATGCTTAGCACCTGTCGAGGTGTCCGTTGACCACCCGTTAACCCGCGAAAAATCTCTGCATCTCGTATCACGAGACACACACATGAGTAAAAATGGTCATATTGGCCCACACATCATACTCATCAAAATATATCCAACCAATTTATTTACATGGTTCAAGAGTTGATTACACTCTTAACACAAGCATATATTAAAATTGAGAATCCTAATACATGTTTTACCTAATTATTCAATCAAAGCCACAAGTCGGCTTTCTTCTCAACGACTTCTAATAGTGTGCCTTCCGTCCTCCACACGTACTGATATAATATTCCCTCGACCGGGGTGAGCAATTGCCGATGGTGGAATTACCTAAATGGAGTTACTCCTCACCTAAGTGCACATACAATGATTCAATGTAAACACACACTCATACCCACATATTTATTCAATCTTAATCAATACTTTTGTCCAAATTAGCTCACTTGAGCTAATAACTAATCTAATTCCAATGGCTTACACACAATTACATTTTATATAATTGTGGCATCATGTTAACACAACAAGTTCATGCATTAACCTATTAATTTCCACACAATTCAAGCCATTCACTTCAAACAATTTCATGCGAACAATACATGGACGTTTTTGGTCCAATTCATGCAAACCGGGATTGTTTTTAACGGTCCCAAAATGTTAGGCGACCCGCTCATGAACACTCCGATTACTTTGTGAAACCGAAAACCATAGCCGTGCGGCGCCATCTGTAATAACGTAATTTATTTCGTAGAATTATCCATGGCTCAAAAGCGATTCTGCGGTCCAACGACTTCAACATATTCCAAAAATTCGGTCGAGTTTTGGGGCGGATCCAACGATCGCTCGCGGCCTCCGTCGACGAAGCATTAGCAAAACACTTAAAGGGGTAAATCAAGTAGGAGAAAGACCCCTACCTCTTGGATTTTGTCGAAACTCCTGGCAGGGTACCCATGTAGCCCTTGCCGTGGGAGCAACTTTTCTTCTTACTCAGGAGCGAGCGGTCGATCGCCGGGAATTCTAGAGAGAAGGTAGAGCTTCTCTCTCTAAAATCCCTTTCTTTTCTCTTTCTTTCTCGTTTGGTCTTTCTTTCTCTTCCTCCTCTCCTCTCCTAACCCATTTGGTTAAGATGGAGACAAGAGACTTGTCCTCTCATTTTGTCAAATTTTAGTGGCACATGGGATCCCACACCTTATCCATATCCATCTGCATGATTTTCCTCATCATGATGCCATGTGTCTCATGGGAGCCCCACTTGAGCTCAATGTTTGACTTGCCCTCAACTTGACACGTGGCGCCTCTTGAGCCACTCACAAAGTGCCAAGTGTCCCGTACTCCTCTACGTGCCTCGAAAAATGTGAAATTCTAAGCGTCTCGAGAATTGAGCATGGTAGCTAGATTTCATGAGGTTAATTCAACGGTGATCGTTTCGTCATCAGGAATCACAGAAAAATTTTCGATTTTGGCCATTACCATTCGCCATTTTTTAGAAATATTAGGTTTTTCTCGGGGTTTCACATGACATCTCCAAGTGTTATGGTAGTTGCTCCATTAAAACCAAAGAGGATTCGCCCGACTAAGTTCAAATAATTAAGGAAAGCTTTATCTGCTTGAAGGCTGGTAGATGCAACAAATCTATCGCACTACCAGGGTCTACTAGTATTATGTGCACATCAAAACCTTTAATACAGAGGGTGAGTACCAATGCATCATAGTGGGGCACAATGATTCTATTCAGGTTGACAGGAGGAAAGGATATGGGGCCATCCATTGGCTTGGTTTCTTTATGGCTGCCTTCTGTGTGGGTAACATTTACCTTGGCCTTAATTGTGGCAGCTCTTAAGAGCCACTTCTGTTGGCGCTTTGACTGATATTGGTCGTAAGACAAGCCGTCTGGTATATAATTTATGGTCGGCTTGGATTACGTGGGTTAACACTCCGTGCCAACTTTACCTCTTGCGCGTGATTCCTCTGTGGTCACCTTCTTTGACATACCTCCTGAGGTGTCCAACCTTGATCAGCTTTTCCACCAAAAAATTTATGCTTTGACACCTGTCGGTCTCATGCCCATGATCTCTATGATAATTGCACCGCAAGGATTTGTTTCTTTGGGAAGGATCCGTTTGGATCGGTGTAGGCCATTGATAGGGGTGAATCGTATAAGCATTTATAGCGTGTTTCTCATGTGTTTATGCAACCTAAATGCTAGATTCACACCCTTATGCGCAAATATTACACTAATCCCTCACATTTGTGAGTTTTGCGGGTATTAAAGAAAGAAAGTAGAGAAAAGAGGGCAAAGAGCAAAGCAAAGGCTTTGACAAAAGGCATTTAGCCCGCCTAGGCGAGAGCTCATTGGCGAAGACAAGACAAAGCGGGAAGGCCTCATGTTCGCCCAGGCGAAGAAGACCTTCTCCTAGGTCAAGCACACCTTTGCCAAGGTGAAGGAAGTCCACTTTACCCTTCGCCTTGGCAAAGGATGTCGGATTGGGACAAAAATGCCCTCATTCTTAGCCCCATTTTGGTCATTTTCCAACACTATAAATACTACCTTGTAATATTTTAGAACAGATAGACAATCTTGGAGAGAACTTAGGGCATGACACATATCTAGGGTTTCTCTCTAAGCTTTCATTTTTCTAGGGTTTGTAAATTTTCTTGGTTTTTAGCTTGTGTTTAGAGCCAAGTTGCAAGATCTAACTGCTAGAGGACTTCTTGTAGTTGTGGAGCCGCGGGTTTTGGGACCTCTCGCCATCATTGTTTTGTCTAAACATATAACATAATCTTCAACAATATCTTTTATTAGCCATTATGATCATGTTAGCTTTTGAGATTTACTTTATGGTGTTAAATCCTCTAGGATTAGTTTTTTATTAGTGTTGAATTTTATAATATTGAATTTTGTGAATATAACTTATGTTAAGTTTTCTGATGTAGTTCTGTCGAATTTCAGTTTTATTAAATTGATGCATGTTAAGTAGTGAGATTAGGCCTTTTTAAACTGAAGGTTCAAATGGTTGAGTATATATAGGACAATTCCATTCCCACTAATGTTCATAATTGATAAAATATGAACTTAACTTAATCAAAGAAGTCTAGGAAATTAGGAATGCCTAGTACTAGATGTATTTTATTATGAGGGACGTCATCTAACCTTATGTGATGATCGTATGGACCAAAACGTGATCGATCTGAGCATAACTGATTAGTGCCCAAAAAGTGCTATTTTGAACCCTATTTATTATAGGTTTTGAGTGCTTTTTGTGTACTAATCATTCTAATTAACCCGATTTGCACATTAAGGTCTGCTATTCTCTTGTGCTTTTTCGCGAAATTTTGCGGGTTTTTGCGAGCTAATCATTGCCAAAATTGTTGGTGATCCAAACCTGAAGAATTCGAGTCAAACTGTATGCTGATCGAGAGACCCCGGAAGGAAAGAAGAGAAGAAAATGCAGAAAATTTGGAGCCGCAGGAAATTCCTACATGCACTATTCATGCTCATGACACTATTCACGGCTGCCCTTATTCATCACTTCTGAATTCTTCTTTGCCGTTTGAATTCCTACTACCACTTTTCTATTTTATCGCTTGTAACAGTTGATTTCTTTTGTTCATTTGGTATTATGTGTTTTAAGGGCGTGTTAAAGCCAAGCAACATTGTAATGAGACATCACTTAACAAAAATGGCGGGGAAGCTTCGGCTTCTCGCATTTTCACTTTCTCTCCTTTTCTCGTTTTCTTGGCACTTTTGGGCGGCCAAACACCTCGAGGATGACAGCTCGGAGGATGAGGCGCTTAAAACCCTCTCTTCCTTGAAGAGAGGCTCTTGGGTAAGGGCGGGCGTAACGGGGTTCTCATGCTTTCAACGCGGTATTCCAGCTGTTGTTTTTGGTTTTTCTCTCTTCCCACGCTAGGTTTTAAATCCTAGATTCACCTTGAATGACACATGTTTGGTAATCTTTTGAGGTTAGGTGGATGCTTATTGCCTAGATCCCGAGATTCATTAGTTACCCTCTATTAATCATTGTAAGGTGAGTTAGGGAGAATTGTTTTTCACTGCCGGGGACCATGAAGGATCAGTAAATGCTATTTTTCAAAAGGGAAAATTTTAGGGTTTAGTTTTTAAAGCTAAATGAAGATCCGATTCGGGAAATGACTATAGGTCATCCTCCCCAATGAGAAATGGTTTGAGAACCCCTCTCGAGTAAACTTTAGAACCCGAATCCGGTATCCACGGCGCTGAGAGACTTATTTTACATTTATTTTATTTATATTTCGGTTGCAACCATTACACCCCCTGTTTTTACAAAATCCCATAATCCAAATTGAAATTCACCATTTTTGAGCTTAACAGTAAATCATTTGTGTAAAGAAAACGCATCCCTGTGTTCGACCTTAGAGCCACTATACCGCAGTAGCTTTGCTATGGCAGTAGGAACCTAGGTTATAAATATTGTTGATTCTAAGTACACCACTACTTGAGTAGCACGAATCCAAATGGCGCGGATTAGAGGATGATTGCCTAAGTGCATTGTTTATTATTTGTGGAACACTTGTGATCCTCATCACAAGTTTTCGGTAATTTCCTTTTTATCATTTCTTGTCGTTTTTGGTTCATTTATTTGTAAAAAAAAAAAAAAAAAAAAAAAAGAGTTGCTGCAGGATTGTTTGTGTTGCCCTGTTCTTGCCGTAGGAGTGCATTTTGGCTTGAATTGTGGTCTAATGGAGCACCTAGAGGAAACAACTTAGCATCCAATACCAATGGAGAGAAATCCCAATGCGTATGGAGTCCATGGTTCTCTAGAAATCCTCCATGGATGAGTGCCCTTCCTACATGGTGCACTCCACGATGTACACCCTCATCCATAGTCGACCTGCTCCTATGGAAAAGCCATCACCCGAACCTTACCAAGCTAGTGGGTGACTTTGTGGGAGCAAAGATGATTAATACACCTTTGGAATCAAAGAATTGATAATGTGGAGAGCTCTTTGAGCAAAATTAGATGAGCTACGAATGACATGTTCAGAGAATTAAACAACCTGGAAGACTCCATTCAAGGCTCACGATCGGCCGACATGTTCACCAAGGAAGTGAACCCGAGGAAGGAGAGTGTCGATTGTTACCACGGGTGGAGAGCAATGTAAGCGGCAAAAGAAGAAACCTCCCAATGCGGCGGGGAGGGTAGTGGAAAGGATGAAATAGAAGAACCCCAAAGTCCCGCGCTTGGCAGCCAAGCGATATTTGCCGAAGCACCCTCTCCTACCCTAGTGTATATCTTGCTGCTGACACAACCAACCCACGAAGCACCTTTGGAAGGCCACACCATTTGCTATGCTTGCCCACTGCGAAACTTGAACATTAGTGGCCTTGTGCAAGCCTATGCCACTACATCAAAGACATTGGCGGTTGTATGTTGCATGGCATAGTGGATGGTTAGTCTTAGTTCGGTTTGGAGCACCGAACCTCGACATTTCTAGCTCCACCCGGTTCCTCTAGCACCAGGACAAGACACGAGCAAGCGGTTTGAGTGAACAAGTTCGCTCATTTTGTTTTGATTTTTCTTATTTTATTTTGTTTTATTCTAGTTTATTTTGATTTCTTTAATTTTTCTTTTTAGATTTTCTCTAATTTTTAGTTAATCTTTGTTTTTAGATTAATTTTAATTTTTCTGCATTTTTTTTAAATTTTTTTTCTTGTATTAATTTTTGCAGCAGGAATGAAAATCAGAAGCAGGAATGAAAATCATAAAATTCGCAAAAAGAGAGGAATTTTAGCTCACGTAGTGAGGAATTTTCGCTAATATAAGCCTTTATTTCACGTGCGAAAACCATACTCTCCCTTGTTTTGCCTCGATTTTGTTTTAAGCATAGAATTTTCATCGAACTCCGTTTTAGGTGTTTTTGGTACCGTTGAAAAGCTTAGAGAGTGTAAAATCCAAATATAGCCAGAAATAACACTTTTGAAATTATTATGAAGGTGTAATTTTCAAAATGATCCAATTGGTAACTTTTTTTCTCTCTTTTCTTCTCCTAACTTGTTTATTTGAAGCCCAAATGGAGTGAATAAGGTGTCGATAGAAAGGTTGTGAAGTCTCCTATCCAAAAATGATCACATCTCATCAAGGATGTAACACTTCCTTCCCTAACTTTCCAATCCGAGCCCCATTGCGGACAATGAGACATTTGGTTGGGGGGGAGAGTTAGCGAAGGAAGTGGCTTTTGCATTTATGTTTTTGTTACTATTTGAGCAAGCCCATTTTGTGATGTTCGGTGGCTGGCGGTTTCCTTTCGTGAAATTTGTTATCTTATACAGCCTATTTTTTCAAAAACTGCACCCATTTTTTTTGTGCTTTGCCTAGCCTGTAGTTTGAAAAATTGAAACTTTGTCCAATTCTATTGATGTTAGATTGGTTCCATGCCTAGTTGAGTGAATGGTTAGTTGAATTATTGCTGCTTTCGACCTTTTTCTTCCACCTTTAGCTAATGCCGCACACAGTGTCGGGTTTTTAATAACACGAAAAAGCCGTCTGCCTCCCTGCAGCCTTGCAATAACCCACTAGTTTATTGACCACCTTTAATAGGTTAAGGACCCCCGTGAATATAAGGCCAATGTGTGCTTCCAAAATAAAAGAAAGAGAAAAGAAAAAGCAAAAATAAAAGAAAAGAAAAGAAAAAAGAAGAAAAAAAATTGCAACGCTTGCCTTGAAACCAGGCACGGTCCGAGGGTATATGGAGAAAGCCTTTAAAGCCTGAACCTAAGCCAATTGGTTGGGAGCCACTTGGAGCTTAGTGCTTTCGTTACATGGGTGGATGGGTAGAGTTTAGCAAGTTAGCAGTCTTCGGAGTTTAAATCATTCGGAGTTCGAGTGAAACTGAAGAGTTAGTGGTCGAAAGATGCCATGACTTGGTGCCCTAATCCTTAATTGGTTGGGAGTCCTTCGGTGATCCGTTACATGGACTTTGGTGGTCGATTCCTCGGCATTGCACCCTTACAACACAAAAGTTGTGGAATAAGAGTGGGTCTGATCTATTTAGGTTAGTTAGCATGCTAGGTTGTGGTATTAGCTAGGTTGGGGAGGAGTGCGGTTGGCGGTTTATTGTTGAAGCTGAACAAACAAACACTTGGAGTACAGTGGAAGTTACGGATTTGATTCACGAGATGGAGGCTCTTTTTGATACTCAATTTTGTATGGCATTCATTCTCTCAAAAGATAATAGTTATTAGACAGGAGCTTTGATGATTCTTACTTAGGGTTAGGCATTACTCATTCTCATTCACAACCTTTTTGAAATACCATTTTGTGAACATTATTTTGTTATCGTTTTGTATGCTACCTCTTTCTTTCTTTCTTTCATTGCTAAGGGACTAGCAATGTGTAGGTTGGGGGGTGTGATTAGTGCCCCGAGTGCTATTTCAGACCTGTTATTATAGGTTTTGAGTGCTTTTTGTATACTAATCATTCTAATTAACCCAATTTGCACATTAAGGTCCCTGCTATTCTACTGATCGCATTTTGTGGCAAATTTTACAGTTTTTACGAGCTAATCGTGCCAAAATTGTTGAGTCGATCCAAACACGAAGAATTCGAGTCAAACTCAGCATAGCAGATCAGAGACCAGAAGGAAAGAAGAGAAGAAAAATACGAAAATTTGGAGCGCGAGGAAATTCCCTCGTGCGCTATTCATGCTCGACCTCTTCCCGGCTTTGCCCGCTATTCATCCACCTTTTTGAATTCCTACTACCACTTTTCTATTTTATCCTTGTAACAGTTGATTTCTTTTGTTCATTTTGGTAATTTGTATTGTTTTAGGAATGGAGTATTTAAAGCTGACAACGTGTAATGAGACATCATAACAAAGTGGCGGGGAAGCTTCGGCTTCTCTCGCATTTTCACTTTCTCTCCCTTTTCTCTCATTTTCTTGGCACTTTTTGGCGACCAAACCCTCAGGATGGCCCGGCTCGGATGAAGCGGCTAAACCTTCTCTTCCTTGAAGAGGAAGGCTCTTTAGGTAAGGAAGCCCCAGGCGTGGGGGGTTCTCATGCTTTCAAACGCGGACATTCACTTTGTTATTTTTGGTTTCTCTTCAGCTAGGTTTAAATCCCTAGATTCACCTTGAATGACCTGTATTTGGTAATCTGGGTTCGAGTGGATGCTTATTGCTAGATCCTTTGAGATTCGTCAATTACCCTCTATTAATCATTGTAAGGTGAGTTAGGGAGAATTGTTTTTCATTGCCGGGGACCATGAATGATCGATAAATGTTGTTGTTTTTCAAAAGGAAAATTTTGGGGTTTAGTTTTTTAAAGAAGCTAAATGAAGATCGGGTTAGGAAATGACTAGGTCATCCTCCCCAGCCTTGAAGAAATGGACACGAGAACCCCTTAGTGAACTGGAACCCAAATCCGATTATCCACGACATGAGGAGACTTCACATATTTTATTTTATTTATATTTCAGTTTGCCAACCATTACACCTGGCACACAAATCCCATATTAATTAAATTCACCGTTTTTGAGCAACAGTGGCTCCATTTTGTGCAAAAGCATCCTTGTGTTCGACCTAGAGCCACTATACCATGATGGCTTTTGCTCGGTAGGAACCTAGGTTATAAATATTGTTGATTCTAAGTACACCCTACTGTGGCACGAATCAATGACCCGGGAAATTTCATTTTATGGACCAAAAGGTGACCAATAGAAATTCTCAGGGACTGATTTACCTTAGCACAAGTAACACATCCTTTGACCTAAATGAAGTTTGGAGAATAGAGATTAGGCGTGAAATTAAAGGGAGAGACTCAAAAGAATGATCATAAATGCGGAGTTCCTTGGGTAACCTGAAGTATCTTCACTTAATCAACGCTTAATGAACATAAGCTGTTAATGCACCAATGGAGATAGCCGACCCTAGTGTCATTCCATAAAGGCGTTCTTGCATCTTAGCCCAAGCCTTTGCTAATATTTTAGAGTAGATTGTTGTTAAATTAGTTTTATTTCTAGTTAACAACCCTTCACAATATTTTACTTCCCTCGAATATTAAAATTCTTGAGTAGCCGAGATAATTAATCTTTACTTAAACCATCTCTTCCTCGTGGGTTCGATAAATGAGGTTTTTAATTTGAAAACCACTATATTACTTGTGATTTATGCACTTGCGGATTAGGTTGCTTTTAACCAAACGAAAACAATCGAACAACCATTTAAACTCTAGCAAGTCGCGAATGATGGGTAGTAATTTCTCGTATGAGAAGTTCAGGGGGGTGAATTGTGGGAGCTCTCTTCTCTTTTGTGATTGATCATGGGACTGCTTTCGATCTCTACCTTGACTTTCCTTTAGACGGTATTTTTGAGCTGGCTTATTTCCCTCGTAGGTTTGTAATCCTCATGATAGTTTGAGGTACATTTGCCGCGGATATTGTCTTCCGGCGGTGAGTACTTATCGGCCGATCGTATAACTCTTCCATTATTAAACTGCGGTCTAAAGATGGTAGATTAAGTTTTGGAGGACCACGTCCATGCTATATGATTCTACTTGTTGAGCGACACCCCCGAGCCTTCCTAGTGAAATCCTCGAATAGACTCCGCTCTGCTTTAGACTAGTCTCTGAAGAGCTAATGTTCTCTTTTCTTCATACCCAGACCCGAATACTACGATATGAATGCTACCCATAGTTCATTGAAATGATTTATTGAATTACGCGGGAGCTTGTGAAACTAGGCTAAAGTAGGCCCCCTTGAGCTAATGCGAGCATACTTTGCCTGACAAGCGGCCGTTCTTGGCATTTAGTATCATCGCTTGGTTATAATGGAGCATATGATCGTAGCAGCGAGCCATCAAACGTGGCAAAAAGCGGTACTGTAAACACTGCGAGGTGGCTCATAGTCAAGAATGTGTTGCCTTTAGGGTGAAGAGTGCATGTCATCGGGTCTCCAAATCAAAGGAACGCTGGCGTTATACTCAAAATGTTGTACATGCGAAAGGCGGGATGTCTGGCGATATTGGTGACATCATGCACAGTTGTACTAGTGGCATCATGCACAGGGTATCACGGGTGGCATCATGCCTCACGAGCATCTTGATGAGTTCTAGGGGCACGTCGGCTGGATTCCCACCTCCTTTGCCTTTCTCAGTACTTACTGCGGGATGCGCCGCCTAATGACATCGCAAAGCGAGGGGGGTGATCGCGAAGGCCTTTTTGGGCGTCGGCCTTTGTGCTTTCCCGAGCATCCTTTTCCGGTGAGAGACTTAAAGACGGGGAACTCCCTAAGGACAACTCATCATCTGCTGGGGTATCGACATTGTCAGGGATAATGGGCTCCTTCCCTCTATTGCGAGCGATTGGATGCATAGCTAGACCACTATCACGTACATCTTTTCGAATCTGTTTTTTTTCTATGCGGGCGTAACAAGGAACAAAATATCGGTAATTACGGTGGATATATCGGTGCCAGTTTTCACGGAAATATCGGAAAAATCTGTCGATGGATATTTTTGACAAAAATATCGATAATGCAAAAATTAGCAAATACTTTGAAATTCATGCAAATACTTTGTTGAACTATAAAAAATGCATAAATAAGCAAATATACACTTGTTGAAGACGATATTCATTATAATTTATCGAGAAATTACATCACAATAGTCATTTAAAACCAAAATGAAGACCGATGTGGCTCAATTACATTATTTGATGAGAGGTTCCATGTGATGAAGACAATATTCATAGCAAGACATGGTGTTGCAATAATATTGATTGTAACCGAACATACCATACATAAATCACATTTGACTCCTGCCCACAACCTCTCAGTGGATAGGAAATTCGGGGGTTCACCCACATGCTCGTTTAATCAGCTTTGCATTTGATGGAATTTGGAATGACATTTGTGGATCATGAGGATAGTTAGTATTCTATATTCTTCACCAATAGAACATGAAGGATGTGAGAAGGTTGACCATAACTTCAAATGTAGAAGGAGGAAATATGTTGCACTATTCGATGAATCAGCGAGATTGAGTTCCAATACTCATGGACTCAAAAGCCAGTTTGAAACGATCCTCTCATTGTGGTGTCATCCTTCGTTTGTCTTCCTCTATATGGCTTCTGATGGCTCCAATACTGGACCGGCTCTCCTGAACCGTGGTCTTCATCTTGTGTAGCATATGTGAAATCATCTTTAACCGATTGAATGGGCTCAATGGATATTGACTTTGTTATTGAGGTCGCAATATCCACACCATCATTTGACATCGCTCACAAGTGTTGAGTCCCCTCTTATCTTGACCATCATAACTTGTAGTAGAAGTACCGGCCAAAACTTAGTCTACTCTTATGTTCAACACTTGAATCAAGAAAGGTCGAGAAATGGGTGGGTTGAAATGAGGTCCCACCGTGTGCTGACCAAAACTTTCACTATGAGCGTCCTTGAGATAAACCCGCTCCATATGACCTGCTTCTCGAACATGTGCGTAGACCGTGGATCAAGTTTCCATCTTCATCATCTAAATGGAAGGTCTAACCATTGAAATAGTTGATTCGTCTTCTTCGCACAAACCTTTAAGTGCAAAAATTTCAGTAAATGAAGTCCATTTTTCGACGCTTTATTGGTCTGCGCCTCCATATCCACGGATCTTTAGGTTTCATGTTGTAATAACAAAAACCAATTGTTGGAACTGGATCAACGGCTTGATCTCTTTGTTTGGTATGAATTAGAATAAATGTGCTCCAATTTCTTTTCCTGGCGAAGATGATGCGGTTTGCGAAAAGAGCCTTCAAGACAAAATTCCTTAATGTTGGAACATGATTTCCATACAAAAACCACCATTCGAATTTCAAGTAAAAAATACTTACTCATTTCAAATATATAATAATAAAATAGAGTTATAAAATTGCCTAAGTGAGAATTAACATATAGGAACAGGTGCAGATCTTGGCGTATTTAACGATCTTAATCACCATCGCGAATAATATAATTTCATGATTACGTATCAAAGATAAAATAAAAATCATTGAATAGTCAGGAATCAGTCAATTAAAATTGAAACTTCAATAATTTGCATATTTCAAAATTGCAGGCGCCCCGACGTGGGATCTAATTTAAAAAAAAACTTCATGAAACGGGTTTGAAGTAGCTCCGGGTTACAAAGCCAACTCGATTATATATTAATTTTGGTTTAGATAGTATCTTTTGCAAAGAAAGATTATTGAGTGGTATCGATAATAATATAAACATAATATTGTCGTCTTGAATATCGTGAAGAGGATAGTAATTAGTTTTCTTTGCATGAAAGAGGATGTAAGGGGTTCTATCCCAACGATGCGCAATGGTATGTTTCCACCCACTCTTTAGCTTTGAATCGATCTAAATTTGCCTTCATCAGGCGAATCGACTCGTAGACAAATGGCATGGTTGGGGCCGGCCACGAATCAGCAATGCGAAACTTGATAATATAGTGCCTCATAGATGGACACTAGCTTCTCCACCTTCTCCCCAATATACATGATCAAACATAGGTCTTTCCAACCTCATGTCCAACCTATTGTCTGTCTAAGCTTGTGAGATGCCATTCATTACTAATAAAGATTTTCTTCAAATCAACCCTCTTTTCGAAAATCAAGGAAATATAGTTTGTTGCAAAATCTTGTTGCTCGGGGCCTTGATATCTCCACCACAGGACACATCGCATTTTTACAAGCAACCAACCATGATTGTAAATGGGGGTTGGTTATCTTTTCGACCATTCCCGATCAGCGAGCAATACTATCACTTTACTATGTCTTCAAACATTAAATCAATGCGGTGTGTTGCACATGGAGTCAATACGATTTGTATTTTCTTCATCCAACAACTTTCACTTTCACCAATCGATCCATTATTTGTTACAATTTGCACGACATTTGCTTCTCAACTTCCTTGTGCGTCCTTCAACAAACCATATATGTATTTGTTGTCTTTAATCTTATCTGACGCATCAACAGATTTGAGGAAAATTGTGCTTCCTTTTGAATAAACTATGAAATTAATAATGCTCAATTTAGTTGGCCTGGTCCATCCATCGCACATAATTGTACATCCATATGTCTCCCATTTCTCCCTTTGTATATTGACATAATCTTTCATGTCTTTATACTCCATTTCCAAGTACTTGCTTTTGATTTCATATGGAGATGGTGGTTCGATGGCCATCCCTACATATAATAATTCAAGGAAAGTTGGTTAGTAGTTAGAAATTTGCAATAATAATTTAAGATAATAATGTCACTATTAAAACATATTATACAATTAAACAAACCTGCTTGTTGTGCACCAAAAATCATGTTCTTAAAATGAGTGTAGTCAGCTTTTGGTGGAACACTTTCATATGAAAAACTTGCTAATTAATCATCCATTGTTTCCTTGATTGAACCACCTTTGAACATATTTTTAGGCTTTTGTTTGGCGAAGACTTGTATAATGATGGTGCAATTGACGGTGAATTGATCCGTATGCCGGGTACTTTGTGATCTTTGTATACGTCTTGATGGATCACTGGTTGTGAAAACTACTTTATTGCAATTGTAAAATAATAATTATGTGAAAAAAAATGAATTAGGTATAAAGATTTACCTATTTTTCTTTTGCCTCTCATAAATCCTACAACCTTCTGGTTCCATTCACTAGTTTTTGATGCACGTATTGCTTCTCAATATTCATCTCGCTCATCGGGATGTAAACCTCCAGTGGATAATCTCGCATCTCATCACCTCCTCCTCATCATCATCATCAAAAAAGAGAGTGTGATGTTTTCCTCCCATTGTGCCTCGTAATTCAGCTCGAATTTCTTCCATATCAGCTGCTTTTTTCGCTTTTGCTTTACTCTTATGTTCTAAAAGTTGCTTCATTTCTTGTTTTACTTCCGGCGGCACATTTGGACACTTCTTAGTATTTGAATGAGGATTCGTATGTGACAGATGAAACTTTAAGCGAGTAATTCCACCACTTTTTATGCTTAAATCACAATAATTGCAAAATTTTCCATTTTTATGTCCCTCCAACCAAAGGTGTGCAATACCTCAATGCAGGATCTCGGCCTCCACTTCCACTAGCCATCCTATAAACACATGTGATTTTATTGAAAATGAAATTTGAATCAATGTCTAATATAATTAATTAACTACAAATTATATTAGTTAGTAATATTATAAACTAAATAATATCATAAAATATCTAGATTATTAACATTATATCTGATCTAATTTCAAACAATACTATAGCTATCAAATTAATATAAATAATAGTTAAACCTTTAAATAGAATTTAGTATTCATCTCAGGATGTGTAATATCTAAGTTTCAAACATTATATCTAACTTAATTTATTATTATCAAATTAAACCAAATAAAACTAAGATACATTAAAATAAAATATGCATGTAAATAATATGTTTCAAACTTCTAATATAATATAGTTAATTAATAACTAAAAATTAATTAACTAATATGTTTCAAGTAAAACTATTAACTAAATAACTAATATAATTAATTAACTAAAAATTATATTATCAAATTAAACTATAATAAAACTATAGTATAAAAATATTTATTATAAACTACTTCAACACCAAAATAATTAAGATACATTAAAAATAAAATATGCATGTAAATAATATGTTTCAAATTTCTAAAATAATATAATTAATTAATAACTAAAAAAATTAATTAATAATATGTTTTAAATAGAATTATAGCTAAATAATTAATATAATTGATTAACTAAAAAATTATATTAGTTAGTAATATAATTAATTAACTAAAGTATATATTAGTTAGTAATATGTTTATGAACTAAAATAATATTACTTAGATATCTAGAAGTAAAAAGATCTAAATTTCTAACATTACATAATTATAATTATTTAAAGAGGATAATGTAATGTCTAATTTTCAAACATTATATCTAATCTAATTTATTACTATCAAATAAAACTAAAAATAAAACTATAGTATAAAATATTTATTTATAAACTATTTCAACACCAAAAAATAAAACTAAATAAAATATGCATAAAAACAAAATTAATGAACAAAGAAACATACCTTAATTCACAAGATCTTCCAAAAAAATTAGGATAAAGGAACGAAAAATTATTTGAGAGTGAAATGGAGGTTAGATGTGGATGAATAGGTTGTAATGAAATTGTATGATTTTAGGGGTATTTATAAATTTTGGAGTCAAAATAAGCGGGTGGATTGTCGAAAAACGTTGTGATTTATTTAGTTGGATTTGATTTTGGTTCAAGTATGATTGTTGGATCATCATATATCCGTTATAAATCATTTTGAATTGTTAGATCAAGCTTTAGATTTAAAATCAACCGTTGGATAAAAAATATAGCAGTTGGATTCTTTTAAAAACGCGGATGAAATCTGGACATTTAGATAAAAAAACATAAAACAATATGAGGGCCAGAATTTGTGGATTTTCGAAAAATCGGCATCGCCCGATAGAATTCAATTGCTCGGCGATTTATCGCCTATGATACTTAAATCAACGGCGCCTCATGGTGCAAACCTTTGTCTGCCGATTTTCGCGAAAAATTGGAAAATTTCAGTACGCCGAAAAATCGTCGATTTTTTCGATTTTTAGCGATTTTTCCTCCAGTCGATTTTTCGGTGCAGAAATCTTTTCCATGCTGACCGAAAACCAATTTTTCGGTGATATATCGGTCGAAAAAAATGATTTTTGTTCCACGCCCGTGCTTGGTCATTCTCCGCAGCGCAGCGTTCGACGCCAGCTGTTGAACCAAATGATATATACAAATTTATGACACTACTACCGAGACTATTACCTAATCCCGGAAATAAGCGCGAACTTATTTAAAGACCAAACTATATAATGTGATTAGTGTATGCCAATCTTCGAATGCGCCACACAAGAACACCAGATCATGATATGCAGAAACTTGTTAAGACCATTTTTCATATGTATGAAAAGATGGAATTGTTATGTGTTTTTAAAACGACTCATTCAAAATTTGTGTGTGTGGTCTCGATTACTGCAAGTGCACAGGTTGTATAAGTAATAAAAGTGGATATTTAAGTCAGTCTCGTTCCCCACGAGGAGAAAGATGATAAATCAGACTAACTTGACTACTCAGGAATCATTACTATTTGAAGAGGAGGAGGAGGAGGAGAGAGGAAGGAAGGAAGGAAGAAATGTTTATGATTATCAGAGGACTAAAATGTAGTCCTAGACTAAAATCTTAAATATACAAAAGTAAAGTTTAATAAAATTGGGGTTAAGGATTCACTGAGTGAGGCAAAACTGGACATGGATCAATTAGTAATAATCAATTTCTGAATCATTTCTATTCATAGCTCAACCATTAAATGGAAAACTGAGTTTGTCAAAATGCAAGGTAGTATGGTTTGGATTTCTCCCTTAACCATACTTTTCACTGATTAAAGGTTCATATTCATTTATGAGACATGATTCTAATAAGTTACTTGTAACATATAACCCTCTTTCTAAGATTTAAGTATTTTTCCTTTTCAATACTTCATACTCAGATCTTAGGACTAAAGAATTCTTGCCCCCATAGACAGGATCTTACAAGCCTTCTCCAATTTGATTGACACCTCATCCTACACTTCTGATGAAAATTTCCATCTCCTTGATTAGATCTTTGCTAAAACGGGATCAGAATCAATTCAATAGAAAGAGGAGAGATCTCTAAGTGATTAAACAGATACTTCATTCAATCATCCTCCAATTATAATTAAGTTGGTGATCTATATGAGTAACCTTTCAAAGTTCATTAGTTCCATAGTATTAGTTTACCATACCCACAAAGAACTTGTCACACCCCGATTCATAGCCTTAGCGGTGAAGGGAAGTCGCGAACTATCTTGGGACTCTTTACCTACTTTTTCAGACATTGGTGGGCCCAAGTCTTATAACTGAATCACAATATGATATAAAAAGATACAAATTAAAACTACCATCGTAGTGGTGTTTACAGTGTCAATACATACAGTCCTAAGTCCCATTTACATATACATATACAAAAACTGTACATTTACTTTTACATAATCAGAGCGCGGAACCTGGGTGATGAAACACAAGTGTGCGCCCGGCCGAGGAATACGGAAGATCACCCGGACGTCTCCTGCATTACCTACACGGAATAAAACCCATGCTAAGCTTAACGCTTAGTGGGAAACATATGACTTATACATGTACACATGCATTAATACTCTTTTATAGTAAGTGTGACGCCCCAAATCTCGGGGGTCCGTTGACTACCCGTCAACCCGCGGAAACACTCGTGAAGGTCGGGTGACCCGAACTCTCTCACGAAAATCGGGCAGAGTCTCCTTTGTACGGGGAGCTCTACCCGAACAAACCTGTCCCAACATCAACATCAGAAGATATATATGAATAAAAACGGCCTCCACGGGCCCATACTACAATACCCATCATCATACATCCAACTTCACCTGTATGTTTCCAAGGGTTAAGTCTATCTTATACAACACATATTAAAAGTTTAAAACATTCTAATACATGTATCCAACTAAAACACCAAAGCCACATCCCGGCTTTCTTCTAAAGCGGTCTCTATGATGAGCCGTCTCCTCGTGCGCTCCCTGTACCTGAAATAATATAATTCCCTCGACAGGGTGAGCTAATGCTCAGTAGTGGAATCCACCACTAGGTGGGTTCTTCCTTTAAATGCATATCTTGATCTCCAGAAGTAAACACACATTCAAGCAAATTCGTGATCCTACTTGAATGTCTAAATAACGACCCACATCAGAGTCCTCAGGCTCCTCCCATTTACTATAATATGTATGAAAACATCTTTCAAAACAATTCTTGTTGTTTTGAAACTATAATACCCGATATCGGTAAAAATATGGGACTACCCTCGTAGAATGTGTTGGAGAACCCAGCTTGATCATAGTCCTCATGAATATTCACATTGTGATCTCTCAACCCCATTCAGAATTCATCTGTGAAATTCCTTTCAAAAACGCTTTCGTTTTCTTTCAATTTCATGTCATGCACTCACTAATTCTAGGCTACCAGAGTGCATATGAGATGCATTATCTTAATTTTCACACAATATATACAACACACATGCAAAATATACCATCATATATATTTACACCAATTTAATTACACCACATGATTCAACAATATCAACCATCACCCAAATTAGCTCACTTGAGCTAATCACTATCATTTCAATAGCCTACACCCACAATTATATTCTATATCATTTATGGCATCATGTTAACACATCAAGCATTAACTATTAATTTTCTTTGATCAACCTTCCGAGCCACTCACATGAAACAATTCCAATGCCGGCTGTGGACATTTATGGTTCATTTCGCCTGGCTTGTGGCCCCATTCTTGATCCCAAAAGCGAGCAAGTGGGGTGTCACGAGCGTACTTCTCTATCCCGGTTCCCTCTTGGTGGAATCGAATTTGCATGGCCATTCAGCCTCTTGCACAAAAACACAGTTATTGCATAAAACACACCTACGATCGTCAACGGTGACTCTGTTGTCAGCAGTTAAATTCACACAACTCGGTCCCATGTTTTGGGACGATCAACTGACACTTCTGACCTGTCAGCGACAAGTGTAAACACTTAAATAAAGTGTAAAAAATAAACAAGGACCCGTCCCTACCTCCACGAGTTTGTAAAAAAACTCCCAAAGCCGGAACCTGTAGGCCTCGTGCGTGGGCGACTTTCCCTTCTATTTATCAGTGATTTCGACGGTCGGATGCTTCTGAATCCCTAGAGAGAAGTGGGATGTTCTCTCACTAAAAATGTCAAAATTGACTCTTGCATCTCATTACGGTTTCCCACGTTTTGCTTCATTTTCATAAGGAGGAAGATGACCCCACTGTTGGTATTAGATCTATTATCATTTAAAAGTTATAGTAACATTTTATATCCTTTCCTCTAGATTTTTGCCACTTGGCACTATCTAGGCAAGTCCATTTCCATCATTTCTCTCTACTAAGTATAGCATATGTCACATGCGATCACGGCGTATTATCAGTGAAGCTTTATTAGCATTGCATGCATCGATTCTGTGCGAGAAAGCGTGATCGCCAAAGCGTTAATTCAGTATCTCGAATTAAGCCGAAGTCGACGTGTTAGCTAGATTTGTGAAACGATTTCGGGTAAATTGGGTTCCATCATCCGAGATCTAGAGAATAATTCCGGATTACGATCGAAATTACGATTTGTACCGAGAAGTGGAATTTTCTGGGTCTTCTGATGGCATATAACGATAACAAATATACGATGCTTGAGATATCAAAATTTGCATGGTGTATAGAAATTTAATACATGTATAATTATAGCGGACTTGTACTTATCGGATTTCCCGTGGGAATTCTGAGGCTTATACTTATACTTTTAGCGAGACTTTTCCTTGTACGGAGGTACCGTGAGTTCCATCTTATACTTATACGGAGGTACCCGTGGGTACTATAGAGCTTATACTTTAACCTTATTCGTTGTCGGATTAACTTATCATATAGCTGATTGGAATACTAGACCAATAATAAGAAATGAGTAGGATATGTGCTTGATAAGTACCAGAAGAGTGATGCAGTCTTGGTGTAGTAGCTACAAGAGAATGGAAACCTTCGATCGAATGTGCCTACCCACGTAACAGAAGTGTCATAGCACTAGAAATAGTGCCGAAGCCTTTGGTGAGCGTGCACGCTTACGTAGCGAAGTCTTGTATCATTCAATATCTGGTCTTAGGAAGTCCTATAATTATATGAGTTCAGGAACTTACTATCTTATCATAGGGGCATTACATTTGGCTTCGTCTTAGCGGCGAGGTACGGTATAATTTTTTCTTTGCCTTACAACATGAATGGACCCTTTCATACACTTATAGGGTCCTCATTAGTCCAATAGACAAGTCCTCGGAATAACGGAATAGCAAAACGAAACAAAACACAAACATTTCCATGTTGTGAACAATGGCTACGCCGCTGCGGCGTAGTGGAGCGTACCCGAGGCTGGAAAAACCCTCCTTCTCAGCCATGCCAAGGCGTGGACATGCCACGCCGTGGCGTGGACCTATGTTACTGCGTAGGGATCCTTACGCCGCGGCGTAGGACCCTCGAAAATTCCCATATTTTGCTTATTTCTTCCCTCTTTTCCAGAAATCAAACCAAAACTCCAAAATAATCCAAAAGCATCCTTGAAAACAACTCCCAAGTGTGTTCTAACCCAACCAAAACCAAACATATAGATAAATTAGGGTCCAAACCCAAACTCATGTACTTGTAAGTTAGGTTAACTTCCTAACACCCAAACATGTATCCATACATCATAAACCAAAATCCATACTCAAAGGGAGGATTCCAATTCATCTCATACAAACTAGGGTTTTACCAACCCAACTTCCAACAAATCTAGGGTTAGGGTGAATTCCTAACTAAACCCTAGAAATGGAACAAACTATCCATACAAAGTCCAAAAATCCATACAATCCGTACAAAACCAATAGTTTCCATACAAACCCATAGTATTCCATACTCCCAACAAGTATTCACACTCTTTAACACCTCAAACCCTAGCTCAAGGAACTAGATTAAGAACCCAAAAATCCTTAGAAACATAGCAACCCATACAAAACTTAACAAGTTCCATACAACATCATAGCATCCATACAAACATAGTTTCCATACAACCCATAGTATTCCATACCTTTCCTCTTCTTAACTCTTCTTCTTTTTCTTCTTCTTCTTCTCTTTAACTCTCTCTTCTTTCTCTCCTTCCACGTTTCACTCTCCCCATCCACAAATTAGAGACCCTAAATGGGTCTTATTTGGTCAAATTTCCCTCTTATTTCACTTTGGTTCTCCATCTCTCCTCTATTTGCAAAGCAAGTTATTCATATTTCCACTTTAGCATCTCATCTTCTTATCTTATGACTTTTATGTCATGTTTTGATAAATTACAAATTTACCCTTGTAACTTGTACAAATTCCGGGTTTCTCAGTTTTCACGTTTTGATTTTAAATTACGTAAAATTCAAATTATACCTACAAAATACCCTAAACACGTTGAAAACGACTAGGGTATATTTCGAGGTGTTACAGAACTGCTCTACACTCTTTGGATTCTCCATCTCTATGTCACTCAGAGGGCCTCTTGGAAATCAGAGTGAGATACAGTACCTTGCATTGGGTACACGGTACTAGTAGTAAGAACAAGTAAATTTATAAACAATACCAATCAAATACATTCAAGAATTCTAATTAAAGCTTTCTTCTACCTTATGTAGCAAAATGACTATCATCAATGACCCATTTCTAGTGAGCTCAACTTTTCAAAACTGGTTTGCTCTTATCAATGACTAGCGGTCGGAAAAATTCTTGAAATCATAAAACGAACAAAATAAATGAACTCCTAAAAATTTTCTAGCATCCATTTAATTCCAACGGTAAATGAAAAGAATTTATAAAGAAATGCTTAGCTTGAAGTACATTTCGAGTACAACTCTCAAATCTAGAAAATTGAGAAAACTAACAAAATAAAAACTATACTAAATGAAATCTACTAAATGGAAAAATAAAACAAATAAAAAATAAAAATAAATAAAAAATAAAAATGTACAAGAGTCTTGATACGAAATCCTAGAAATTTGCGAAAAGCTGCGCACATTGCCGAATGTGTAATTATAAGCTTTCAATGTTGAGTCTCACTTCATTAATTGCGTTATGGATCCCTGAAGTCTGGCCCAAATTGAGGTCTCTTTGTCGCCACGTAAAGGTATGTTCGCGACCAGGCTTTCAGTCTTGTATAGGCGCCTCACGTAAGTGGCCTTGTATTTTGTCGCGACCTGTTCTTTGGGCATACTCTTGGATTTTGTTGCAACATACTTTGATAATGTTGCGACATAAGTGTGATGGCGATCTTGTTCTTGTCAGCGGGGAGATGCCTTGTGTCGCGACAACACCAAACTTTTATTTCGCACCCGACCTCACATGTCCTTATTCTTAGGTTTATTAGTGACATACTTTTCCTTGTCACGACATAATTTTCCTTGTCACGACAAACAATTGATTTTCACCTTAGCAACTCTATCGCGATAGGATTTCTTTAAGTCATAATTTAACGTAGCGACAGGACTTTCTTCTTTGATTCTTGCCGGCTTGCTAAGGTACAACGTAAAACCGCCGAATTACCTGTTCGCGACCTGGTATGGCGTTTATAGTTCTTCTTGATTTACATCACGGTAGGCTTTTTCTAATGGCGACCAAAATTTTATCATTCCATAGTTTTTATTGTCGCGACAGAAAACTTCTTTGCCACGACACAGGTTTTGCCTTCAACTCTTGATTATGTAGCAACAAGAGTTTCTTTGTCGTCATTCTTCTTATGTTGCTCTTTGGCTGTTGTGATTCTCTTATGTTTTTATTTTACTTGAAATAATCTTTGTTCTCGTGAGATTTTGTTTGCTCTTAGTTGTGGTCATTGTTATGTATTATTGAGATTTTCTTTCTGTTGTTATAGTGGTTGTCTTCCTTGGGTTGGCAGTGGTGAAGAATTTTTGCCAACATAAAACCGCGTCTGATTGAAACGTTTGTCCGGTGCGTCCATGACATAATTGTCTTTGGCGGCAGAGTTCATTGTTAGCGTTCAACACTATGACGTGACCGCCAGTGCGACATCTCGACGCTGCGCGCGCTCTGTTTCGTCGTTGTTCGCGACGAGTAAGGGATTGTCGCTGACGAGTTTCCTTCCACATTTTCTTCAACAATGCCGTGAGAAAAATTCTTTATTAACAAAATTTCTCCTTGATGACCAGGTTTTGTCACGAGCTTTGTTGCTCACGATTGATTCTTGGTGCGACAGGTTAATTCTTTGGTTGCGACATAGTTCAGCTGCTTGAATTTTTGTTGCGACATATGATTAACACCATTTTCCACATTTGCTTCTTTTTGCATTGTTTTTTGAATAACACCCACAAAACATAAAGTTGGTGATTATTCCATAATTTGGCATACAATGATCTAAATTGGCCAAAACATGCGAAGATGGATTCAAAAAATAGATGGTTTAGGCTGTCGCTGACCTTACAACTTCTTCATGTATGTAAAGCACAGCCTCACTATTATCTTCTCATCTCCTGTTTGATGGAGGAATTGAATCTTCTTACGTTGGTTCATCAGGTGCTTGACATTCTGTTGCCTCGGGCGAATCGGGTGTGGAAGGGGGAATCGGCAAAGTTCGGGGGATGAAGGGCTACTAGGCAGTCTATTGAAGCCAAACCCTTACGGCCGGGTAAGACGAGACTTCTGATTCCCACGGATGGGCATGATGTAAGAACCTTGATTGGCGGAACCTCGGCATCAACTTATTGTCTGAGCCTGCAAAAGGTGATAGATGGGTGTGTGTTGCACTCAAATAGATTAAATTGTGAAACAAGATGGAGAAGAAGAAGCAGAGAGTTCACACAATTGGAATTATCTCTCTCTTTACCTCGTGGGGGATCTTCCCAATTAATAATGCTTGGGTTCGAATCTCATGATTTTAGGATAAATATCTTTTCCTTATAAAATAAAGACAAACATGAACAAAGTCAGAAAAATTTATGAAAAAAAATAACAGATTCGATCTATATAAAGGTTGAAAACCTTAAAGTTTTCTAGATCTTAGAAGACAAAACGAACCTCCTTTCAATACTGGGTTCATCTGTGAAATTTGATTACTGAAGCCCATTTGTTTAAATTTCGGGATAGTGTTCGAATTTCCACGTTTTTGAGGCATCGGGTGTCAGGTGACACATGGCAAGCCATGTGTCTAATGCATGTCTTTACAAGACACATGGCAAGCCATGTGTGTGACACATGGAAAGCCATGTGTCAACTTGCATGGAATGAGAATTTTGTATAAATGGGAGGTCACAAACAATTTGTAGGAGAAGGAGGGGGGAGTAGGAAAGGAAAAGAGAAAGGGAGGAAAGAAGAGAAAAGGAAAGGAAAAGAGAAGAAAAAGGAGGAAGAAGAAAAAGAGGGAAGAAGCAGGAAGCTTGAAGGAGTGTTGGTAGCCCAGTGGCGAGATGGAAAGGCGAAGAGCAGGAATTGCCTTCTGAAACTAGGTTTCTTCTTACTCGTTGTTTCCGCCCACTAAGTTTGAAATTTGCAGTTTCTTCTTTGGAACATTATTTCATTGTGTAACTTGTTTTTGGTTTGTGGGATGGTCTATGGATTAATTATATGAGTTCAGGATATCGAGGCTAACCACGGCGTCGGTGATAATCCAAACAATGAAACGAGGATGTGCGTTTCTTACCACTGTGATGGCAAATGACGGATGGACATAACATGCTGCACAGAACTCAGTTGCGGGTTCTGAACTCTATGGAAGCTACGTTAAGTTTATAATTTAATAAGATGAAGTCTCATTAAGCCTTAGGCTATTAATTGTTTGGTCTTGACTCAATTGAGCGATACATTACGGTTTTCAGGAACATTTCGGAGCAGGGTTGTATCTAAAATGCTCAGACTGCATGTATTTATGAAGTACGTGTTGGATTTTGTGGCAGTGTTTAAAAAACTAGATTTATGGACAAAGTCTAGATTTTTCGAGGCCAGAATGCAGTTGGAGATTATGATTGAGGAATAGCCTAATGTGATTATTACTATAATTGAATAATATGTTAATGTGTGTGAAATTATGTAGGTCAAAATGAAAATAATTATATGCATTAGACACCATTTATTGTGCCATAAATATGTGTGTATAACTGTGTGGATCTTGACAATGGCGTACATGTATAGTAATATGATGAAGAAACTTACATTGCATTTTATGCACGAACCGTTCGCGACATGGGTCAGTGGTGCATGGAAATGATCGACCATGTGTTTGAGGTTCGATCTCCATTAAGATATAATGATTCTGGAAGTAATCCTATATATATATATATATATATATATATATCGAACTGTCCTAAACCGTAGAAAGAAGTAGTTTTCAGAGATTGTCCACAGTACTTCTCGGAGGCTAACCAAAGTATTGATCGGAGACTTTCCACCTTATGTTCGGAGGCGTCGATAAAAAAAAATAAAACAAAAAGATTTTGTTTTGGAAAGGAGTCATGGGCCAGACGCTCATGACCGGTTTCACCTTGGCATATGCATGTGTGAGGAGAGAATCAGTGAGGACTCGGGATTGGGTCATGATTGGTCGCATCTTATTCATGACATCACGGAGCATTTGGTGTATAGATTGTATATGGCATTCATTGGCTACTTAGTTGAGAGATTAATACGGAGATGCCATCTCTTGTGACTTTCTTTATCATGGATCACCTTAAGGTGACAGAGGACAACTCCATGGTACGTGATATGAAACCGGGTTGTGGCCTTGAACCTTATGTTTGTAAATATCTTCTGGACATTTGTTTTGATATATTTTGGCTTGTAAAAGTTGTATATCAAACTCTTGTATAATAATATGGATTGTTGTATACATTTGCAGAAGAATGCAAAATGAGTCCTGTGGAATAGGATTGACCAATGTGGACATCGGATCATCCAGAATTGCCCACGAATGTCCATGGTTGATGGGTTGTCAGCCCAGAACCCCCGGGTTAGGGCATCACGGCTGGTGTGGGAGGCTTGGGTTGTGTTACCTACGGGCTCGGGTGGGGGTATCCACCAGTATTTTCGGATATTGGCTTGTCATAGCTGAGTATCGAGAGATTAGATTATCACAAATACACGCGGATTAAGTGGGCGTAGATTAATGGGACAGCACTTTGTATTGATTAACTATGATTTCCTAATATAATTATGGAGTGTTGTTGTGATATATGCATGATAAATATGTATAAATTAAATGATAGGTTGAAAACTGTACCAAAGGTTTCCGAAAACGATTAACTTTATGGTCGTAGACCAGTTCTTATTCGTTGTTTGGCTGTGCCATAATGATGTGAGAAAATCGATTGCTATCTGCGTATGAATGGCGGTCACGAAGCGGGCGATAAGTGTTCCGAGCGATAACGACCCTTTGCGGCGATCAATGTTTTCTTCTTGAGCGATGGACGCTGTGTTTATCACCATTCACAATGATCATTAGTGGTCAAGGAGGGCAGTGACCTGGAGGTTTAGAGCGCATCATCCTCCTACATTTGGGGGGAGGACTGGGGTGGCTGACCATTGGTTCCCCAGCCGGGTAGAGAGAGTTTTGGAGCTATGGAGATTACCTCGATGTGACACGTATCCGATGCAGCGACATTTTAGCTAGGAGGTGAATCCCAGTATGGTGGGATTGAGTGAAAACCTCTGGGATTGAAGCCTGGCGTGGTGGAATTTTCAAATCGCCACCAGCAGATTTTCCAGCATAAATGGTGTGCAGGCCTCAGGTTTCTCGGAGGTTGAGACAGGGATCGTGACCAGGTGCTCGAATCTGGTGCTAAGTTCCACGATTTAACGTTTGAAATCAGTCTTAAACCACAGATATTATTGAGGTCAAAAAGTGAGGATAGTTTAAAGTTGTATTAGAATAAAGATTCGCGGGGACTTCTCTGCGGATGGATTTCTATAGTGTCTCTGGCCATGTATGAGGATTGATAGTGTTGGAGCATCAGAGATCTACGAGTGCTAGTGAGAGAGGAAGGAAGATCAGCCTTTTTCGAGCTCGAGAAAGAAGTAGAGGACTTCTATTTCTCGGGGCGTCAATCTGAGGCGCGATATCAGGCAGGCGAACAGTGTTGTATGCGGGCGATTATCTTCTATTATCAACACCCTGGACATGTGAAATTTGGATTGCCCAGGCGAGGATCCCGAGGTTATAGGACACCACGGTTTCGAGCACGATGGGGGGAGTTAACGAGACCACCCGGTTATTCCTTCTTACCCGTGATGGGCTGAGAGGGCCAGTTTGAAGTATTTTGGGGTATTCTTGTGAAATTATTCTGATCAGACAAGTCAGAGAGGCTAAAGTATAGGTCGAGGCAAGGGTTAGGGGCCACAGGCCGGCACTTCAGGGACCTAGGGGCGTGTTTACACAATAGTACCATAGATTGAGCTTATAGAGACGTCAGTCATACAGGGTATGTTTTTGTTATCTCGCCTATGGGCAAAGATATTATTTGATTTAGGTGCATCGCATTCATTTATTGTTGCATCGTGTGTGGGAGTGCTGGGCTTAGGAGGTCGAGGACCTTAGAGGCGTTGTATCGACCTCCCTGAAAACTAGGGCAGTGTTGGCGGATGTGCGATTATGAGTTAGAGATCTCCTGGATTCTACTCATAGTGGATTTGAGAGTCATGGACATGACCGAGTTTAATGTCATCCTCGGGATGGACTAGTTGACGGCACACGGGGTCGTCATCGATTATGATCGTAGGAGAGTTCTTTGCCTACACACCGGGTGGTGTGTTTGTGTTTGGGGGGATAAGCACGACGCTACCACTAGCGTAATGCGACTAGGTGGTACGGACAGTTGAGGGGTTGGTTAGCAAGCCTTTCCCTAGAGGATGAGGTGAGACATGATGTAAGTATACCTCGGGTAGTTTGAGAGTACGAGGATGTTTTAAGTATTCTAGGGTTGCCTGGGATTAGGCTTATCGAGTTACATCTGACACGGTGCCTATTTACATGTTTCACATAGGATGCCACTAGTTAAGTTGGAGAAACTCAAGGTCCAATTGCAGGAATTGTTGGATAGAGGGTTCATTAGACCTAGCACTTCACCTTGTGGCGCTTCGGTTCTATTTTCAAATAAGATTGACAAGACCCTTCGACTATGTATTGACTACCGACAATTGAATATGGTTACGATCGAGAATGGTCACCAGAGATTGGTAATCTGATGTCCGATTGAGAGGGCCGCGAGAGTCTACCAGATGAACCGCGCTCCAGTTATCATCGGTTGAGGTTAGGGAGCGAGACATCCACTAAGAGCGGTCAGGCAGCGGTATGGGCATTTAAAAAGTTCATAGTGATGCCTTCCGGATTAACGAATGTGCTGGCGGCACATTCTGTGGGCCTCGTACCAGTTGTTTCCGATACGCATTGAATGATTTATTAGTGGTCTTTGTTGGCGATATCTTGATCCTCCGGTGGAAGGAGGACCATGATGATCATTTAAGGATTGTTCTCTAGGCCCTCAAAGAGCATCAGTTATATGCGAAGTTCAGTAAGTTCGAGTTTTGGCTTACTAAGGTGAAGTGCTTTGGGCATGGTTGACTTCGAGTGTCTCTATGGACCGGGAGGTCGGGGCAGTTATGAGTTGGGGAGGGCCGAAGTCAATCTTCGAGATATGCAGTTTCTTGGGATTAGCAGGAGTATTACAGGAGGTTCATTGAGGACTTTAAAACTAGTGCATATGGGGGTTGACCGGGAAGGAGTGATCCCAGTGGGATGACTTGTGTGGCTTGACATTGGGAGGTGGAGGCTGACCGGCTCTATTGATCATCCAGAAAGGGGGCGGTGTGGCCACCCATCTCTTCACAGTGTGAAGACAGTGGGATGTCAAATTTTGGATGGATTGGGAGGGTTGTGGCTGCTGGTTCTAAAACCGGGTTGGGTTAGAAAATATTGGAAGAACTACCTGCACATGATATGGAGCTGGCGGCCATAATATTTGCCTTAAAGATTTGGCACCACTAATTGTACGGTGAGTAGTTTGAGGTGTTTTCAGACCACAAAAGTCTGAAGTACATCTTTACACAACGGGACCTCAACATGAGGCAGTGCAGATGGATGGAGTATCTGGAGGATTATGATTTCGCTGCATTCCACCACAGGCCAAGGCAAATGTAGTGAGCCCGATGCGCTCGGTCGGAAGTCGGGAGTACTAGCTAGTGTAGCTACGAGAGTGCGGATGCTCGAGGAAGCCCATGGGATGTTTGTTGCGATAGTGATCGAGGGCTTGGGCGTTAAGGGAGTTTGGTGGCTCATGCCTTCTGATGACGATGATTGAGTCCCGGGGACAGGACGCAGAGTTGGTATCCATCGGGCAGACAGTGGAGTCTGGTGATAAGAAGTGCGAAATTTATTCACCGTAGGCGATCTTTGATGGGGGCGGGTTGCGAGTTCCCAGGTTGACGGTTAGAGAGGAGATCCTCAAGGAGTTCCACTGCTCTCGGTTTGCAATGCATCTAAGTGGCACGAAGATGTACCATGATATTCGTCGCTAGTATTATTAGAGCGGGATGAAGAGACATGTTGGGGATTTCATTCGACGGTATCTCACGTGCCCGGCAAGGCATTTGGAAGGCGAATGAAGGGAACTACTCGACCATTGGAGGTAGCAGAGTGGAAGTGGGAACATGTCACGATGGACTTTGTGACTCACTTACCACGAACGGTATGGAAGCACGATGCAGTATGGGTGATAGTAGACTGACTCACAAAGTCGGCACATTTTCTAGTTGTGCGAATGGCCTTCACACTAGAGGAATTCTATAGGCTGTATATACGAGAGATAGTCTTGCTACATGGAGTGCCAGTCTCTATTGTATCAGAGACGAGATCCTGGGTTCTGGCTCTATGGAAGAGCTTCCGAGAGAAGTAGCCGTTACGCGCCCGATTGATGATAAATACTACGTTTCATCCTGACGGATGGTCGGTTAGAGAGAACCATCGAGGTGTTAGAGGACATGCAGTCTAGATCGGTATTTGGGAGGGCATTTTTCGTTGGTGATTCTTTATAACAACAATTGTGCAGCCGAACATCTGAATAGCGCCACATGAGGCACTGTATGGGAGACCATGTTGATCTCCAGTCTATTAGATGTAGGTGGGAGAGAGCTTTATCACAAGTTCAGATTTGATCAGAGACACCTCAGCGAAGGTGGACTTGATACGAAGACGTCTTCTCTCGGCTCAGAATGAGCAGAAGAGTTACGTGGACATGCAACGTAAACCTCTAGAGTTTGAGGTAAGTGACCATGTCTTCCTGAAGGTGATGCCTAGGAGGGTGTCCGGTTAGCAAGCGGGGTAAGTTGCATGAGATTTGTGGACGCCGAGATGCCTCGAGGAGGGTGGTATAGTGGCATATCGGTTAGGCGTTACCACCTAGTTTGTCGAGGTGTCCATAAGTGTTCATGTCTCCATGCTGGGAAGTACACTCCGGATCAAGGCTCATGTAGTGGATTGGGGTGAGGCGGCGATTGATATAAGGACCTTCGGAGGACGTGCCCAGTATGGGATAGCCAAGGCGGGGTTTTGCGGCGCGAGGCCCGTGGCGGCTAGTGAAGTTGTTGTGGCAGCACCGAGGAGTGGAGGAGGCGACATGGGAACATGAGGACACGATGCGTGCCAATTATCCTTTCTTATTCAAGGATGAAGGTACGTTGTTTAATCATTTAAATAATGAAAAATATTGTTATATCACATGTGATAGTATGTATATGTGTGTGTGAATTTCGGGACAAAATTCTTTTAAGGAGGGAAGAATGTAAAACCCGAGAAAAAAATTGAAAAATTTATGAAAAAAAAAGGGCAAAACAATGATTAATCCAATCGCCTGGGTTGAAACTGTGATTTTCTAGTCTTGGTGCAACTAAAGCGGACCTCACCGTTAGATTCGTCTCGCGAAATTTAGTTGTCTATACGAATTTCGTTGAATTCCAAGATAGTCAGAATTTCATGTTTTTCGAGGAATCAAGTGTCAGGTGACACATGGCAAGCCATGTGTCACAATGCATGTCTTTACAAGACACATGGCAAGCTATGTGTGATATGGAAAGCCGTAACGTCGCTTGCATGGAATGAGAATTTATAAATGGAGTCCTGAAAACCGGTTTGTAGAGGGAGAAGGAGGAGGCAGGTGAGGAAAAAGAAGGGGAAAGAAGAAAGGAAAAGGAAAAAAAGAAATTGGGGACATAAGAGAAAGGAAAGAAGAAAAGAAGAAAAATGAAGAAGAGAAAAAAGGGGAAAGGAAGAGGAGGAAAGGAAAGGAGTGTCGCGCGGAGTGAAAGCGGACCGGACGACGAAGAACCGGAGCGCCACTGAGAGGTAGGTTTCTTCCTACTCCGGTTCATTTCACGCCTAGGGGCTGTGTAGGGGCTTAACAATTTTGCCTCATTTCGAGGCGAATTATTTCATTGTGTAGCATATTTTTGGTTGTGGGACGGTCATGGACCGAGTATATGAGTTCTCGGGACCATCGAAATTTGGCTCTGTTTGTCCGGTGACAAATCTGGCGAGGAATGGAAACGGGGATATGCATTTAGCCACCACCATGCGATCAAATCTCGTGCTTCAGACGGTCATCTTTCAGTCAAACTCTGATTACACGTTCTTCTAAGACTTCCATGAAAAGCTGGTTGGTGAGTTAATAAGATGAAGTGAAGTCCGCCCGTTCTCAAACTCGGCCTTCTGAACTCCGTTGTATCTTAAGGCCTGGTCATATCAGCCTGGTATAAATCGCGGTTGAATTTTTATGGATATTTATAAAAGCTGAATCTCTGACTATCTAGATTTTTCCAAGGCCAAGTCCGCTCTGAATCTATGGCTAGAATGGCTAATGTGTGGCATACTATAAATCGAACAATATGTTAATGTGAAATTATGATAGTGTGATAAAATGAAAAATAATTATATGTATTGTATACAATTTATCCGTGATTACTTGACATGTAATGTGTGTTTATATGCTGCATAACACGAGCATACATGTAGCATGAAATGACATGCAATGATGACTTGCATTGCATTTATGCACGGCATCGCATGGCGCGGTGTGAGTGCATGGAAGCCCACCACCCCAGATTGGTCTGATGGTACATCGCTGAATACCATCTTATATTCGAGCTTGTCCTACTGTGAGAAAGAAGTAGTTTTCGAGATTGTCCACAAAAGATTTCAGAATCGAACAAAGTATATATCGGATGTTCACAGATTCTCGAGGTCATCAAAGTATCGACGGAGATCGCCCACAATTTGCGGCTTCTTCTGCACTGTCTAATGAAATGTAAATAAAACAAAAGATTTTACTTTGGAAAAGGCTTTGATGGTGCCTTGACGCATTTTTCACATTTGGCATATGGCTGTGTGAGAGAACTCATGAGGATTCTGGATTGGCCATGATTAGTCATTCATTCACACATGCAAGCATTCAGTGTGTGACAAAATCGGTATTGCATGTGGGTACTTAGGGTGGGGAGGCTCTCTGTAGAGATATATCTACTGATTTTGCCTACCCTATCATGGGATCACCTTTCGTGCATCGGAGAGAATCTGCGCTTCCTTTCTCGGTAGCCGTATATGAAGAGGCCTCGGGTCAGGGCCTTGAACACTTATGTTTAGCCATATCATAATCTATTTTGATATATTTTTACTGTGTGCAGCTGTATATCAACCTGTATAATAATATGGGAAGTTGTATACATTTGCAAGAAATATATAGAGAAATGAGTCAATAGTAATGGATCAATTAGTTGCGGATATCGGATCGGTCTGACGCCATGAATATTCTACGGTTGATTGGCACAAATCAACTCTGAGCGTTGCCGGCAACATATGATTCCCTGAATTTTAGGTTTCGTCATTTATAAATATATCTTTTGTGTATTTTCCTCGCTTTCTTAGCGTTCAACCATAACGGAATTTCACGCGCAAAGATTAATGATTAATTTGAATCCATTTATCACTTGTTTCTCACGTCTCAAAGGCTCTTCCTATATGGATCCCGGTTTTAATACGCATAAGCTGGGTTTGGATCGTTCACAACGCGCGGGTAGAAAGAACCTTCTGGGGCTCCATTATAATGTACCAAAGATCGTTGGTAATTACAAAATGGCTCGCGAAACATTTGTAAATATCAATATCCTCCTATTTACTTTACATAATAAACTTCATTTTCATTTTCTTTAGATTTCTTTCTCTCAAATTTCCTTTATATTTTTCCAACGTAAGCTTTAAAATCATCATCACTTGGCCAAACCAAAATGATTTCCGTCACTGGGTCATTGTTCATCAGTCACGATGACTGGCTCAACCACGCTGAACCAAGGGAGTCATAATATATGTGAATTTATATTTAAAATTCAAATTAAAAATCAAAATATATAATTTAATATCTATAATCTTTATTTAATAAAGTATATATGTAAGCCTTTCATGAAAAACATATGTAAATATAAAAATCTATTGAAAATAAAAATTATATTACATTATATTATGTTTTAATCATGGCTCATACTCATGCCATAATGGCCATTTCATAATAAATATTTTAATGTTTGTTCATAAGACTAACAAGACTTCAAATATGGCCCATTTGTTTATTCACCTACCAAGAACCTTGGTAGGTAGAGGATCCAGGTTTGAACTGACCACAAAAAGATTTTTAAACTTTCTTTAAAAATCATACCTCCTCAATCCGCCGTAACTAAAGTCTTAACTCCAAGGAAAAGGAGGAGATTAATAGCCTTTATATTTTCTATTCAAACTAACATCAATAAGCTACTTATGGGTCAGTCAAGTGGTGTTTGTCAAATGAGTGGGCTGTATCGATCTGCAAGGTAATTCTGCCTAAAATGTATTGGGCCAAACAGACGTTAGTCTAGCATGGTCAACTATTCTAATCGCTTTGCCTCGTCATTTCTAATCTTCGCACCAATCCAAAAGTCAAATTTGTTTGGAAAACCCATAGGTCCGACCACAATGGTCCATTTTTTTAAAACACGTTTTTCTCCATTAAAATTACTAATTTTCACTTAATTGTGGTTTGCAATAATTTAACTGTAATCATATCATAAAATAATGACAGAAGTATGATTACTTTGTTAAGTGAAAAGCAATCTAAGTAATCTCAAGGTTATTAAATTTATATTTTATATTAATTTGATCATATATTAAAAGTTGAGAAAAATATTTGATTTCAATTATAAGTCAAAATCAACATTCTTGGTATCAATTTATCATAAAATTTAGTGTAATTATTTTGTCATATATTTGAAGATAGTCACTCAATGCCACCTATAAAACTAATTGGGTATCTCTGTTATTTTTGGAAAAGGAATATCTATCTTAAACCTTTGATAATGAAATTAATGAGAGCTTTGATGAAAATTATCAATCTCATCCCAATAAGTCTATCATTTTTGAAGTAACGGCTAGTCCTAAACTCATGATATTGATTTCCATATGTGATCATGGAAGAACTCGATACCAATGAATCCTCAAACTCTTAGGAAATGAAAAGGCCCATTATACTATCACAATGGATTAATATTGATGTAAATCAAAATAAATAATAATAAAATAAAATACAGAATATGGATGAACCTTCCAAAATACTGGAAAATAATTTACTAGATGTTATATGTGGGTGCATCACTATATACCCATTGTAAGCCAAACACTTTAGACCGATCTTACTAAACAAATTAATAAGAAAAAAAGAAAGCAATAAAAATAAACTTTACTAATATTTATGGGTTTGCCTTAGCATGTTATGATTTCTTTGTAGGTCCTAGTGAAAAAACTGACTCTTTAATAAATGGTGAAAACACGATAAATTATATATCTTGTATGTTTATTATATCAATATAACCTTGTTATTACATTAATTTTATATTTTTATCTATATTATATCTTGTTTTTATTTGAAGTTATATCTAAAATTTTGTGTTATTGAATCTCAAAATGAATAAAGATTGACATTAAAACAAATATGATATTTAGCAATACAAATTTAATCGGGATGTTTAAAAGAGCCAATATAATACTACTAATATTAATGGGAATTAGATTTCATATTAATAATTGTTCTATATACTAACAAACCTTATAAGAAATTTGTTCATATTTAAAGATACCTATGAAATGGATACTGGTATTGAAATTCTATGAATGAAGATAATATGGAATGTCTTTTTATATTTATAGTACATTGTTTCCCAGATAAAAAGATTATAATGAAAAACTCAACTCATTTTGAATAACAATACTACTATAAAGCTTATTGAGTCATACATTGTCATGAACCAGAAGTTCAATGGTCCAAAGGATTTTATTCTTTGGCAAGAAAAGTTAGGTCATTTGGGTCTCCAATGATATGTCGAATTATAAAAGACTCACATGAGCATCCATTAAAAAACCAAAAGATTCATTTTCCCACTGAACACTCATGTGCTGCTTGTTGACTTTACAAATTATTGTTTTAATGAGATTTTGTTCCTACCATTAGGTGGAGAGAAGTCGATTCTAGAAGAACAACAAGAAATTACTTGGAATACATATATGATGTCTCATCTTGATCCTCATATAAACCAATGTACACTAAAAATTCAAAGGATCATTCATTTACAAAATCTTGCAAACCAATTACCAAATGGATTAATTACTACAAAGAAATGACGAAGTCACATATCCAAGGTTTCCGCCATTCTACGGATTGATGCCGCCCTTTGTAGACAATTAGCAAATGAATCTAAAACATACATAAAGTGTGGAAGACCTATTGGCTCAAAAACATAACTCCCTAGAAAAAGGAAAACACAAGCATAAAAAATTGACACTTGTGAAGATAAACAAATAAGGGAAACGACCTCATATGGAAGGAGATACATAATAAACAAGAAGCTCTTATAGAGACATATAATTAACGAGAAGCTCCTATAAAGATACACACTGTTGTTCTAAAAAAAAAAGCTAATAAACAAAAAACCCAAATAGAAACACATGATCAACAAGCCATTGTAAAGGTATAATAAAAAAAAAGATGTAGAAATTACACAAATAACCATAGATAAGATACATGGGCATGAGACTAATGAGATCTCAAAAAGTTAGCTATATGCATAAAAAGTGAAAAAGGGGATGAAAATAATATTATTATTAACAATAATTTTGCTTTCCGAATGGAAAATAATGGGGGAATTGGAGAGCATATCATAAATGGGAAATGGGAAACTGTTGTGTCACTCGCCAAAAATACACATAAATCTACACCGAGCTAAACGAATAAAAATCTCTACTACTCACTATGAGTACCGTGGCCTTTAGGTCTGTGACTCCACTACTCGATAGCCCAAATGTCATCATGAGCCCAACAATATCGCAGCTCCACTCGTCTCGGGCTCCACCTCATGAAGCGGCCCAAGACAGCCTACCATATTAAAGCCATGCGAGAACTAACCAAACGGTAGAATCCTAAACCCCGTCTGAGATCCCGAGTCCCCCACCCGGCTATTCCACCTCATATGGGAAGTTTGTTATGGATAAATATATTAAGGAGGGAATTACGCGCAAGATATTTATCCACATATCTCCCAATATCCTAATCTCATACGTCTCAAAAACATAAATCCTTAATAAGAAAGAATTAGTCCTAGATAAGGAAAGGGAGATTTTATCACTAAAATCACGAGATTATCTCTCCTATAATCAGAGAGAAAATCGAGTATAAAACAAAAAGACTCCCCACGAGGGAAAGGTATGCAACTCCTGCGCTAACTCCCTTCTTTCTCTTCTCCACCCTTTTATTGACTTAATCATCGGAGAGGTTGTCAGCACACTGCCGCCGAACCTCTTTTTTTATAGGTTTAAATTGCGCTATTGATGCCCCGGAGGTCAGACAATCCAAGTAACGACAATTGGCGCCGTCTGTGGGAATTAAACAAAAAGTCTCATCGACGATGTATAAGAGCTGCTCCAACTGGCACCGCAAGAGCCCGTCCCTCTAGTAGCTTCGACAAGCCTCTTTCCACATTTGCTTGCCTCGACACACTGTAATGACCAAGAACCCAAGATCCGGGGCCAGTCAAAAAGAAATTTCTTCATCAAAAGTCAAAACATAGAGAAGAAACAGGAGGAGCAAGCAAGGCAGATGAGGGAATTGCAGGATCTCACTGAACATCTAAAGCGTGAAAACCATCGTTTGTGGGCCTAGGCAGAAAAATGTGCAATCTTGGCAAAGAGACGCGGTAAGACAAATGGCCAAGGTTGCAACTGTGATTGCTCGCGCAGAAGGAAAGGGGAGCCCATCTTCCTTGACGATGTAGATACCCCAACAGACGACGAGTTGTCCTCGGACAGCTTGTCAAACCTCTCCTGACCAAAAAGTAGTAGGGCTAGGTCACGTCAGAGACACTCACATCGCCTTGTATTCAGCAATGCTGATAATGGCATGTTTCGTCGGGCAAGAAGAGGAACAGGTCGAGGGCAGAACCATCCAAACGAAGTGCCCGGGAACGTGTCTACATTACCCACAGGCATAGTGATGCCCATATAGCCAGTATACCCCGCCTTCGATACAAGACCTACGCTCCACATACTGCATGCAACAACGATTCAAAGTCTCGACGACATGCTCTCCTCGCCCCTAGGGCGACACATTCTCGACTACGAGCCGGCCTGCAAGCTTTTCATACCAACTTTCACTATGTTCGACTACTTATCGACCCTTACGACTTTTGTCCCATTATAATCAGCGATGACTTGAATGCAATGACCTTCTCTATTATGCAAAGTTTTCCGGCTAGTTTGTGAGGCTCAAAGACTAGTCTGTTTACAAGCTCTCACGAAACTCAATAAATACGTTTTATGAACTTTGGGAAGCATTCATCTCGCAACACCTATGCTCAGTGCTTCAAAAAAGGAATATTAGTTCCTTACAAACTATTTTGAAACACGAAGAAGAGTCCATACGAACTTCATAAGGAAGTTCGGGCAAGCAGCCCAACAAATAGAATTTTACAACATGGATGCAGTCCTTCAGAACTTCAGAAGAAGCTTCGAGCTGTCGAATCCCTTCTTCCACTCGTTGTCCCTAGACCTGCTAGCAACAATGGAAAAGTTATACAAGCGAGTAGACATGTAATACCCCGAAATATACCCTAGTCGTTTTCAACATGTTTAGGGTATTTTGTAGGCATAATTGAATTTTTCGTAATTTAAATGCAAAACATGGAAATTGAGAAACCTGGAAATTGTACAAGACATAAGGAAAAAATTGTAAAAAAGGGACATAAAAGTCATAAGTTGATAAGATTAGAGGCCAAAGTGGAAATAACATAAATTGTAGTGCAATTAATTGAATGAGGGAGGACTAAAAGGCAAATAAAAGAAAGTTTAACTATAAAAAGGGAGGGAGACAAAAATATCTCATTTTGGTCTTCAAACAAGAGAGCTCATACGGGTTGGAATAAAAGAGGAAGAGGAAGAAGAAGAAGAAGAAGAAGAAGAGGAAGAAGGAGGAGTCAAGCAAAGGTATGGAATTCTAAAGTTTTGTATGGATTCTAATATGATTTTGTATAAAAACCAGGGTATGGATTGCTAGGTTTTTCTTTTGGATATTAGTTTTGTTCCTTTCTAGTAGTTTTGCTAGGAATACATCCTAACTCTAGATTTATGGGAAGTCAAGCTGAAAAACCCTAGTTGATATCACCAGATATGGAATCCTTCCTATTTCTATGGCTTTGTAAAGTTTGGTGAATTTTTTGGTATGAATCCTTATTCTTTTGACTAAGGTTTGGCTTAAGAAATGCTAAACCACCATTAAAAGTGTTTCTGGGTGGAGTTGTCGAGGATCTCCATTTTGGTTATGAAGGATGGAATAGAAGAGAATTATGGAAGAAAGGTGAATGAAAAATGGTGAATTCTGCCATTTCTCGGGCAAACGCAGCGCTGATGGTACCAAACAAGGTGGTACTGTACCACTTATGTGTAGGTAATGGTACTCGCAGACCATCCAAGTGGTACCGGTACCACTTTCCGTAACCGCTTGGTATCAGGTCAACATAGTGAGCCCACACGGTTCCCGAAACCCGCTTGGTATTTTTGCATAGTTAAGTTATAATTTGCATACCGAGAGTATTAAAACTCTAATAAATGATTAACATGGGTTAAGATAAGAAAGAAATAAAGTGAAAAATGTATCGTACATTGTCGCCGAGGCGAAGCGAAGGCAAACTTCATGCCCTATAATAAGATAGGCTTCAACACATATAATTGTAGGAACGCCTTTCCAAGACCAGTATTAAATGACACGGCACTTCACTACGTGGGCAGGCACGTATAGTACTGATACTCCCGATTAGTGGACGACACTCTTGACCGCGTTTCAAGACACAAGACTTCATACTCTCCTCGACAAGACTTCTGGTGACTTCGCTTAGTACACTCTCCGATTAGCGACGACACTCTCACAAGGTTTCTAAGACTCCTCGGCTTAGGTTATGGCACCTCAAGACTGCATCAGATTTCTGCAATTTATTGTGTTGTGTCCTACTCATTTCTTATTACTGGTCTAGGTATTCCCATAGTTATATAATACTAACCTGAATGACGAATAAGAGTAAACAAATGTATATTGTTCCTCGACCAAATACCCACAAATTTCGAATAAGAATAAGTTCCAGAACTCTACTGAGATCCGAACAAGCATAAAGTTGCTATAAGTAATAGTATGAGTCTCTATGGGAGATCCGAATAAGCACAAGTCCGTTATACACTAAGTAATTATATAAGTTCAATATATGAAAGCATGAAAATTTGATATCTCGTTATTGTTATATGCTTACTATAAATGTGTATATGCATAATACATGTTTCCTCTACTAAGCATAAAGCTTAGCACGTTTTCAATCGTAGGTACGTAATAGTTGGTAAGAAGATCTTCCAGATTCTATTGGGCCGTATATTCTGCAGGGGTTCATCACCTGTAGGTCCCGCGCTTCTCCGATCGATAAATGTAATGTATAGTCTTTGTATATGTAAATGGACTCGTGGACCGTATGTATGTGACATCAGAACACCACTACTAAAGGAGATAGGTTTATGTTGTATTTTGTATATGATATGTTGATACGCTTATAAGATTGACACACTAACGGTCTGATAAAGGTAGCAGTCCTGGCTCAGCTCACGCCTAGCGTGACAAGACAGACACTCAACATTGGAGACACATCCGAGCACAACCCGCTGCATACCATGATCACAACCGGGCCTAGTTGAGAAAGATAAACCGGCTGGAAAAAAGCCGTCTATATCCAACAAAGGTCAGAACGAAGACCGAAAACGACCCCTCGAGCTATCTCAAAAAATGAGAGAGCCCCTACAATTCACCCCCTTGAATATCTCGTATGAAAGGTTGTTGCCCTCATTTGGCATCAACAGATTTAATGACCTGCGATCTGCACACAGTGAGATGTACCCGTAATCAACAAATTTATATCCTAGGGATTCCTACCGTATAAAAGCTACTACGCATAAATGGGTCTAGGTCGAACTCGTGGATGGGTTTTCTTCAAGACAAATGATTTGCAATTGGTCTAAAATGGTGAATTTGTTTTGGATTATGATTTGGTAAAAACAAAGGAGGTTGATGGTGTGCGCATTGAAAATAAAATGAAGAAAAATAAGAAAAGAACCTCAAGTATCGAGCTACCGGGTTCGAGGTACTAAGACGACCGAGAGGTCCCTTGCCCATTTCCTCGCATTGAGGAGGATGACCTATAGTCATTTCCGACCTGGATCTTCATTTGGCCATAAAACCCAACCCTAATAATTGTTCCTTCTCGGGAAGATGGCATTTAATAATCATTTCATGGTCCCCACAGCGGAAAATCTTCCTCTCGGGATCTACCCTACGCTGACTCATAAGAGACAACTGTGAATATCGGGATCTAGCAATAAGAATCCACCGAACTCCAAAAAGATTGCCAAGTATTGGTCAATCGTATAATATACAAGGGATTAAACCTAGTGAGAAGCAGGGACATAAATAACAACAAATGCATGTTAAAAAAACAGGACCAAATGTTTACCTTTAAATCCAAAGCCCAAGAGCCCTCCTCTTCACACGAAGGTTTTAGTTAACCATCCTTTGAGTCATCCCCAAGGGGTGTTTGCGCCGAGAAAGGGAGAGAAAATGAGGGAAAGTGAAGGAAAAAAAAAAGAAGCGGGAACTACTGAAAGGTTCCCGCCTATTTTATTAATGAGCAAAAGTCGTTTCGTTACGCAGATAGGAGCTTATATACCGCCCCAAGCAAAATTACAAAAGAACCAAAATCAAAAGCTATTACAAGGATAAAATGGGAAGAAAAACCAAAAGACAAAAAAGCAAAATGGGCGCATGAAGGAACAAAGTGGTCGAAATGTGAATAGCGGGCGCGTGATGAACAGCGCAACCGCAGACTCCCCGCAGTGCCGCGCACCAGAACCTCGCAACCCGCGGAATTCCTCACAGGTTGCAAAATTTTCGCAATCTTGCAAAATTCCACTACTTCCCTTTTTCTTCTACTTTCTGCTCCTCTTTCCTTGCATTTTCGCCTTTCTTCCTTCCGGGTCTCCGACCACAATGCCGAGTTTGACTCGAATTCTTCAGGCTTGAATCGAATTAATAATTTTGCATAAATAGCTTGCAAAAACTACAAAATTAGCCATAAAATGCGATCAGTAGAATAGTAGGGACCTTAATGTGCAAATCGGGTTAATTACACTTATTAGTACACAAAAAGTGCTCAAAACCTTAAATAAACAAGGTTCAAAATAGCACTTTTTGAGCACTAATCACACTCTTAACCTACAATAGCATTACAACCCTTAGCAATGAAAGAAAGAAAAGAAAGAGTAGAGCATACAAACGATAACAAAATGATGTTCGCAAAAATGGTATTTCAAAAGGTTGTGAATGAGTAATGCCTAACCCGATGAGAATCAACGAAACCCCTGCTCAAAACTATCTTCGAGAATGAATGCCATACAAAATCGAAGTATCAAAAGAAGCCTTCGCGAATCAACCAGAACAATAAGTGCTTGTTTGATCAGTTCAACAATAAACCGCTAAACTACACTTCCCAACCAAGCTACCGGCCACCTAGGACACTAACCAACCTAAATAGATCGGGACCCACTCTTATTCCACAACTCTTTTTGTTGTAGGTGCACGTCGAGGAATCGACCTCACCAAAGTCCATGTAACGGGGATCTACCGATGACTTCCAACCAATTAAGGCTTAGGGCACCAAGTCATAAGGATCTTTCGACCACTAACTCTTTAGGTTTCACCCCGGACTTCGAATGATTTCGAGACTCCAACACCTACAACTTGCTAAACTCCACCCATCCACCCGTAGCAAGCACTGGGTGCCCAAGGACTCCCAACCACCGCTAGTAAGCACCTGCCTAAAGCTTTCACCATATACCCCTGACCGTGTCAAGGTTTCAAGGAAAAGCGCTGCACTTTTCTCTTCTTTTCTTTTTCTTTTTTGGATGACACATTGGCCTTCATTTCATGGGGGTCCTTAACTTATTAAAGGTATCCCTAAACTAGGATAGTTTCTCGGGCAGTTTAGATATTAGAAGTTTTCAGTCATTGTTGAAACCTCGATGTGCACAAGGTGTGGTTAAATGGGAGGTGGAAGAAAAGGTCAAAAGCTGCAGGATTCAACTAATCATCCACTAATTAAGCATGGAACCAATCTAACATAAATAAATTAAGCAAGAGCCAATTTTTTCAAACCGGCAGTTGGCAAACACAAAAAAATGGGTGCAAAATGGGTGCAATTTTTAATTGAAAAGTAAGTTGTATAGTATAACAGCTTCACAAAAAGGAAAACCAGTAACCCACTGAACATCACAAAATGGGCTTACTCAAAATAATAACAAAAACATAAATAAATGTCACTTCCTTTGCTAACTCTCCCCCCAACCAAATGTCACATTGTCTGCAATGGGGCTTGGATTGGAAAGTTAGAGAAGGAAGTGCTACCACCTTGATGGAATGTACTCGTTTTTGGATAGGAGACTTTGTAAGCTTTCCATCGACACTTTATTCACTCCGTTTGGGCTTCAAATAAACAAGTTAGGAGAAGAAAATAGAGGAAAAAAGTGACAAGTTGGAGAATTTTTAAAATTATACCTTTATAATAATTTCAAAAGTGTTCTTTCTGAATATATTTGGATTCTACACTCTCTAAGCTTTCCAACGGTACCAAAAATACCTAAAACAGAGTTCAGATGAAAAAGTTATGATCAAAACAAAATTGGTCATGAAATCGGGAGGAAATGGCTGCGACTAGGGTCGCGAATTTTTTTTAATTTTAATTTTAAAAATTTAATTATTTTTTTTTCTTTTTCATTTTTTTTAATTACCTGCACTGTTCATTCTTGTCTTTTATGGGAAGCCTTCCGTACGCTCTATATAGTGCGATGTACTACAGCCTCACAAAATTTTGGGCACCTTCTTCGCACCTCCTAATCAACAAAATTTCTGACAAAACCCACAAACACAAAAATTAGAAAACAAAATAAAATTGAAAAATAAGCTAGAAACAAATATAACTAAAATTGAGAAAACTGAAAGAAAATGAATAAACAAACAAATAAATAAAACAAGAAAAATCAGAAATAAAAGTAGAGATCAGGCCTCAAACCGCTTTCTCTAGCCTTTCGAGGTCATAACCTGGTGATAGTGGAATTGTTAAACCAGTGTTCTATAAACCAACCAAGCACTGAACCATCCATGGCGCCACGAGTGAGCAACTCATGGCACGTCTTCGATGCAGGCGCTGGAACAAAGGCCACTAACTTCTTTAAGTTTTGCACAAGCAAAGGATGGACCGGGCCTTTAGCTAGCGTGTCGTGCTGCATGGTGCAAGTGTAGGCAGATGTGGACCGGCAAAGGGGCTGTTTTTTGCCAAGCAGTAAGTAATTTCGATCCAAATTCTATGGGGATGATGAAGATGTTTTCAGTCTTTCCAACGCCTCCGCTAGCATCGGGGAGTTCTTCTCCCGCGGACAAACAAGGGCACCAATATTCAAGGATTCCAATAATGGCTGCTGTCGACAATCGCTTCCTCCACCATGGCGCCACTTAGGTAACCCTTCCTCTGACTCTTCCTGATTAACTCATGATCGCAAGCCTTAACTACTTAAAGAAATGGCCAAATTTCACTCAATCCCACTTTTGCAAGTTGTCAAATTTATGCTCCATTTCACTTTGAAGTCCATCAATTCCTCTTGTCCACAATGTTTTCTTCCATAGTGTCAATTTTTCCCGACTTAATTGAGCATTGATTGTCTTCGCTTCTTCACAAAAGTCACCCATCACTGTGTGAGGTTCAGATGGCTTCGCTTCAACTGAGAGGTTAACTGTGGCGGCAAGTGGCTGAGGAGTTGAAGCACAATATGGAGAAGCAGGAGGTGCATTAGTTGGGGAACACTGCATGGGTGCACTCATCCATTGGCTTATAGTCCTCATGGACTCATGGTGGCCTGACTTTCCATACGCTTGTTGATTCCGCCATGGAAGGTTTCAGAATCCCTCACGACATGTATGCACTAGGATTTCTCTCCACTCGAGGCACTCACTCGTACGCCTCCTCTTCCATTTGGTCAATATTCAAATTCAGTCCAGTTCCGTGGAAATTGACTTGATCAACCTGCTCCTTAGAATTCTTTTTACCTAATCGGAACATGGATTCCCCAAGTAAAGAAAAACAGTGGCAAAACACCCAACTAATTAAGAAGCAATCCTACCTAACAGTTGGGGTTATTTAAAAAAAAACCGTGGAATTGAAACTAAGAAGACCAACAAGAAAAATATATACGTAAAGAAATTACCAGACTTGTGATGAGGATCACAAGTGTTCATCGTGTCATCATTTTCTACTAGGCACCATCCCCTGCAACGACGCCATTTGATCTGCGCTACGCAGGGTGTACTGGAATCAACAAAATTTATATCCTAGGATTCCAACTGCTGTAGCAAAGCTACTACAGTATAATGGTCTAGGGTCGAACTTAGGGATGGGTTTTCTTTGCACAAATGATTTGCAATTGGCTCAAAATGGTGAATTTGTTTTGGATTATGGGATTTTGGTAAAAACAGTGGAGGTTGATGGTGTGCAGATTGAAAATAAAATGAAGAAAAATAAGAAAAAGAACTCCTTGAAGCATTGAGCTATTGGTTTGAGGTACTAAGGCGCTAATAGGTCCCCGGTTCATTTCTCGCATCGGGGGAGGATGACCTATAGTCATTTCCCCCGAATCGATCTTCATTTGGCTATAAAACCAACCCTAATAATTGTTCCTTCCAAAGATGGCATTTAATAATCATTTATGGTCCTCTAAGAAGGAAAATCTTTCCTCTTGGATCTACCCTACAGTGACTCACAAGAGACAATTAACCGAATATTAGTGGATCTAGCAATAAGCATCCACCGGGAACCTGCAAGACGCTTTTCGGCACCGGTCAATCGTGGCAATATACAAGGGATTTAGAAACTTAGTGTGAGAAGTGTGGGACATAAATAACAACAATGCATGTGTTAAAAATGTGAGGGACCAACAAGGCTTACCTTAAACTAAAGCCCAAGAGTCTCCTCTCTTTGTGGGATGAGGTTTTAGTTAACCATCCCTTGAGTTGTCATCCTCAAGGGGTGTTTGGAAGCCGAGAAAGGGAGAGAAAATGAGGGAAAGTGAAGGAAAAAGAAAAGGAGCGGGAACTGCTAAAAGGTTCCCGCCTATTTTATTAATGAGCAAAAAGTTGTCTTTGGTTACAGTGCATAGGAGCTTATATACTGCCCCAGCCAAGCAAAATTACAAAAAGAACAAAATCAAAAGCTACTGCAGGATAAACAAGAAACCAAAAGACAAAAAGCAAAACTGGCAATATAAGGAACAAATGGTCGAATGCACAGTATGTGCAGATGAACACAGGTCCTCGCGAAATTCACAACCTGGTTAAATTTAGGTCGCGAATTTTCGCAATCCCGCACTCCACCGCTTCCTTTTTCTTCTACTCTCTCTCGCCTCCTCTTCCTTGCATTTTCTCGCCTTTCCTTCTCGGTCTTTGATCTCGTAACACCGAAGCTTGACTCAATTATTCGTGTTGATCAACCCGACAATTTTGGCATAAATAGCTTTGTAAAAAACTACAAAATTAGCCACAAAATGCAATCACAGAACAGAGGGACCTTAATCGCAAATCGTTAATTACATCGACAGCACAAAAAGTGCCTTCAAAACCTTAAATAAACAAGGTTCAAAAATAGCACTTTTGAAGACTAATCACCCGCACCCATCTGTGAATTTAACTCGCTCAAAGAAACCAATCCTTGCAATGTGATTATCATAGGGACCATGGACACGAAACCGACCGATGCTGAAGTCTAAAGTTCCTAATAGAAAAGCTTATCAAGGTAAAACACCTTAAGAGGTACCTTAAGGAAGTAGATCAGGGGGTGGAATCGGGGTAGCCCACAAGTAGAATTACAACCAGTCCGATGGCCCCGTCGGAACCCAAACCAACCATAAACTATATACAGGGTGGCCTGATCGATGACCAGTATCAATCAAAGCGCCACAAAAGAAACTCGTCAAGGCGACTACGGTTAAGGCCAGGGTGACTGTCATCCACACAAAAAGCAGCTAGGGGGAAGCTAAGCCGATAGATGGCCCTATATCCTTTCCTTCGATTAATCCGAACAGGGTCATTGTGCCCCACTATGATGCCTTGGTACTCACCCTCTGCATTAATTGTTTTGATGTGCGTAGGTGTTGGTGGATCCGGGCAGTGTGGTAAACTTAATCTAACCTCTAGCATTCATACAGATGAAGCTTTCTTCTAGCATGATAAATTCAGTAGGGCGAATCCTCTCTGATTTCAACGAAGCAACTATAGCGACGCTTAGAGATCACCTCCCAGTGAGTTCGGCCACCACTCAATGCTTGAGTTCAATCAAGCCGAGGACTTGGGGCCTTACAATGCCATAGTGGGTCGGACCTGGTTGCACTCCATGAAGGTTACACCTTCAACGTACCACCAAATAGTAAGTTATTTAACAAATGTTGGGCAGGTTAACCTTTTAAACAGCCAACTGGATGTAGAGCAGTGCTATCAATTGTCCATGCAGGAGCAAAGAGGGAAGTGTGATTCCGAACAGCCTCCCTTAGACGATCAAACCCGCACATAGCAATCACAGTATGCCGCCCAAATTAGGGGGAAGAAAAGGACTCGCTGGCTGTGGATCCATTAGAAGAAATAGAGTTGGACGGACTAGAGAGGTTTACATACGTTAGCTCCCTCATGTCCAATGAAGAAATGGAGCAAGTACGACTCACACTACTATGCAATATTGATGTATTCGCCTAGAGACACTTTGATATGGTTGGGATAAATTTGACGGTGGCTTCTCACAAACTGAATGTCCCCCCCACTGCCAAGCCAATAAGGCAAAAGGTGAGGAGATTCCACCCGGATCGGCATCAGATCATTCGCATCTAAGAGACACTCTAGCAAAGAGGTTTTATAAGGGAGGTAGCAATTCGAATTGTTGGCCAATGGTGGTGGTACCGGGTAAAGGTGGTAAGTGGCGCGTATGTGTAGACTACACTGGTCCTCAATGAAGCACGTCCCAAGGATAGCTTCCCCTTGCCACGTAGATATCCAAACTAGACGCAACAACCGAGCATGGCATTCTGTCATTTCTGGACGCCTTTGCTCTGGGTACCATCATATTCCTATGCATCCGCCCGACGTGGAGAAAACAACCTTCATCACACCACACGGATTATACTGCTACAACGTAATGCCATTTGGCCTAAAAAACGCAGGGGCAACTTATCAAAGGATGGTGACCAAGATATTCCGACCATTGATAGGTAAATCCATGGAGGTTTATATCGATGATATGCTTGTCAAATCCAAAGAACACCCTGATCACACAAGGCATCTATAAGAAACCTTCGAGCTGTTGCGAAGACACAACATGAAACTTAACCATTTAAAGTGTGTCTGTCGCCGAGCAAATTCCCCGGGCTTTATGGTTATGCGAGGGGATCGAGGCTAATCCCATCCGCATCAAGGCCATAATGAACTCTCGCACCGCTTCTGTGAAAAGGGGTACAACAATTGACTGGTTATTTAGTCTTTGCCGTTCATATCTCGCTTCACAGATCGATTGAAGTAGTTCTTTGCCACCCTAAAGGAAGCCTAGTAGAACGGCTGGAATCAAGAATGCGAACAGGCTCTTACAACAATTAAACAATATCTCACCGAACCACCAGTTCTTGCTAGCCCTAAAGTTGGAGATACACTCTATCTTTACTTGGCAATCTCAGAAATCTCGGTGAGTGCAACATTGTTCAAAGAAGATGAAAATAGGAAGTAGAGACCTATATTCTTCATAAGCAAGTCCCTGTCCGAGGCAGAAACCTAATATACCTGTCTAGAGCAAGTGGCAATGGCTCTTCGGGTAGCCTCTAAAAAACTTCGTCCCTACTTCCAAGCGCACCCTATCATTGTACTCACCAACCTCCCCCTAAGAAGCACTATACATAAGCCCGATCTGTCAGCGGATGGCTTGGTGGGCGATTGATCTGAGTGAGTTCGGAATTCAATATAAACCTCGCCTGATGTTAAAAGGACATATATTGGCTAACTTTTTAGCATAAATTCCTCAATAGGAAACGAAACTAGACAACTTCGACTGGTGGACTCTGAATGTGGATGGCGCTTCACGACAGACGGGAGCCGGACTGAGACTACAACTTAAAGCCTCGATCGGGGAAATAATAGCTCAGGTCATACGTTTTTGATTTCTCTGCTTCCAATAATGAGGTCGAATACAAAGCAATCATAGCCAAGGTTGACCTCTCAATCTCCGTATCCTCATAAAAAAAAAATCATCATAAGAAGCGACTCTCAATTGGTGGTAGGGCAAGTAAATGGAGAATATGAAACAAGAGACCAACGCATGACCAAGTATGTAAGTCTGGTCAACCTACGACTGGGAAACTTTGTGGCTTAGCGATTGGAGCACGTCTCAAGAGATTCAAATGAAAAGGCAGATGCTTTGGCAGCCATGGCCGCACCCCTACCAATAAAAGAAACGATGCTCCCGCCGTTTACTACTAACTGTGAGTCGCCGACACACAACCCGAAAACGAAATAAATGAAGCGTGTTCTTCTTAGATGACTCCAATAATCCCTTATTTGAGCTTGGGAGAATTGTCGGATAACAGAGCTGAAGCCCACAAGATCTAGGTCCAAAGCGGCTCTGCTCTCCCCTCGTGAACGTCGCCTATATAAACAACCGGATCTGCCTCTACCTTAAGTGCCTCACCTACCAGCAGGGATGCGATAAGCCTGGGCAGAAGCTCAGATAGGTATGCGGAAATCATCACATGAGAGGATTGGCCCATAGAGCCCATACCCAAGGCTACTATTGGCCAACCATGCATGCAAATGCAGTCGCCTATGTCAAGAAGTGTGATCGCTGCCAACAACAGGCCCCTATGTCAAAGGTGTTATCACAAGACCTAACAACCGTAACGAGCCCCTAGCCCTTCGGTTAGTGGGGAATGGACATTGTAGGGCCATTGCCTACCGCCCCAGCTTATAAGAAGCTATTACTTGTGGCCATCGACTATTTCAGCAAATGGATAGAAGCCAAAGCCTTCACATCCATCAAAGATAAAGAGGTCGTTTCACTTGTATGAAGAACATCAGGTGCAAGTTCAAATACCTAATCGACAGAACCGACAATGGGCCACACCATAGCCTGTATACAGTGAATTTTTGTGGAATTGAAAAATCAATAACCTATACCGACCCTCCGTACTCCACAAAGCAACGCCGTGAAAGAAGCATATAATAAGACTCTCTCACGCCAAAACGCCAGCATTCAGCTAAAAAGAAAGTGGGTAGATGAACTACCAGGGGTTTTATAGGCTTACAGAACAACCAGCCGGAAGCCAATTGGCATATCATTGTTCACCCTCACATATGGGATGGAAGTCATCATCCCCACAGAAATCAGGATGCCCACCGTACGAGTGGAAATTCCTGAGAAAGAAAATTCCAAAGGCATAACCAAAGACCTAGACACAACTCGACGCGTTCGAAGCTGCGTAACTATGTGATAACGCCATACCAAGAGAGAGACCGAAAACCGGTACTTCAACCCAATGCGGTAAAGCCCCATACATTCCTACCCGTAGAATTAGTCTGCGCGGTGGTCTTTAAAACACGACAACCCAAATAGACGAAGTTCCAAACCAATCAGAAGGGCCATACACGAGCACTAAGTAAGGACAAATTGTCTTATGTGTTATGCTTGATTTGGATCAAGAAGCCTGTGGATGTGGAATGTTATGCACCTTAAGAAGTATTATCAGTAATGTTCTCTTGGAGGATACTATCATCAATAAAGATTATCTTTTAGAAATTTCCTCTCAAAGCCTATAATTGTTTCTCTTTAAAAGCCCATATATGGTTGTTGTCCTCGTCGATATCTTAAAAAGCCCGTGATATGGTTGTTAACTGCTGGCGTATCAAAAGCCCAATATGGTTGGTTGTCCATTGGCATCTTAAAAAGTCCAGACATAGTTGTTGTCTTGCTGAAATTTTCAAAAATCCATACATGGTTGTTGTCCTGCTGGCATTTTTAAAATAAAAAGTCCAAACATGGTTGTTATCCTACTGGGATTTTTATCAAACATGACTCATGTCGTATTTGCATTTTCATATTTCATTAAAATGCGCTAAAAAGCGCCAAGGATTACAAGAAATAATACGCATATTGGTGGCAAAATCTCCCAAAATGACCAAAACTAACATAGGAAAAGAAGTCAGCCATGTTCCTTTACAACGACATCCTACCTGCATCTCATCTCTTTCGCCGCCGCCCGCATCTACCTCTCTATAGCCTGGACTTCGACAAATTGCTAGCTAAGGCACCTTGGTTTCACAAAAAACTCTAGAGGAAGTGGGTCAGTAGAGTCAAGCATGTCATTCAAAATCTCTGGTTGGTCACCGTAGATGTTGTGTTTGAATGCACAACATCCGTAGCCATAAGAAAAAATCAGCTCTAAGGCTTTCTGGTAGTCTTCCTCTATTGCTTCCTTATCCTTGCCCGCCTGGGAATGAAGAGAAGACGCCTCATCTTTGGATGCCTCGAGCTTTAGTAAAGCGACGTCACCAACCGCTGTGGGGCAACCCGCCTCTAAACCCCGTGCTCTTTCCGTCTCTCCTCTCAACTACTAAGGGCCAGGACCCTAGTTAGGTCAGCCCTGCCTGGCACACACAAGTACGGCCGTCGAGAGCCACCTGGCTCCTGCCACTCATCCCTTTCCACCTGCTGACCTGCCAGACTGGCTTGCCTCTCACTCCCAATGCTTCGACTAGATTTTGGGTTCTCGCTAAAGAAGCGGCCCAAAGCCCGATGCTTGGAAATGGTTGACCAAGGCAAATCAGAAGCTCTCTCGCGCCATTCAGCGGATTGAAACTCCTCATGTCGACGAGCCATATTCTGATAGCCGCAGTGACCGAAAGAAAAGTTAGAAGAAAATTACTACGCAAACCAAGAATCAAGTACTAAAAATCATCACATACCAGCTCAGCCAATCGGTGAAAGTCATAATTACGGATAAGCATCCCGTCTTCGACCACTGATTAGAAGGTCTCCTTATCCATGTACACAGGGAATGGGATGGTATACTGCTCTGCGCAAGCCGCCATAAGTACTCGGAAATAATTGGGATAGAGGTCTCTCATATGCGCACTGAGACTCCGCTGTCAAGGCTCCAGGCCGGTTGATGATCTCCGTGAGCACCTTCTAGATCGGGCGCAACCATGCCCATTGGGATGGATCCTCTCCTCGCAGGTGAAACACACGCGCTAGCAACACCCGTCATGGCCCTTCCTACTAGGCTCGTATCCAGCCTAGGTGGGGCATAGAGGTGGCTACCCCCGATTCGGGGCTTCTTCTCACCCTTGTCGACATTTGAAGGCCCCTTAGTTGGGATCCCCTCCTCCAAAAGTGCACCGGCCTCATTGGGCACACCTTCCAAGACCGGCTAATCATTGGAAGCTCAATTAAGGGAGTCCACTAAAATTATTGCATAGTCCTTCTGAGCCTCTTCATTTGGAGAAGACCACTTCGACCGTTTCCCATCAGATTTGGGGGTGGTCTCACCTTCCGAGGCTGCAGCCCGCTTACGCATATATGCAACAAACCCAGTAGTAAGGCTAGACATTTCCTCCTCCTCGGCAGGCTCATTGGCAATTATGCCCGTCCAAATCTGAGAGTTCAACCCTAAGACCGGGTCGCTGGGTTTCTCAGAGCCCTCGTTCTATTTTCTTTCTTCTTCTTTGCCGACTGTGACGCTTCACGGACTTTGAGGCCAGGTGGCCCGGGCGTACCTCACTAAGGTCCTGAGACCACCCTGCTGATCTTTCCTAAGTAGAGACCGCCCGAGGAGCCACCTAAAAATAAAATATAAAAGGTTGATAACAAAGTGCTCTCCCTCAATAAGCTCTGTAGGCAACAAGCGGGGAATGATGGGGATAATGTAAGGAAAGGGGCTGGCACCCAACTCTCGCAAGTTCCTCGCCGTCAACAAAATTTATGATTGCGCTCTGCCTCCATTATCTCTAGCAATCGTCTAATGTTCTCTAGGCTAGCCTTCTCAATCTAGTTGACTAGCCGGCCTCGCCTGCACTTACCTAAACAACATCAGGAAAAATGAGGTATGTCATAACACAGTCCACCTAGCAGAACATGAGTTGCAACAGAACTAAGACAAACCTAGGAACACAAGAGACTGATTCACATCAAAAGGAAACCTCATACAGGGCGTTTCTGCACCACGGCCCCCAACTGACAACCCCTCGCCTCCGTCTCTGGGAGAATCGTGAGCCTGCTAAGGCCTCAGAAGCCGGGACTATGGGTTAACATAAATAACCGACCCCTAGTCCCTAGCTTCAATGTATAGATGAAACAAATCTCTACTAGCGAAATATCCAGCTGGTAGAAAAAGTTAAGCACATTGCAACCCATTAAAATCCGAAAAACATTCAGATGAATAAGCGCAGGAGGTGCCCGGGTGACATGTAATTGCTTCACCAACAACGAAATGGGGAAGCAAAGTCCAACTAGTGAACTACTCCCGAGTGAAGTAATCGACGTTATCCGCTTCTCCTACAATTGAGAAAGTCGGTTCGTCCGACTTGTGAGGAACAGAGTAAAGTGAAGTGATAGATTACAATTACAGTACAAGCTGCAAGCTTGGGAATTTTGCTAGATCTTGAATAACAACACAGACCACACCGTTGAGTTCGTCTCATGAAATCTAGTTGCATAATCTAACTATGTCGAATTCCAGGATGGTCGGAATTTCACGTATTTCAAGGAAAATTGGCTACACATGACACAGGGACACGTGCCATATGGCACCAAACAAGTGGACACTTGGCACATGGAAGCCAAGTGTCTTGGAATTCCTTGGGGATTCTTAATTGGTGCTGAGCTAACTATAGCGCAAAGTCGTATCTCTTTGGTTAATAAGATCCAAAAGGTTTATCGATCCTTTGTGGGTCTGATCCATAATAGGTAGTTACAACGTCCTAATTGAAAAAGTTGACTCAGAATATGATTCGCCAAGCCTACGGCTACTCCGGGAACAACTGCTCATGGACATTACGGGAAACCCTTACGAAGGAGATACATTAGTTACATTTATATATGAAAATCAAGATCTGTATCTTTTTAATTGATTCTTTTCTCTCACATTGTAGATTTTCCACTGCTGAATGAATCCATCTGAGAACAATTTGGATGATGACAAATTATCAAAGATTGGTATTCCTTATACATGTCATATACATGTTTACTCCACCAATGGATGGAAGATGGAGACAGCATGTGGTACGACAGATTGCCATGTGTCACAATGATTGAGAAAGGTGTCCTCGCCACCATCATGAGTTCGGGAATGAGAAGCGAGAGAAAAGATAGAAAATAAAGGAGAAAGAAAGGAAAGGGCGAGAGAGAAGTCCGCTTGATTAGTCACGCCTTAACCGTTTGAGTGAGTTTGACGGTCACAGCTTTAGCCGACTACGCTCCAAGAGTAGCTATCTCCCACCGGTTAGTCCTGGTTCATGGGCCATTCGATGGCCATGAGGTGTAGCCCCAACGGTGGGTTGGTTCAAGCAGGGAACAGCTTGCATCAAATTGCTGTGAATTACGACCAGTTTCGATCCCTTTCTATTCTCTTAACCCGCATTTCGTTGTGTTGTACTGGCTAAAATACGAAGCCGAGTATGGTGGATTTTAAGGGTGTGTTAAAAAGCAGATATAGACCTATTATGCTGAATTGTGTAAATGTTTCTAGATCTCAACATGAAGATCCAATTTTTGTGTGTTGTCGCTAATCGAATGACATGCAAGTGTGTGAAAAATCATGTGAATATATGTTGAACTCGGGTATTTGTATGGGTCAGATTATGGATGTAAATCAGATGTCGAGAGGATATCATCCATGAATCATAAATGTTGCATTTAACTTTCATCATGCATGTAACATGAAAGAACATGCAATGACATTCTGCATTGCATATGCATGGGGACATCACGTGAAACAGGTGTGAGTGCATGGCATGAAATAACACTGTGTTTGGTGTTTAATGGCGGGCTCAAAAGGGACGACGTCCCAGGAGCTTCTACTGGCTTGAAAATTTATGTCGGGTAGTAACAGAAGGGATAGACACCCCTTTAGGTGAAAGGTCTCAGATTCTTGATCAAACATATGGGCCCAAAGAGTGAAAGTTCATGAAGTGTCGTAAGGCGCACGACGTCAGAGAAACCCAGGTAACTAAGTAATTCACGTAAAAGACACATGGCTTTTGAATAAAGCGGTTTTTCAAAGACTGTCCAAAGAGTTGAAATATAAAACAAAAATATTTTGTTTTGGAAATGAAGGTTTTTCATACATGACGTGTGCATGTGTGAGGGAGTCAGTGAGGGCTCGGGACATTGGCATGACATGAGAGCATTCACATAGAAATGCATATGTTTTGCTCAATGAGTTGATAAATGTTAAATTATGGCATTGCATGTGCACTTAGGTAGGGAGTAGCCCTTGTAGGAGAATCAATTTCAGCATTGCTCACCCCTTCTCAGAGGGAAAACCATTTCAGTAGCCGGAGGTCCACCAGAGATGGAACTCGGTCCCGAGACCTTAGTGGTGAAGATGGCCGATCCTCAGCTTATTTGTATTCTATAAAAATTTCCGGACAAAGGATCCAGCTTCGTTATGTAAAAAGGAAGGAGTTATAATAAAAACCCAATATGAAATTGTTATGTACAGTTTAACAAGTTTTTCCCAAATTTTTATGTTGCCTTTATTGTGCAGAGGCCATGGGTTAATTTTATAGTGTTTTAGGAAAGAGCTGGAGGTGCAGGATGGGCTAGAAAGGCTGTTGCAGGTTTGGGTGAGTTTTAGGTCGCGACAGAGTTTTTGGTCCTGTGTCGCGACATGGTTCTCAGGCTATAGGCAGTTGCTAGGTCGTGACAGTGTTTTGCCTCTCTGTCGTGACAATGTAGCAACAAAAGTTTCCTTGTCGAGACCAAGACGACCACGATAAGAGGTCAAGTGTCGCACCCTTCATGCTGCGACAAAGTTTGGTCAAGGCCAAGGGTTTTTATGTCGCAACAGGGTTCGGCCTTGACATAGGTTTTCTTATCGCGACAGAAAATTCCTTGTCGCGATAGGGTTTGGCCTTAGTGAGAGAATTTTCATGTCGCGACGGAGAATTTGATGTCGCGATAGGGTTAGACAAGACCAATAGTTTTTCCGTCAGGACAAGCAGGGCGTCATGGGGCTGGGCGCTGGGCAGAAGACCAGCGCACGATAAGTTGCGCACGCCGACAACACCTTGGGCACGACTAAGGCTCCTCTATTACACGCACTTTTACAAAGGGTAAAAAAGGACCCCCTGGGATTGGGGCATCACAAGACAATTCTAAGCCACGTCGCCGTGGACTCGCATGTAAGGACCTCAACTCCTCCATGGACATGTGGGGCTTCACAAGGTCGTCACGTGGCGACTCCCGGCTAGAACCCCTCCTACGCCTAACCTGACTTTGGTGGAACTCTCCTCTTGACCTCTCATCATTCTACAGGCAAACAAAGAAAGGGGATCAACTTGAGGATCTCCTAGCAAAACGATAGCAAGATCAAAACCCTAGACTGAGGAGCTTTTCGAAACCTATTGGGACGCCCTTAGGCTCGAGTACATCCTAAAACCCTCACAGATAGCTCCGTCGCCTGAATCACCACGATCGAAAAGCATGCATTTGAGGCAAGACCGCACCAAACCACCAACAAACAAACAATATGTACAAGCAAAATCGGAAGCAAAGCAAAGAAAAACCCCACCAGGAGATCGAAAATGGTCAAGAAAATCTTCAACGTCTCCTTAGCCAAAATCTTCAAGAGTGCTGCAAATGCTCAAAGAATTTTTGGGCGAAAGGTTTCTAAGTAACAGTAATGAAATTAACATCTGGATCCCTATCCCTATATAGGGCAAGACCGGAAATCAACCCCGCATTACAGATGCGCGGTTCTTCCACGTCAGGCCCAAGACGCTTTATCTTATAACGCGATCTAAAACATGCATGAGTCGACATCAGAAGCATACTCGATCTATCAACCATCGAGCCTAGTTCTATGGGCTCAAAGCCCTTCGCTACTAGGCCCTCGATTCGCTTCAAACCGTCTGTGCCCATTAGCCGGTGAACCCAAAGAGCAATCCCAGTTGAAAAATTCGAAAACACATTCACAACCAATAAAGGCTTCTCAGAAGCCAGCTTCATGCCAACTGCTCCCCTAGTCAGCATACACAGAAATAGTGAAAGATAGAAAGTTTGGTGCACAAGTATGCCAAAAACCAAATCTTATTAAAATGCATCAATAGGCATCAATGATTACACAAAACAAAAACAAATACGTCTAAACAACCATGATAGACCCATTACAAATACGTCCAAGCAACCATACCAGACTGATTGTCAAAAGAAAACTTAAAAAAAAAAAAAAGAGAAAGTCGAAGAAAAAGAAGGGTCTGAAATATCATATTTGAATACTCCCCTCCTCTCAACCATACACTTTTACCGATGTGACTCCGAAGGGCGCCAGGATAAGGGTCTGGAAAAGGGGAATTAGCATAATCAGGCTTTCCATTTAGGACATCTGTAGGTCAACATAGATGTCATCTTCAAAAACACAATATCCATTACGACAACAACCAGAGACTTTCCTCGAAAGCCCCTCCATAACTTCTCCACCTCTGCTGGCTTATGCATCGGTCGAGGGAGGAAATCACAATAGGGGAAAGAAGTTTTATGTAACGGAAGAGGAATCAATTGGCAACTTCATAGACTTCAGAGGTTCACCCCCATATATATAGGGGTGGAACTTCAAAAGGCACATTGAATGCACCATTGGGGCATCACACGCTGCAAATGCATTGGAACATATGCGCATTAATAATCTACAATTCTCCATACTTAGGGTCCTAAAACACAGTATTTTCCCTTGACTAGAAGGGCATAATCCTCTAGTCGAAAGAAAAGGGGGGCATTGTGAGTACCGTGGCCTTTAGGCCTAGACTCACTACTCGATAGGCCTAGTTCCCGCACGGGCCCACCGCCTGGCCCACCTCATGAAGTGGCCCAGGACAACCTACCATATTAAAGCCATGCGGGAACTAACCAAACGGTAGGAGCCTAAACCCCGTCTAAGATTCCGAGTCCCCCAACTGGCCATTCTACCTCATATAGAAAGTTTGTTATAGATAAATATATTAAGGAGGGAATTACGCACAGGATATTTATCCACATATCTCCCAATATCCAAACCTCATACGTCTCAAAAACATAAATCCTTAATAAGGAAGAATTAGTCATAGATAAGGAAAGAAAAATCTTATCACCAAAATCACGAGATTATCTTTCCTATAATCGTATAAATTCTGAGATGTTAAGAATTTTTTAAAAAACTCCCACAAGTGGGAAAGATATGCAACCCAACCAAGTAACTCCCTTCTTTCTCTTCTCCACCATTTTGTTGTCTTAATCATCGAAAATGAGGCTGGCACACCACCATCGAACCCCCTTTTTTACAAGTTTATATCGCACTACTGATACCCCGAAGGTTAGACGATCCAAATAACGACACTCACCACAATCAACAAACTCAAATCAACCCATAACCACCCAAATACAACGGTCACCCACGATGAAAACCACTACCACATACAGGCATATTAATACCATTTACAAAATATCTATATCTCAAAAGGAAATAGGAATAACTAATAAGCACAAACAAATATATCACCGCATAACATGGAAATACACTTCAAAAATCAAAGGTGATTTTGATTAAAAGTCTTTGGAAAATCAAATTTCGAAAATCAACTTTTCTATCACTTTTTGTCATCATTTGACAAAAATGACAAAATACTCTTATTATTTTATTATAAAAATAACTCTTTCTTATCCAAGACATATTTAAATATATAAGATGATAAAATGTATTTTTGTCCAAAAAAAATTTATTTTTCATAAAAAAATATGGATAGGGTTAAGTTTAGAAAATATTAAATTATTTGAGGTTATTTAACCAAATATTTTAAAATGAATCTGAAAAAGAAATGGGATTCATAAGAGGAAATAAAAAAAATAAAGATTACCTAAATATCACTCCATCCAGCTATTTATTTTGCAGTAAACTTCTTTCTCCTTCTCTCCTCTCGTAGCTTCTCTCTCTAAAAAACATTCCTTTCCCTTTTATACCTACCTTCCAAAGGATCACATTGGCCCTAAAATCAAAGCATTGGCCCTAAACCATAAGCTTCAACAATTATCAAATAAATAAAATAAAATAATTATAAAAAACTCTAATTTGGGGTCTACGTCATTCCCACTGAAAAGTTTTGAAACTTAAATACTTTTATAAGATTAAATTTCTTTGTATCTAATTGGCAATAGGACACTACAAAATCATAAATTAATTTGATTTGAATTATATTTAGACAAAATAAAATTAGAGACCACAAATATATGATGATAAATTTCTTGATTTGAAAATGGAAATTTTTAATTAAAAATGCATTAATTCCTATTACTTTTTCGGGAAAAACACAATATTTTGTCTTCTTAATGGAATGTAACTCAAATAAAATTAATTACTTGAAAGTTTATCAAATAAAAATTAAATGAGTCAAGAAAACAATAAATATATTACAATTAAAATTCGATCTCGGGAGGGGAGGATGATTGAAACTAAAAAATTAGAACAAACATCTTCGCGATCTGCTCTCTATTACTACCGGAGAAAAACCTTCAAATAAAAAAAATTATTTTTATGGTTCTATATTTTAGATTTAAGAAAATTTTAAAAATTAAAATTAAAAGGAATGATTCAAGAAAATGCAGTTATCGATAAACAATATATATATATATATATATATATATATATATATATATATATATATATATATATATATATATATATTTTTTTATTTAAGAAAATGAAAATTAAAATTAAAAGGAATGATTCAAGAAAATGCAGTTATCGATAAACAATATATATATATATATATATATATATATATATATATATATATATATATATATAAGAAAAACATGATTAGTAGAAAAAATAAGTATGTAGTATGATCAATTAAGAAAAAAATAAATACGTTATATGATTAATTAAGAAGAAATAAATATATTATATGTTGAATCAAGAAGAAATAATATGTTGTATGATCAATCAAGAATAAATAAATATATTATATGACGAATCAAGAAGAACCAAATATGTTATATAATCAATCAAGAAGAATTAGATATGTTACATTTTCAAAAAAAAAAAAAAGAATTAGATATGTCACATGATCAATCAAGAAAATAAATTCATACAGAAAAAAATGATTGCATAAACTTGGTTGCTAACGAGGAGAATGATGATGATGAGTTTATATTAAATTTTATATAAGCTTCACAAATTCATCATCTTCGTCATTTTCTCCGTCCATATCACCATAAATCTCCATCCTCGTCATTATTCTCAGAGAATATCAATTCATTTTGATATATATATATATAAAGTATTAGAAATCATTTAAGGAAATTTAAAATTATAGTTTAAAAGAAGCATGTAAAAGTTTTTGTATTTTATAAATAAAATTATTGTTTTAATTTTGAAATTAGAATGGCAACAGAGAATCCGTTTAGTAACCCATCCTTTTTTGTAATAAAAAATAGTAACTTTTATAAGTTTATATTGAAAAAAATGGTGTTCAGAAAGAATTAAAAAGAACGGTAGCATGAAAAAAGGTTACCCTCAAATTTTAAAATTTTTAAAAATAATTTTACAAATTTATATCCAAAGTGAATAGTTGTTAAAAACATGATTTAGAGCGATTCTAAGCATGACCTTCTAAATAATTTGAACAGTAAAAATTTGAGCAGAGTAACAGTAGTTTTGAAATCTTCAAAAGTACGGCGGCGTTGTAACGACGGGTTTCCTGTTAAAACACCATCAGAAGGGGTTCAGAGGTTTGAAGTTTCACCGATATACTTTTTGAAGTTACATGTATATTTGAAGCAACACGCAAACAAAGATGCAATATTGAATTAAAATTCAAACCGTGATTGAAATTTGAAAATGAAATTATTGAACTTTGTAAACTTACAAACTTTGTTGAAAGTTTTTGATCGGGAAAGTTTTTAATAAAGTGAGTCGAATAGATACAACGCTCTCTCGGTGCCTTCTCTCTCTAAATCCTTCTCTTACTAAAACTTATCTCGTTTCAAATACGAGACAACCCCTCCTTATATAGGAAATTTTGGATTTGAAATAAACTTTGACGTCCACACAGTGGATCACTTGTGACTTTTCTAATTTTGAAGAGTCACTTGCTTTTTGAAGTCACCTGCCATGGTCACTGCTTTTGTCTCAAAGAATTTTGTCTTCTTCTCGCAAGCCGGGCTTTTGCTCTTGAGTGGGGGAACAAACACAAGTCTCTGTCACCGTTTGAAATGATCTAAGATGCTATCACACCATTTGTGGGTCCAGATTTTCCATTCTTCATTGAATCTGTCAGAAGAGAGCATCCAGATTTGGGATTTTGGAATTTTTGAGCCTGTCCTTTCTCTGAGGCAAAGGCTTTTGAATAAATTTTCATTCCCATTACTCAAGGGGAGTGTATGGGAGGCCGTAACACATGTCTTCATGGTCGGAGGCGTCAGTCAGCTTGTCAGACATCTGCCCGAATCAGCCGCGTTTGAGCTGCCTCATTGCCTATTGATTTGTTTGAGATAGGCCCCGCACGCCGTTTCGCAGCCAAGGCTTTTTCAACTCGCTGCCACCATTTTATCAAAGAACAAAACTTCTCATTTCCGAAATTTTGAAGGCCCACCATTTGATTTTGGAATTCCCTAGCCAAATACTTGCGAACGGGCTTGATGACAGGGAAATGAAATCCCAACAAAGAATCCAAGACCACCGAGAACAAAAGAAAAGTGAATAACTACTCGTGAGGGAAAGCTTTCACGCTTGATTTGAAATAATCAAAACTTTACATTTGTAAGCGTAAAACATTTGGATTAGCTCCTAAAGAAGCCACCATTCCTAAAACCAATTTGGGAAAGATTTTTGAACTTTTTCATCTCGCTTAAAAACCAGAATGAGTTTTCGCCCATACAAAACGTACGATACCAAAGCGCATTTTAGCCATAAAATCAAAGGTTTTAGGATCAAAGTATTCAGAAAATCTTTTATGAGTAAAGATATTTTGATCCCAATCCTTTTCATTTAGGACTTTTAAAATTTTGCACTTTGAATAAGCAATGTCATTAACTCGCGTCTATGACACGAAATTTTAATAGACCAGATCTACGGTATGAATTCGCAGAATTTACGTTTTGAGTATTTCGTTGGAAATAAAATACTTCTCATTTTGAAAAATCTTTTTGATTTCAATTTCACCAGAAACTGATAAATGATCAGGTTCTAATATTTGAAGTAACATCTTTTGTTCTTTTGTTTGGTAAGCAATTTTCTGAGGAGTTTGGAGTGAAGGGTCTAAGGTTTTCCCCAAGACTTCGAAACGATTTGAAGTTTGAGGCCTTTTCATTGCATATGAGGCTTTTGAAGTGGGTTTGATAGGATCTGGCTTTTGCTTGCTCATTTTCCCTGTAAAAATTCCCGTGAAAGGAAATCAGGTAAAACATTTGAAGATCCTTTGATAAATTCAATTCAAAATCAAAATGATAAAGAAGCCGCTATCCGCAAAAATTGCTTTGATACTAGGTTTTGAACATCTTTCAGAATATTTCTTCGTGACTTTTAACTCTTAAAAGAAATTTTTGTTAAAAACATCACTTTGAAATTTTGGAATGCATAAAACAATGGCTAAAATTTCTTTAATCAAGGAATAATTCACTGTGGACCACTCCAAACACCAGAGTGAAATCTAACAATTGAAATTTTGTTTTGAAAATCTTGTTTTAAAATTCCACCATATCCTATATTTGAGGCATCTGTCTCTATAATAGGAAAAGCTTCTGGGTGAAGGATACCTAAGCAAGGAAGTTCCTTAACCTGATTTTTGACTTGTTTGACTACCTGGGTATGTTCCTCAGACCAAGGCAAAGGGTTTTTCTTTAACCTTTGAAATAAAGGTTTAATCAAAATTCTAAGGTTTGGGTAAAACTCAGCTACGTAGTTTAAGCTCCCTAGAAACCTTTGTAACTGTGTTTTATCTTTGATTTCATCAGGAAATTTATTAGCAAAGTCTATTGCCCTTTGTATAGGTTTTATTTGACCTTGATGAATGTCAAATCCTAAAAACCTAATATTCGGAATAGTTTGATTTTTTGTTGCAAATAACTAAACCATTATCTCACAATTCTTGAAAATTTTTTAAGTGTTTGAAATGCTCTTCAATTGAATTTGAGAATATGAGAACATCATCAATGTAAACAATAGAAAATCTAGTGTATTCATTGAATATTTCATTCATCATATTTTGAAATTCTGAAGGAGCATTTTTGAGGCCAAACGGCATTACATTCCATCTATACGTCCAAACGGAATCGTGAATGCAAGCAGACTCGCCTTCCGGTTTAATCTGAATTTGCCAAAACCGCATTTCATATCAAATTTTGAAAATATTGTTGCATTATAAATCCTTTGAATTAATCCTTTTATTAGTATTGATACCTAATCCATTGTAGAACTTCATTTGTTCAAGGGTTTATACTAATCACTAACCTGGTTCTCTCTGCCCTCAAGCTGACATAAAAAGTTGCACAACTCCATGGTGAATGACTGGGTTTTATAAGTCTTTTGTTTAAGAGATCATTAATCTCTTTTTTGCAATATTCAAGGAGTTCTGGACTCATTTGAATAGGTCTTGCCTTTGTTGGAATTTGTTTTTCATTAAAATCTTTTCTATGGTAATAGGTTCATATGTCGTTTTCTATTCCAAAATGCATTTGGGTATAGAAGAACAAAGATTTTCTTCTTCAATTTGTTTTTGAATATTTTTATTCTTTCTTTGAATTTGTTACGAATTTTAATTTTCTTTAGTTCTTTTATATTGTATTTCTTTTTGAAGAAATTTCACATGTTTGTTTTGTTGAGTTAAAAAAGTAAAATCTTCAGCCCTTGATTTATTTCTTTAACTATTCTTTTATAAAATTCAAAAGAATTTCGCCAGTTATTATATTTGGTTTTTAATCCTTTATCATCATTTGAAAAGGATAAAGAATTGTGTTAAGCAGGTTACAGAAACAAATTTGATGACTTATATTTCTTAACTAGTAAAGATGATTTAATACAAATACCATTTTGCAAATATGACCTTGTGGTATTTTTTGTATTGAACCTTCGAGATCATTACTAGGCGTTGATAATCTTGAAGTTTTACAAAATATCGATGGGGTGTCATTCACGTATGTTAAATCAGCTCTGAATCGTCGGAAGCGATCATTGTTTTGTAATTAGGATTGATTTTAAGTTATTTTGTATACCATCTTTGTTTTTGTCTGCCCATAGTCATACTATGTACAAAAGTTTCCCATTGCTCATTTGTTTCACTTGTTAAATCTTCTTTTTGCTATTTCTAGGTTTGTTATTCTTGTATCATTATTTTGGTTAAAGGTTTTGGTGCTTTAATTTAATTTGTATTGTTTTAAGCAGCTGCAATCTTGCAAGGTGGGTTTCTTGTTTTATAATATTGGAACAAATCTTTCATTTGATAGGCATTTGAAATATTTATTTTGAGTTTAGTTTTAGACTTTGTTGTTACAAAAACTTTCTTATAATATTTTGCCTTAGTTTCTTATCGTCAATCGTCCGATCATTTGAAATAATTCTTGATGTTTGTCTTTATGTTTATTTGACATAAACAATTTTATTTTTCTATTTCTTTTAAGAGATGTTTAGATTTATATGTCAGTTGAAAGATGAGCTATTATTCTCTGAATAATATTCTTTAACTCTTCATTATCTGATAAAACATTTATGCTGTTTTCTGATTAGGGAATGATATGACCTTACATTACATTTGAAACATCTAACCTCATTTTTATGTTTTTATTTTGAGGTTTTTAGATTTAAATTTTTATCTTTTAAATCTTTTTTAATTTTATTTTATAAGGTAAATCCTAATGAGTTTAAATTTTTGGAAATTTGAGAAATTGGAGTTGGCATAGAGAGATATCATGTGAGCCACAAAAAGAACCTAAATCTTTTCTAGAAGCTTTTAGGTCTTTTTAGCGATATTGGAGTTTAAGTTGGCATAATTGAGTATCGGCAAGTTCTTTTAAAAGTACAGTCAATTTGTTTTTGATTCCTTTCAAAATAATTGATTAGATTAGTGTTAGTGAATGAATGTATGGGTTAATTAGGCCAGCCAGTAATGTGGTAGGGTAGTTTAGGTGGTGGTCCTACAGGGTGAAGATACAATTACGTAGAAAAGGGAAGAAATGTCAAATTTTATCAAAAAAAATTATGAGTACTGGTTAAATACTAGTTCGTAGGATTGATGACAACTTAGGCATATCTGAGAAAATGCTCGGCAATTTGAAAACAAACTTTACTGTTTCTATAGAAGATTAGAACTGATATCAAAAGTAGGAAATGCCAAACAAAACATAAAAGAATTATCTGAAAATAGGAACTTTTGAACTAAAGATTATAGAATCAAAATCTCTGAAAAGCGCATTCAACTGGGATTCTGAAAGCGGCTTCATTGAACTTCTAGATCTTAAGATCTAGAACAAATTGAAGATTCAAAATTCTTCATATAGGAGCACTATCCCAGGGTAAGCGACAAACATAACCGAGTTAAAGTTAGACAAACTTTATGTATATGTCTTCGTGATGCAGACTTTATAAATTTCGAAGATTCCCTTTTAGGGGTTAATGGAAACAAATACATCCTTTGGGCCAAAGGTATTTTACTTATTATCAAATTTGAAGTGAAATGTGCAAAGAATGATAAAGAGCATTCATAGAAGCCTTGACTCTAAACATTCAAAACTCAAAACCATGGCAGCTGGGTGCAAAGATCCGAAACATCCTTATAGTATACGAGTATACTGCAAAAATGTGAACTTTTGAATTGTAATCAAGTACCTTTTGTCCTCACCGAGTCAAACTTTAATTTGGCGAACAGTAGAGAAAATTGATCATAATTCCAAACCAATTCCTTGGGAATGTTTATACAAATCTCGAGTGTTTCCAGAAACAACTTTTGGCTCCAAAACCAATTTGAACAACCAAAACTTTTATCACGTAGAAGATGGACAAGGAAATTAATTTTGAGCGAAAAGAAACTTTATGAATCATATTAAGATATTTAATTCTTGCCAAATTTAAGGCTCACTTCTAGAAGATCAAATGTTCCGTCAAATTTAAATCTAGAAGAGTAGAACTATTCATACACTATTCTGATTTAGAAATATACGAACTAGACGAACATTCAAAATTCTCCGAGATAGGTCTCGACATTTTCTGAAATGATGTCCCACTCTTTTGATGGAGCCTCATTCCAAACATGATGTGTTGGAGAATGTTTGAAATAGACAAGAATTCTTAAGAAAAGAAGCAAAATCGAAGAACATAAAGAAAAAAGTAGATGGTTTCTCAGAACTATCTCGAGAAATAAAGAAAATTTAAGAGAACAATGGTATCAAACTATGGAAATGATAGATGAATATTCCAATGTTCACATATTTTAAATCCTTTATCTTCCTCAAATAATCAAATAAAAACCATAGCACTGCAAATAAATATTCAAGGAATGGAAATTAAAAATACTATTTAGAGAAAGAAAGAATGATATCAACTCTGAAAAACTGGAAGAAGTAAAATAAAGCTCAAGGTGTTGAAATAATAGCCTCACCTTTAGAGCAAATTGATTCCAAAGAAGATGAACGAGAATGACAAAGCTAAAAGATAAAGGTGTTTAAGCAAACAAAATAATTACACAAAATAAATATTAAGGAACACTTTCAATAATTAAATAGTGAAGAAGTAAATATTTCAAAAGTATAGTAAGAAAAGAAGAAAATATTTAGAAAATCTTTATTCAAACCCAATGAAAACCCATAAAAATTGAAGTAATAAAAACAATGATGAATTAATAAAACTTTTAACTCAAAAATTAACAGGAATGGAATAAAAGATCTATTGCATTCAAAAAAATCCAAATACTTAAGTGGAAGCGAAACAAGTTCGGTACTTGAACAACTTATTGAGGAATTCACAAACTTAATGTTTTTCAGAGAGGAAGAACCAAAATAAACAAGTTAAAAACTTGGCATCAAAGATAAAAAATTTTATCAAAGACCACTCCTCGGTTGCAGATTTGAAGAAAAACAGCAAAGCCATCAGGTTATACTTGATGAATGACATCTATTCTTGGAATATAGATGCTCTTTAGAACATAAGAAATTTTCAGTTCTTCGTCAATACAAATGCGGCCTCTTTGTTGCAGCGGTAGTGGTGGAATGCTGCACTGTAATTAGTATAGCAGGTTTCAATGGAACATTAAAACTTTGGTGGGAAAACTACCTTAATGAAAAAGAAAGATTTCAAATTGCAAAAAGCTTAAATGAAGAAGGAGAGCAAGACTCAGTCACAAGACTAGTCTATGCTATAACCAACATTTCATGAGTGATCCGAATGTTTGGAGAAAGAACTTCTCGGAATTCTACAAAACTTAAGATGTAGAACACTTAGTGATTTTAAGAAATTGGTATCATGATGTGTTCTTAGCAACCTTAATGGTAGAGTACGATCTTTAGAACCTCTCTTTGGAAGGAAAGATTCCTTTATGGACTCCTAAGCATTGATGACAAGTTCAGAATCCACATGAGAAAAACATGGAAGGAACAATTCCATTTGACTCTCTTACTTATGGAATCTCATGAGTATGGTCAAGAAGGTCTTAGGGTGTGTTCCCAGCAGCTCAATATCCAAGTTAAAGACCTAAAAGCTTCTAGAAAGATTTGAGAGTTCTTTTTGTGCTCAATATGGCATTTTCTGTGCCAGCTCACACCCTCTCAAAAATTTCCAAGAATTTAAACCTAATAGGGGTTACCTTATAAAAATAAAAATTCAAGATTTAAAAAAGATAAAAAATTTAAATCTAAAAAACCCCCTGAAAATAAAAAACATAAAACAGAAGTTAGATGTTTCAAATGTGGTCAAAAGGGTCATATTGCCCCTAATTGTAAAAACAAGATAAATGTTTTATCAGATAATGAAGAAGAAGAATATTATTCAGAGAATAATAGTTCATCTTCTGAAACTGATAAATCTCAAACATCTCCAGAAAAAGAAATAGAAAAAATAGAAAATTGTTTATGTCAAATAAACATGTTAACAGCTGATCAAGAATTACTTCTTGAAATGATTGATCAGATTGTGACAATAAAAAACTAGGCAGAGAAATACATAAGAAAAGTTTTAGAACAACAAAGTTCAAAACCAAAACCTAAAATAAATATTTCAAATGCCTATCAAATGAAAGATTTGTTCCAATATTATAAAAAACAGGAACCTGCAACTTTGCAAGATTTGCAGGAAGAAGTAAAACAAATACAAATTCAAATTAAAGAATTAAAACTCTTTAATCAAAATATTGATAAAATAACAAACACAGAAACTGTGAAGATTTAACAAGTGAAACAAATGAAGAATTAGAAACTTTTGTATAGTACATGACTATAGTACAAAGCAGATGGTATCTGAATAACTTTAAAAATCAATCCTAATTACAAAAGCGGTTTTGGTTATACGGATTGATTCGGGGCGATTTAAATTGTATACGGAAGGATTAATTCCTCTTGTATATTTTGTAAACTTCTCAAAGATTATCAACTGACTAATGTGATCCTTTGAGTTCAATACAAAAATACCACAAGGTCATATTGCAAAATGGTATTTGTATTAAAACTTCATTCTTACTAGTTAAGAACATAAGTCATCAAATTGTTTTTTAGGAACCTCTGTTTCTAACACAACTATCCTTTCAAATAGATGATAAAGGATTAAAAAACCAGAAATATAATATTAAAATAAATTCTTTTGAATTTATAAAGATAGAAGTTAAAGAAATAAATCGATGCAATTTTTATTTCTTTAATTCAGCACACAAAAAACAAAAACATGTGAAATTTCTTCAAAGAAATACAATATACAAAAAAGAACTAAAGAAAATTTAAATTTAGAAATTAAATTCAAGAAAGAATAAAAATATTCAAAAACAAATTGAAGAAAATCTTTGTTCTTATACCAAATGCATTTGGAATAAAAAACGACATATGATTTCATTACCATGAAAAGATTTTTAATGAAAAAACAGAAATTCAACAAGGCAAGACCTATTCAAATGAGTCGAACTCCTTGAATATTGCAAAAAAGAGATTAATGATCTCTTAAACAAAAGACTTATAAAACCCAGTCATTCACCATGGAGTTGTGCAGCTTTTATGTCAGAAAGCAGGCAGAGGAACTCAGAGGTTAGTGATTAATTATAAACCCTTGAATAAAGTTCTACAATGGATTAAGTATCAATACCTAATAAAAGGATTTAATTCGAAAGTTTATAATGCAACAATATTTTCAAAATTTGATATGAAATGGTTTCGCGAGTGATTAAACAGGCAGTGCAGCGCATTCCGCGGTTCCATTTGGACATTATAGAATGGAATGTATCTTAGTTTGGCCTCAAAAATGCTCCTTGAGAATTTCAAAATATGATGAATGAAATATTGATGAATACACTAGATTTTCTATTGTTTACATTGATGATGTTCTCATATTCTCAAATTCAATTGAAACATTTCAAACATAAAAATTTTCAAAAAAATTGTAAAGTATATCGTTTAGTTATTTCTGCAACAAAAATCAAACTATTTCAAAAGAATATTAGGTTTTTAGGATTTGACATTCATCAAGGTCAAATAAAACCTATACAAAGGGCAATAGACTTTGCTAATAAATTTCCTGATGAAATCAAAGATAAAACACGATTCCTGAAAGGTTTCTAGGGAGCTTAAACTCGTGGCGGAGTTTTACCCAAACAAATTTTGATTAAACCTTTATTTCAAGGTTAAGAAAAAACCCTTTGCAACAGTGCGAGGAACATACCCGGAGTAGTCAAACAAGTCAAAAATCAGGTTAGGAACTATTTTGCTTAGGTATCGCCGCTGGGAAAGCACTCTTATTATAGAGGCAGATACCCGAATATAGAGGATATGGTGGAATTTTAAAACAAAGATTTTCAAAACAAAATTTACAATTGTTAGATTCACTGCGGGTGTTTTGGAGTGGTCTGAATTGAATTATTCAGCGGTTAAAAAAGAAATTTTAGCCATTGTTTTATGCATTGAAATTTCAAAGTGATGTTTTAACGAAAAAATTTCTTTTAAGAGTTGATTCTTGAGTGCAAAGAAATATTACAAAAAAGATGTTCAAAACCTAGTATCAAAAGCGATTTTTGCCGGATAACAAGCTATTTTTATCTGTTTTTTGATTTGAAATTGATTTATCGAGATCTTCAAATGTTTTACGATTTCCTTTCAGGAATTTCTGGGGAAAATAAGCAACAACCGATTCTATCAAACCCACTTCAAAAGCCTCATATGCAATGAAAAGGCCTCAAACTTCAAATCGTTTCGAAGTCTTGGGAAAACCCTAGACCCTTCACTCCAAACTCCTCAGAAAATTGCTTACCAAACAAAAGAACAAAAGATATTACGCCCGAATATTAGAACACGATCATTTATCGGTTCTGGTGAAGTGAAATCAAAAGATTTTTCAAAATAGAAGTATTTTATTTCAACGAAATACTCAAAACATTAAATTCTCTGAATTACATACTTTCGTAGATACAGTCATGCAAATTTCTCATGTCATGAACCACGAGGAGTAATAGCGTTGCTTATTAGTCTGAAATTTTAAAAGTCTAAATGAAGGATTGGGATCAAAATATCTTTACTCATAAAAGATTTTACGAGATACTTTGATCCTCAAACCTTTGATTTTATGACTAAAATGGCAGTATCAATACGTTTTGTATCGGGCCAAAAAACTCATTCACGGTTTTCGGGATGAAAAGTTCAAAAATCTTTCCCCAAATCGGTTTTCGGAATGGTGGCTTCTTTGGAGCTAATCCAAATATTTTACGCAAAAATCATCAAGTTTTGATTATTTCAAATCAGCTGTAGCTTTTTCCCTCACTGGAAATAGTTATTCACTTTCTTTTTATTACTCAATTGAGAATCCCTTGGATTCTTTGTTCCATTTTGATATATATATATAAAGTATTAGAAATCATTTAAGGAAATTTAAAATTATAGTTTAAAAGAAGCATGTAATATTTTATAAATAAAATTATTGTTTAATTTGAAATTAGAATGGCAACAGAGAATCCGTTTAGCTAACCCATCCTTTTTTGTAATAAAAAACTAAAGTAACTTTTATAAGTTTATATTGAAAAAAATGGTGTTCAAGAAAAGAATTAAAAGAACAGTAGCATGAAAAAGAGTTACCCTCAAATTTTAAAATTTTTAAAAATAATTTTACAAATTTATATCCAAAAGTGAATAGTTGTTAAAAAACATGATTGTGAACAAAATTTTGTTAAAAACTCATTTTACAACTTTAAATAATACTAATATATAAATAAAAGAAGGAAAATTGATATGAATAATCTTAGGTTTGACCAATCATCTTTAAATTGTCTCATTCATTGATTAACTGCGAATAATTTCAATTTTAGAGGATCCCGTATCGTATTTGTCCGAGGCACCTATGACTAGCTAAAGGAGTTAAACTTATTTTATATGGCATATACCTCATCTCTTTTGCCATGTGTCACGATATAGTTAACCCTAAAAATTTTAAATTTAAAAAAAAAAAATTAGTTTTATCCCAACCCCTCTCTCTCCTCCTTCACCATTGACCTCCACTTTCAACCCACCTCTCTGGCATTACTCCATTGTTTTTTCGACATGCCGTCGAGGTTCATTTTATAGTGAGTTCAAAGTAGGAGGTTTAGCAGCATTTGACTAATATGAAGTAGTTACCTGATCAAAGCTTATCAAAGTAGAGAGACTTGATGTTGGAAGAGTATAAGTAAAAAGTCGTTTCATTTAAGTTTCTTGACTTTCAAACTTTTTGTATTTAAATTTATTCTTGAATTTTCTATAACAAATTTGATAGAATGATTTATGAATAATTAATTTTTGTAGAATCTTCCAAGAGACTTTTGGCAAAGTTGAGTGATAGTAATTTTAAGCAATTAATTTAAACATATTTTATCTCCAATCAATTAATTTGTTTAAAAAAACCATTTGATTAATAATTTAAATACTTCTTATTGATTTTCTTGATTTTCATTATGACATTTTCCTTTCTATTTGATTTGAGTACCAAGTCTTATCGAGATATTTTTGTTAATAAAGTTTATTTATTAATTTTTGAATTTGAGAGATTTGTTGGAGGTCACCTATAAATTGATTCCCCCCTCCTCATTTCACTTCACACCTTGAGCTCTCTCATATCTCTTAAAGCACTCTAAGTTCTAATTCTCTCTCAAGTGTTTCAAGCACATTCTTTGTCTTTCTCTCTCTAAAGTGCTTCAAGCACATTCTCTCTCAAGTGTTTTAAACTCTCTCTTGCACAAGTGCTTTCATAATGAGCACAACTTATTGGAGGGATATATTGATATTCGAGTTGTATTGCATCTTATTAAGGGAGTGCATTTGAAGTGAGATTTGACTGTTGAATCCTAAAGGTAGAGCGCTTATTCCCTACTGCACCAAGGTTATAAACCAAAGGAGGGCGAATATACTTTAAGAAGCAGTGTTATGCAAACTGATCCATCTGTGACGCCACACTAATTCCGAGGGTCAGTTGACAACCCTTCTGTCCGTGAATTCTGTCTTAGGTCATCTTGCACCTAAGTCTTGATGAGCTGAGTACCAACTATCCATGAACAGAGTTACTCGACTGCTTCCATACATCCCTTCACGTGATCCATTCATTCTATATTAAATCACAAAATATGAAAGAAAATGAATAATTACAATCCGTAGGGTCTTATCACGGCCCTCTTACCATAATTACATACTCGACTATTTATGCAATAGTCCAAAAGAATTTGACTATTTATGCAATAGTCCAAAAGAATTTTATAAAAATCCTTTTATACAAAAAATGTTACTAAGGCCACATGTCGGCGTCCTTCGCAATCATGGCCCCGTCGAAGCGATGTCTTCACATGCGCTCCATGTACTTGAAGGAAGTCGCGACGAGGTGGCTTGATCTTGATAGAAAAATTCTCCTACAGGGCTACTCACCTAAATCACATGCAATGGCATACGCCTCAAGCCACATTCCATATAGAAAATGCAATCCTACTTATGGAATATTTCATGTCATGCATGAGATGAGACTCCCTCATGCCCATAACACAGTCATGACCAACTCCTCACACATGCAATGCCAAGTGTAGCAGGTCATTAGTGTTCCTGATAGGCTTTTAACAGATGAACGGCATACAACATTTAATTTCATCAAATCCAGTGTGTTTTTATGAGTAGCGAATTTCGGGGGTCGCTGCCTGGAAGCCGCACGCCTTGGAGCACTTTGCGAACTTTCATCGGCCCGGATCCATATGTATAACGAATAAATTTAGATTGCTCACCACAGGGGAGGGAAGTCTACCCCATCTAAACTCACTGAGCTACAGAAATTTATTATTATTATTATTTTATGCACTGATGAGTATCAATTTTGGGCGTTGTCCCATTTTCGAGCTTCACTATACATTTCGCAAGAATGGTGAATAACCAATACCATGCACACATGCAGGCTTGACATGATGTCCCAGTGCATATGAAATGTAATTTGTCATTTCATGCACTATAACATATTACATGAAAAATAGGGAACTGTCTGACATAACCAACACATGAGTAATTATATTTTCTACATATAATTTACATCCATCATAAATTCTATGTCAATACGTCCATAAGCAATACATTAACATGATTTTCACACAAACAACATGCTATTCAATTTTTTTATATAACACAAAAAAAAAAAAACAGCACAAACACGGTCGAAAATAATTTTGGACCACCAACCAGTCTGAAAAGTCGGTCGAGGAAGCTGTCAGCTTTGATCTGAGATGCGGTATTCAAGCGAATCCCAGAAAATTATGTCCGGTATCCAACAGTCCAAATATGTCGGTGTAAAAAACGATCCCAAAAATTCCTACACTCAAACCCAAGATTTTGGGACTGAAATTTACGGCCTCTCACCTCTCACGACCTCAAAGAAAACCCCAAGCCATTAAATGACCTTAAAGCTAGAAATAACCAAAGTAGGAAAATTCTCTACCTCTTGGAGTTTGACGAAACTCCCTGATTTTGGTACCCACGCCCTCATTACGTGGATCGACTTTAACTCTCGGACCGTCGAGCTTTGACCGTCGGAACACCGGAAAATTTCCCTTTTTCCCTTTTCTTCCCCTTTCTTCCTTCGTTTTACCAACCTCTCTGTTTTTTCTCCTTTTCTCTTTTCTCTCCCGGCCAGATTGATCTATCTCCCCTTGAATTGATCCCCACTGGAAACTTCCTCCCCGCCTTTTCCTCCTCTCCTCATACTTATGGCTTGTCTCCATATCCCATTTTCTCTTCATTTCTTTTTTTTTTTCTTTTATTTCTTATTGGTCTTCTTTCTTCCTTTTTTTTTTTTTTTTCCTTATTCTTATCCCACCGAATTTATCTTTTGTTTGCTCCCACCATAATTTTTTTCATTTATTTCTCCATTTGACTTTATTCCCTTCATTACTCCATTTGACACATGGCTCAATATGAGCCATCCATGTAAGTGCCATGTGTTACTTGTCACACCACATGGCTATCATGCCATGTGTTCATCTCCTAAGGTGCCATGTGTGCTGAAACCTGGGGTGTCTCGAAAAAGCGTAAATTTATTGTCTCGAGTCATGGTCGATTGGGTGCTTAGATTTCCGCGAGGCGGATTCAACGGTGAAATCCAGTTTCATCATCAGAACTCTAGAAAATTTCCAGGTTTAGCAAGAAAATTATCGCTTACCGTTTTCAAAAGAATTGAATTTTTCCCGGATTTTACATTCTTCCCCCCTTAATAGAATTTCATCCCCGAATTTCACACATACTAGCACACACAAAGACATGCATATGTAGTAATTATTCTAGTGCCAATTTTTAGACAACGCACCTTCGTCCTCAAATAGAAGAGGATAGGTGGCCCGCATCGTGTCATTGCGTTCCCAAGTTGCCTCGTCCATTCCTCGGTGTTGCACAACACTTTCACTAACATACGGCCTTGCGTATAAAACCCCTAATCTGACTTCCAAGATATGCATTGGTCCCTCCTCGAAGGTCTCATCTGTATCATTAATAATCCCTCTTCAATCCACTACATGAGCTGGACCTAGAGTATACTTCCAGAGCATGGAGACATGGAACACCTCATGGACACCGAATCGCTTCGATGGTAGCCCAGTGATATGCGGCTATGCCCGCCCTCTTAAGTATCTCACACGAAAGAGGATTTCTAATATACCTCGCGCTAACTGTCACGCCAGATTCAGGTTCGGCAGATTAAGCGAATCGACCCAGAGTCAGGAAGGCTTGGTTCATATCTTGGGACTCTTTACCTCTTTTTTTTTTTTTTTTTTTTTTTTTAGGCTGAACTTATATACACGTGGGTATCCTGAAACAATTTTTGTAATAACCAAAATCATTTACATATAAAAGAACTACCAGAGATTGGTGTCCATTAAAATCTATATACACATATACTAAGTCCCATTTACTTATACAAACGCATACATATATATGTCTAATCGAACATCAAAGATCGCGGAAAAGCTGATCTTTGGTGAGCACCTATCACGAGATGGCCGTGCTGGCGGTGGTGAATGTCTTGTCCTCTTTATCTCCTCTTGGTACCTACGGATTGAACACGTGCTAAACTGCGGCAGTGGAACATACTCGACGATACGCGACCCGATAGCAATAGTGCGTCACAATCTTTTTTACATTTACTTTCCTTATGCTTATAGCGAAGCCCTAGCGGCAGCGTGTGACTTACTCATATCATATTACACATGTAGGTTTTTATCCTTTTCAGGTTCCATATCATTATCGCGGTCGTATCACTTCCATGTGTCATGTCTTTTACAAGTTTCAATTCCTTTATCTTCTACATGTATGACATAACCGAATCATAATGAAACAAACTTATACATCTCTATTGGAAAATCGAACATATCAAGTCATATCAAATACATGCAGTGAATTAGGCAGATGCATAAGTTTAATTCATTTAGTTATCGTTTTATTAAATTTTTCATTTTCAAAGTGTCGCGACGAATCCAGGCCTTCGGCAGGTTGGCGGATCAATGGGCCGGTTCTCCGACATTTTGAATTATCTTCTCGAAACATTTTTTTGGTTTTATTAAATTTTGGTTTCAAAAGTGTCGCGACAGAATCCCGACTCGACCGGTTGGCGGATCAAGCGAACCCGGTTACTCGACATTTTCAATTATCTTCTCAAAAGCATTTTGTTTGTATTACTCCATTTAGACTTTTTAATTACGCGAAGCACTTCGTTACGGCAATCCGCAAAATTTACAAATTCAAAGACCCATAACATTCACATTTAACAAAATGCATTTACAAATAATGCGCATGCAATGTCACGTGGCAATGTAAAGATACTTAAACAAATACAATTTTAATGTCATTTTCACTTTTAGGTTTGTGATTTCACATATAGCTATAGAAGTCGACATTCGGACGGATTAGTTGGTGAATCACATGCTTGTTTGTCGTCGATAGCAATGTGGTTTCAAATTTAATATCACCATCTCACATATGGCTATAAGTTAACATTCACGGCTTGATTCGGTTGAGTGAATCTTGTCTGTTGTCGTCCGGTAGCAATGTGATTTCGCATTCAATATCACCATCTCACATATGGCTATAGAAGTTAACATTCAGTGATTTAGTTGGTGAATCACATCTGTTGTCGTTACATTAGCAATGTGATTTTGCATTCAATTATACCATCTCACATATGGCTATAGAAGTCGACATTCACGATAGATTCAGTTGGTGAATCCTATCCTGTTTGTCATTCAGTAGCAATGTGATCTCACATTCAGCAATTACGGTTACCTTCATGACGAATTCAGTTGGTGAACCCCATCATGTTGGTCATTCAATAAAAATGTGATTTCACATTCAATATTCTGATACCTTCATAGCCAGTCGGTTAGTGAATCGTCATGTTGGTCATTTTCATAATACATTAAATCAATTTACTTTTATGCATTAATTTCACTTTACTCCAGTTCAAATGCTCGTACATGCATTTATTTGAAGCAAACATTTCGAATAACAATAAATTCAAATCAATATATATATATATATATATATATATATATATATATATATATATATACCATATATATATATATATATATATATATATATATATATATATATATATTTCATAAATAACATTCATAACTTAGATCATGATCACAATTTTGTACTTCATATCATTTATGTATGACAAACATTTCGAATAACAATAATTCAAATCGATATATATATATATATACATATATATATTTCACAAATAGAACTCATAACTGATCATAATCACATTCTATCTTCATATCATTTACGTATTTCCTATCATTTGTTATCTTTTTTCTGGTTATATATGATAATAATCATATATAATTTAACCACATTATGTGTTCATGACTTATTGCCTTTCATGCTCATATTCATGTTTTAGTTCGTTTTCATTTTTCCATATCACATTTATGTTTCATGAACACATCTATACATATTGCATTTCTTGTTCATATCTACATCCTTTCTTACCATGTATTCGATTAACTGCCCAGCGATTAGTACACTTGGTACAACAATTAAATTTTCAGACCGGTTGTAGACGCAACGCCATTAAATAGCATATGGTTAGATTAAGACTCAATGAGCTTTATAGAATTAAAGAATACCCGTAATGGAGTCACACAACGAAGGAGTTATGCAAGTTGCAAGCGTGACAAAATCGGCAACTGCGGCACCTGAGTCAGCCACCGTCTTTTGTCATTTTCGGGGATCTTAACTTTACATTTGACACTGGTCTTTTGTACTACTTTGAAGCTAAGGTCTTGGGGTTAACCTCGACTGGAATCACCCAAATCGGGCAGAAACTCAGGGTGTGTCCTAAACAGCTCGAGGCTACTCTATGATTAAAGCGTGCCGGAGATTGGCTTGCACATAGCCCCACTTTGAGTGAATTTAAGACCACTTAGAGTCGAATTGTGATGCCTATATCTGGATGTTTGGATTTAGCTGAAGTCTATTTTAATTAACCACTTGAATCACTCCAGCGAGGATAAGAAATGGCTTGATTATGGCTAAAATACGAACAGGTCAAAGCAGCGGGGTGTACCGCACACATTCACTTTTGTCTTAGGTGCAGGGTTAGGTTACGGAGGAAATTTGTACTGCAGAGTACAAGTCAGAAAATGCCAGAATGTGTGTTTTCTCCCATTTTCCATGTATTTGATACTGAGTGCCCAATCTCCCATAAACACGTCAAAACCACTCCAAGTCATCTTGTAATCTCTTTTCTACTCAAATTATCTTTGATACACCTCTTATGAACTTTATTGAACTCAAACATGCTTTACATTCATCCTCTTATAAGGCCTAGGTACACTCAACCCATCTTCAAGAAATCTAGAGTTCTTATCAAAACCTAGAGCAAAGAACAAGCATGTCTGTGCTTTACATAACACTTAGAACCCCCCAAGCTTATGTAATGGGACACCTCAGATCTTCTCATAACAAAACCACTGAAAAACAAGGAAGTTTATGATGATTTTCCATACAAGAACTCATTTTTAGGGTTAGGTTTCTCACAACCCATCCTGAGCATACATCGCACAAATCATACAAAGTTCCATACCTTTTTGTCCTTGCTTGAACCTCTCTCCTTCTTTCCTCTCTTCTCTTCTTCTTCTCTTCCTCTTCCCTCTTCTTCTCTCTTTTCTCTTCTCCTCTCTCTACAGTTTGGTCTCAAAAAATGAGAGACCATTTGCTCTCTTATCCATTGTGTTGTTAAGGCCATGTTGTATACACATTTTTAACACTTTTCTCATTTTTGCACTTAAGCCCTTCCATTCTTTATTATTTCTATTCCATCTTTTCTCTAATTGCCTTGAATCCCATAACTTTTTCTATTTACATTTCATTTTTAAGCATTTTAGACATTAACCCCTAGTATTTCCCATTTATGACCACTAGGTCCTCAAGTAGTAAATGACCACTTTAACCTTGGCTTTATTATTAATTCCGGGTCTCTTGTTTTATTTCCGGAAAATTCATATTTAGCTTATAATATACCCTAAACAAGTCCGAAAACTACTAGGGTATATTTCGGGGTGTTACATAGCTTCCCTCACTTGCCGAATCTGACCACTCCTCTATTAGGCATCACCTTGGCGATCACCTCTCAAACTCTGGGAGTCGCGTCGTCTATCAACATAGCTCTTGATGACTCTAAATTAAATGGAAACAGCTTAAGTATCAAATCCACCTTCTAGCCAGAGGTGGGTCTAATCGAACCAGGACCGAGTGATGGAACACTCTCACCTCTTGTCAACAAATGGGGATGGAAACATAGCCTCTAATAAAAAGCCTCATAGGGTGCCATTTGTATACTTTCGCGATAGCGTTGTTGTGGCGAATTCCATAAGGGTAAGTGCTCCTCGACTACCCTTAAAGATCAAGGCATGCTGCGTAGCATGTCTCTCGCTTGCATGGTCCTCTCCGACTAACCATCTTTCTGAGGATGAAACGTAATGTTCATGCGTCAGTAATCTCCATGGCGCTTTTGGAAACTCTTCCAAAAGTGCGCTAAACACAGGATCCATGTCATTCACGATAGAGACTGGCACTCCATGTAGCAGGACAATCTCTGTGCTTTGGCTTGGTAGAATTCCTCGATGTGAGTCATTCGCGCGTAGAAAATGTGCGAAGCTTAGTAAATTAGTCCATAATCAACCACACGCATCCACGCTGCGTGGTGTTCATGTCAGTGGGTGATAAAATTGATGCGTGGCATGCTCCCACCTCGATGATGGAGTAACCTGTTGGCTTGATTCTCGGCCTTGACCTCACAGGACACGTGAGACATCGTCGACAATCTCTGCGATGTCGCTTCATTATGCTCGATGTGTTGGCGACAGATCTCGATATATCTTCGTGCCACTTGGATGCACAACAAAACGGGAGTAGTGGAACTCTCGGAGGATCTCCTTTCTCAGATCGGTTAGTTGGGGAACCACAATCCGCCCCTTATATCGAAGACTACCATCTGTGTGGATGGCCCAGCCTTCATCACTCGTACATGCACAGCTGCGGTCCAGTGGGCGATATCCTACGCATCTTACCGGGACTCGATCACTATGCTCATTAGGGATGGGCGTAGCCACTAGACTCCGTTTACCAAGCGATCTCGGTACTATAATCGACGCCCCACCGTCTCGAGCATCTTGCCACTCACAGGGAAGCTACACTTTGCGTAATGCTCACATGCCCAAAAATACCACAATTTTTATAATAATTTCGTGCTATGTTTAGGGTATAAATCGAGGAGCTAAATGGGGATTTTCGGGAATTGATAAATAATTAAATGAAAATTTTTTAAATGTTATATGATCGAAAATGAGTGTCTGATTGAATGTGATATGCCTAAGTGATTAAATGATTGAACAGGAAATAGCTTGAAGTGTGAAAAGGGCAAATTTGGAATTTGTAAAATAAAGACCTAAAGGTCATATGAAAATAAGTGATATGTCTATGTACAATTAGATGATAAGTGAAGGTACAAATTAAGAGGCTAGTAAGTTTTAAGTGAGAAAAATGGAAAATTGATTTTTAAAGAAAGCCAAACAAGGCCTTATGGGATTTAGGGAATTAAAGACCAAAAGTGGTATAAGGGAGCTCATTCTTGAGCAAATCCTGTTTTAGAGAGGGAGAGAGAAGAAAATGGAGAAAGAGAGCTAGAGGCGAGAGAAGGATCAAGCTTGGGTGGGATTGCTTCCATTTCTTTGCTTCTAGAGATCAGAAACTCTGAGAAGATTTGAGAAGCGCGATTAAAGGTAAGAAATCAAACCCTAACTTCCACTCTTTGTGATTTTGATTTGGGAAAAAGCCTGCAACTTGGGTAAGGGGGTTTTTAATGGATTCTATACCACTTTTGGGTTGTTTTAAGTTGGATTCCATGGTGGGTTATGATATACATGAGTTTAGAGGGAGTAATTTTGAGTTTTGTGGGTGGGAAATGGCAAAATCTATCATTACAGGCGGAGAACCCTACAATGGTACCCGATGCCAGAAAGTGGAATGCTTGGTACCCGTTGTCTGAGGAGAATGATATCGATAAAAGTTGGAATGCCAGGTGCCCCGTTCACCGAGAGGGGATTGGTATCGATACGAACCAGAGTGCGATCTAGGAGCTTCGACAACCTATTTTTGTACCCCTTGCATTGTTAAGTCTCGTATTCGTACACCGATTGTTTAGAGACCCTAATAAAGGTTTAATGGGGGTTCAAATAAGGATGAAACTAAGTGAAAAACGCACCATACCTCGTAGCCTCACGAGTGCTTGAAGTCTTAGTGTCTTAATAGCAGATTAACAAGATTAATTGCCATTCCTTTACAAATGTATAATAATTGTTTATCATTAAGAGTGGCGTAATTGTTATTGACTAAGGATGGAGTGAGGATATTTACTTTTAGAATAGGATCGAAGAAAGAGAAATGAGAGCTGACAACCGATTGAGTTCTTGGACCTACAGTAGATTCAAGTATTGTTAGTTCTTGTTCACCATAATTATATTCATATTTCAAGTGTTTGGTAGTTTACTAAATATACTTGAAATGAGTATATAGAACGAGTATATCTTTGAAATGATATTACGAAAGTGTATATGGATTTGAAAATGTGATATTTGAAATATTTGGCAACTAAATGCATGTGAGTGATTAATTGAATTGTAAACGAATTGGTTCATTCTTGACATCTCGAATTGAATTGATATCTTAGGAATGACCAACATGGTGGATGCGCAATCGACATACGTCATAATGACCGAGAGGTGTTCAATATCCCACATGGTGGGATGCGCAATCGGCATCCGTCATGATGGTGTATAGCTTTTTAAATAACCACATGGCGGGGGTGCACCAATCGGCGATCGTCACGCGATACTTTTTTTTTTTTTTTTTTTTGGGAGGCCAGGGAGGTGTTAAATGTGTAAGCACATTCTGAATGACAAAAGGATGGGATTCACCGAGCGGGTCGTCATGAATGTGAATTGTATAGACAAATTGAAATGGCAAACTTTGATGAGTGTAAATGCGGTTTATGAAGCTAAATACATCCTTGGGAGTATATGTTTGAATCTCATGATTTGAGTTAAATAAATTGGTTGCATGTGAAAATGCACATTTTGATATGATCAATGATTTGTAAAGTGAAAGCATGTGAAAATGCATATTTTGATATGATCAATGATTTGTAAAGTGAAAGCATGTGAAAATGAATAAGCATGAGTATAGTTTGATATAAAAGGCATGGTTTTATGAAAAATGCGTAATAGGGTAATTAAACTAAAAATTGGAATATAGTAGTATAGAACCACTAAGAATGAAAATGCTTAGCGTGTAGTTTTAATCTATCGCGAGGTTGAGTAAAATAGGAAGAAGGCCAAGATCGAAGCGCGAGTCATAGAGAAAGTTGCGGCGTATAAGTATCTCTTGATCGTATAAATCTGTTCTTTTAATGTACTTATATGACATTTTGTGAACAAAAGAGTTAATCTCTAAACTATTGTTTTGTATATCATTTTGTAAATGCATGATACATCATTTTGTAAATATATTGTATAAAAGTAAATGTTTATGGACCTACCATTTGAAACAGCTTCCGCGTAATTGAAAACTCTAAAATGAAATGACATAAATGAAATGTTTTGATAAGATAAATGAAAACGGTCGGAGTAAACCGGGCTCTGGTTGATAAGCCATTGAGTCGGGCCCAGAAAAGGGAATGCTACACTCCCAGTGTCTTTATTGGCCTTGCTCCGGCCATACATTTGTCTTACTAGAATGGTAATGCAAAGTGAAGTCATAGTCCTCCAGATACTCTATCCATCTATGTTGCCTCATGTTGAGGGTCAGCTAGATGTACGCCCGGATTTTGTGGTGCGAAAACACTTTGAGCGCTCACCATCTGATAGTGGCATCGAATCTTTAAGAGCGAAAGCTTGATGGCCGCGAATCAGTCATGTGTAGTAATTGCTATGATTCTTTAGTTATCTGAAACATAACCCACAAACCCTCGAATTGCATCGAAGACACATCCCAGTCCTTCCACAAAGGCATCACGATTACAGATGTAACTGTCCACCGTTAGAGACTATCGGAATAGGAGTATAGTAAGCCTCCTTTTCAGATTCCTAGAATGCCTTCTCCTGCAAGTCATCCCACTCCAAACTTAACCCACTAGATTGATCTAGTCATAAAGTGCTACTAGCGGGAGAAATCTCGATGAACCTCACAGTAGTACCCCACCGAGTCTTAAGCGCGTATCTTGAGGCGGCAGCCTCTCCCATTTCATAACACCCTCGGCCTTAGAGTCTGCGACGCATCTAAGCGGAAGCCGGCGTGTCCCGAATTCCTGTAGTGAAAGCCAAAACTCGCGCCTGCGAACTTAGCATACAGTGATGGTCCACGAGTGCGGAGAATAGTCACCGAAATGATCCTCATGCTCCTCCTCGGGCCCGTGAGTAGTCGAGATGTCGATCAACAATTGCGCAACAAAGCGATCGAATAGGGTTGGATACCACATGCATGAGATCCGTGAATGTCATTGGAGCATTCGTCAAGCGGAAGGCATCAGCGCGGGCTTTCGGGAAGCTGCGTCCGTGTCGCGTTGTCTTGGGATATCGGTATCGCAACTCTCAAGTTGATGGTAGCAGGTACAAGGTGCATCTTGGAATTAGACTCGCGCCCCGCTTTCGGTGATCGAAACCGAGTCATCAATCCTCGATAATGGATACCGATTCTTGTAACTCTGTTCAACAGTCAATAGTCAATGCATAGTCGAAGAGTCTTGTCCTTCTTCTTAGCAAATAAAATCGGAGCGCCTCATGGTGAAGTGCTCGGTCTAATAAAACCCTTGTCCAACAATTCCTGCAATTGGACCTTGAGTTCCTACCTGACTCGACCGATTGCCATCCTCACGAGTCATAGAAATGGGCGGGTGTAACTTTCGATGATGAAGTCCCCATCAGCAATGCTTGGAGGAATCCGTGCTTCGTCAGGAAAAGACATTCCTGCATTCTAGCAAACCACGAGGTGAGCGAATCACGTCTCCCCTCATCCTCACAGGTAAGGAAACTGGCGATCCATCGATTGTCATCCACGGAGTCGTTGCGATCACGAAGTAAGCGTCGTAGCTACTCCCTTGAAGAATTCACTACGAATACCATCCCGTGTGTGGCGATAATCCTCACTATCTGGTAATGATGACTGGTGTGTCGTCGACGATCCATGCGAATGACATCAAATCGATATGTCCATTGCAGAAGGTCGCGTGGCAGAATCCACGAGATCTCCGCTCGATCGACATATCGATCGGCAGCACTCACTAGTTCCTCTTTGGAGGAATTCACATACGCGGCTTTTCCAGGGTTTCAACCTTTAAGCGAGCTTTCACACTAGATGCTTGACAAAATAATGCGATGCGCAAAGAATCGAACAATATCTTTGCCCATGGGAGATAACATAAATATACTGTATAACGAGGCCCGATCAGCCCAGCTCGGTCTGGTGTGATGGCGTAGACACCTGGGTCATGAGTCTCGGCACGTGAGCCTTGTCCTCGGCCTCGACCCCGCCTGACTCCTGCGGCTGTCATCGCGGAAGGCACTTTATGCGACACCGGGAGGCGAGTGCGGTCCTCGGCCCATTAGAGTGAGAAGGAACAAATTGTGTCCACGCCTATCCCACTGTTGATTGGGACTACGCTATTCCAAAACCCTGGGATCCTTACCTCTGAGGTCAATCCCTCCTCGTAATAAGAGCGTGTAATGGAAACATGTCGATGGTCTATTGACCCAAACCTTAATTACGGCCTTAGCCTTGATAGTCGCGGCCCGTCACGAAATCCACAATGGATAGAAGTCTTATGCTTCTTTCAGAACTAGAAGAAGGTGATCTCCCTTCCTTTTACCACTAGCACGTATCCGGATCGCCGTGCATCTCCCATCTCTCTCTCTATGGCCATAGTCGTCCTGACCATAAAGTCCATGTCTTGTAGGAGAAAACCTATAACCTTGCCCTAGATGGACAACTTCAGGACATCCTCAAAGTTCCTCACCTTGGCCATATCTTTGACCACATAATCATCCCCGAAACGTGCCAATTCAGTGAACTTGGCAACATATTGGAGCATAGTCATATTTCCTTGTTTCAACTCAAGGAACTCCCGAGATTTTGCATGCCTAGCAGATGCCAGGAAAAACTTATCCATGAAGAGCTCTCGGAACTCTCCCCGTGTCATCGTCTCAGGGTCGTGAGACTTTGACTAATCAGGCCATATCACGGGATTCACCCTCTAGCGAAATGTGGCTAACCCGATCCTCTGTAGCATCCGGAGTAATCTCCGCAACCTCGATATATAAACTTAGCCGAGACGATGATGACTACCCTTGGATCCCTCTCCACGATGAATGTTAAAGGATGATGTGCTATAAACCATTGGAGGTTACTTGGCCCCCTTTGACCTGGGTTGCATTGGCCAGTGCAATGGTAGCGACTCTGGCGCTTCGCTGTGCAATGATAGCCATTGCCGGCGCCGGCTGCATGAGGCACGTGGGTCAAACACAAGTGGTGGTTGGCTATTGCCTCGTGGACGACCCCTACGTCCTCTTCCTCTGCTAGCCATCTACACGTGTCAGATAGTAATAGAGTTCTCAAATTTCTATCTCAATCTAACTAGTAGTGCACATGCTAACCACTAATAGACTTTAACATCACAAACTACACCGTTCATCACTTTTTCCTTAGTTGTGCATAATGCCAAACACTATGCCAAACACTAATACACATCGTTCACGAACTATCATGTTCATTTTGTTTTCCGAACCCCTAAGGTTATGTTCTTAAACCCTAGTGTTCCATATACAATCCACCATGTATATTATTCACACATATCACACAGCATGTTAAACACAAAACACGCAACACACAACGATGTATGATCAAAACCCATGCCCATCAGCCCTCGATACTCGTGTACCTAGACTCTTGATACCTAGCTGAGACGAGCTACTATCAGGACCATACTTGTTGATACCCACATTCGAGCTCCCTAGGTAATCATTTACAACAAATCTCAACTACGACACCCGATTTCTAGGGGTGGAAGTTGACAGCTTGAATCAACTTCGTGAATTTGTCTTAAGTCATCTTGCACATAAGTCTTGGTGCCAGAGCAGATTTTGACTATTCATGGACAGGGATTACACGGCACCACTTCCATGATCCGCTTCCGCAGAGACTTCATTCATTCATATTTAAATTTAAAATATGAGAAAATAAAATTAACTCTAATTACAGTGAGTAAAGAAATTAGATCACGACGCTCTTACTATAATTACATACACGGCTATTTATACAATAGTCCAAAAGAATTTTATAAAAATCCTTTTATACAAAAATTTTTGCTCAAGGCCTCATGTCGGCCTCCTTCACAATCACGGCCTCGTCGGGCTTGTTGTCTCGCCTCACAAAAGGGGTTCACGGAAAATGGGAGTGAGCAATGCCCGATGAAAAATTCTCCTACATGGACTACTCCCCGCCCCTAAATGCACATGCAATGGCAGCACATACAACAAAAGCACATTCCATCTGAAGCCCCTGATCTATATACGGAATATTTCATGTCATGCATCGAGATGAGACTTCTCTTGCCCACATGTGAGTCATGGTAGACTCCCTCACACATCTGAATGCTAAGTGTGAAAAGCGAGTCATTGGTGTTTCACGAATGACTTAACCCCGTTAGACCCCGACCCTCAAATATTTATTTTAATTTCATAAATCCATGTGGTTTTGTGGGTACTTGAATTTCAGGGTCTCACCACAAGCCGCCGCCTTAGAGCACTTTTGCGAACTTTCATGTTGTATCTATATGTCCCAACCAGAATAGAATTTCACCACGAGGGAGGGGATCACCCCATCTCTCTTCACCTAAACACATAAAAAAAAAAAAGCACACATACAGTTCGAAAATCAATTCCGGACTGCCAGCTTGATCTGTAAAAATTCTACGGTGTCAGCAGTCCGAAAATTATGCATGGATTGTCAGCAATCCCAAAGTATGTCGGTATAAAAAAAAAAGGTCTCAAAAATTCCTACACACTCGGTCGAATTTTGGGACTGAAATTCTGGCTTCTCCACGACCTCAAGAAAACCTCAAGTCATTAAATGGCCTTTAGGCACAAAGTAACAGTAGGAAAATTCTCTATTGGAGTTTGGCGAAACTCCTTGATTTTGGCATCCAGCGTAGCTCGTTGCGTGGATCGACTTTGCTCTCGGCTGTCGAGGTTTGTGAGTGAGCAGCAGGAAATTTTCCCTTTTCCCTTGTCTTCCCCTTTCTTCCTCCGTTTTACCTTTTCTCCTCTGTTTTTCTCCTTTCTCTTTTCTCTCCCGGCCAAATTGATCTATCTCTAGAGATTGATCCTGAAACATCCTCCCACTTTTCCCCCTCTCCTCCTTACTTGCCACTTGTCTGTATCCATTTTCTCTTCATTTCTTTTTTTTTTCTTTTCTTTCTTCTTATTAGTCTTCTTTCTTCCTTTCCTTTTTTGTTTTTTCCTTGTTCTTATCCCACCGAATTTATCTTTTGTTTGCTCCCACCATCATTTTTTTCATTTATTATTCCATTTGACTTTATTCCCTTTATTACTCTATTTTACACATGGCTCAATATGAGTCATCCATGCAAGTGTCATGTGTCCATCTCCTAGGGTGTCATATGGTATCACATTGTCATGTCAGTAATGCTTTGGCTGCCGGTGTCTCAAAAAAAACATGAAATTCAATGTCTCGAATTCATGAAGTCGTGGGTAAATTTAGATTTCGAGCCGAATTCAACGGTGAAGTTAGTTTAGATCATCAGGAACTCTAGAAAATTTACGGTTTCAAGCGAAATTATCGAGCTTCTACTTTACCGGAAAAATTGAATTTTCGGGTTTACATCGATCAAATAAGTCATCTTACCTCAATTATTCCTTATTTTGTTTGTTTAGGCTAAGTCGGAATTCCATAATCTTTTTCTAAAGACCCAACCATTAGTGGTATTAAAGCCCGAAGCGTTAGATGGTTAGTACATGTATAGGAAGGCTTGTCAACGAGGCGATGGAAACTTAAAGCCCAGTGAGGTATAATAGGCTGGATTTGTGAGCCTACTTACGGGGACCGTTGTGTCTAGTTTTTTATTCACCAGAAAAGACCTAGTTCAACCAATACTTGAAACAAAAATTTATTTATCATAGGAAAGGAAGGTCATTCTCAAAGTTGTCGGAGGATCGAATGATTCTTCTTTATTTCTACTTGCTTTGTTTTTCAATGAACATGAAGTAGAATGATTCTACTCGATCCTCCTTGGCTATTATTTGCATAAGTTAATGAAATAAAGGCCTTGACCAGAGCATATGAGTTGTAGATGAAACCCAATTTTTGGACATGTAATTTGCTCATTGTTTTCCTTGCAAATTATTCACAAGCCTTAGTGTTTCTTAGTATTCATCAATTCTTTAGTCATGTGCAAACAAGCTTCGACTAGTGCTATTCTAAGTAGGATAATGTCGTTGCAAGCTTCAAACCTCCAACCAAAATGTTGAAGACATCCAAAACACAAACCATAGAATCCTTTTCCTTAGTGGCTTGGGCAATTTGTCTCCGCTTCACGAGCCTCCCAATGCAAAGCCTCAATACGGATCGTGTGATGGGGTGTCGGCTGAGCGGCGAGAAAAATCAAAGGCACATCTTGAGACCACGATTGAGGGGGCATGCATCTTCCGCATCCAACAGTCGAGATACTCAAGCTTAGTCAACCACCAATCTTGGAAGTGATATTTTATCAAAATAGTTGTTGTTGAATTTTTTTTTCTAAATATATCTCTAAGTATGCATTGTGGCTATCTAAGAAATTAACTCGATAGTGATCTTATATAGGGATTATATAAATAGAGGGAGTTAAAAAACATCACATTTAGTATGGTTTTCTAATGTGTAGATACAGGTCTTATTTATGATTTTTATGATGGGCTAAATTAGAAATAGAAATGAAAGTCATGACTCTTTATGATGGAGGATGTGTCATGAATATGAAAACGTATCATGAATCCCCCAAATGAGGATGTATCATGAATCTCCTAATGGGAATGTATCATGAATCTTCTAATGGGAATGTATCATGAATCCTCCTAATGTGATGTATCATGAATTTGACAATGTATCATGACTCTTCATATCATAGCATGACTCTATAAATAGGTTGTGATCCCCAAGTCATATGCACATAGGCTTCTTTCTATCATCCCATTTAAAGAGAGAAGAGACTCTTAAGGAATCAAAGGAGTTGTGCATACAAGACTTAGAAGATCATAACCGATCACTTAAGTTTTTGGTTACAAGGTTTGAAGATGAGGTCGGTCTCTTCTCACCATTACTCATTATTATGGATCAAGGTATGCTTCCACTTTACTTATGCTTTTGATGACTTGACATAAAAGATCTTTAGATGATTGTTTTCATCTCTGAGGTATATTTCCCATATAGTTCTTTTTTTTAACAAGTGGTATCAGAGCCACTTTCATGTTGAATCATTGGAATAAGTTTTTCAGTTTATCATGTGATGATTTTGAGAATATAATGTGAATTGAAGTTCTTATTGTCAAAGATATTATTTTATGAGATAATATGCTTTGGAAAATATTTCATTCATGAGGAAGGATGCACTTTCATCATATTGGAATTATAATTAAACTATGTATGATATGGTTTAATGGTTGCATCATGAGTCTTCTCTGTTCACATTCTTAGTGTTAGTAAAGTGCTCTAAATGCAATCACTTTTAACACTTATTGAACAACTTATATTCATTAATAAAATGCATTTTCATTAATATGATAATTCATACTTTAAATTGATAACGATCTTCAATTAATTAATGAAGTCCATGATACATAACATAACATGAAGGTAATCATGATGTGATCAGGATAATGAGATTCTTATAATGTGCAATTATGTTGAGTAGCCTAAGCCGTCCATAGTCATTGGATCAGTAAATCTTGGACATTGTTGATAGGATAGACTAGCACATGTTATACTTCTTGATTAGATCAAATAGTAGTCTCATAGAATTGTAATCATTATGATAAAAGTTAACATGTGGATGCTTGCTAAGATTAGCTAAGTACATCGAAGACTTGTTGTGAGACAATCATATGGATTATCTATTCAAATATCAATGGCCAGTCTCATGCAGCAATGGTGCAAGTATCACATTTGACTTGAGGTGCTTTCAGAGGATATCATGGATGTTGATTCGTATTTTGACTTTGATGTTGTTGCTTGCCTCGAGAGGTTGCTTTCGTAGGATGATGTTTGGTACAAAATTGAAGGATATCAGAAGGTAATTGAGTAGCTAATAGAGGATTCACCACTCATGATAAAAGAAATGTATACCCTAGGCCTCTTATATGGATCATTACTCGGAATCTCTGGCCAAAGTAGATATGTCATGAAGAGTCTTTAGTGACATGCTTTATGATTAATGGATCTCGGAGACAAGATAAATACACTTAGGCTAGGTGTGGCGTAGCAAGTCTAGTGGGAGCTGATGCATAGTCCATGCTTTAAACCAAATAGGGTATAGTGTGGAGTGAAAGGAAAGTGTTGCATGGTATATTACATATGGAAAGGTTTGCAGTCAAAACCTTAACTCACTGGTCAATTAAAGGTTATGATGTGTTGCTAGATACCTTTCATGACTTGCTCAAGATCAATGGTTGATTTGAGTGGCTAACATAACCGGAAACTTAATGGGTCACACACTTAGAAGGTGTGAAGAAGAAGTAAAATGGACTTGGATTGGATCCAAGTTGAGGGAAAGTGATTTGGATGTGATCCAAATTGAACAAGATCTCAGGATTGAGCCGTCTTGGGATTGTATGAATTTCAAGACCATTTGGATGGGTATATATGGAGGCTTTGGAGCTTGCCTTAGGCCTAAGCCCTTGAAAAAAGGTGGCTAAGGCATGGGCTTTAGGTATAGTCGCCTATACGTGTAGGAATTACTTTACGGTCTTTTCCACTTGCAAACTTATATATAAGCCTCAAATCAGAGCTCTAATTGACAATCTGACCATCACGTAGAGAGAGAGAAGGAGAAAACATTTCTCCCCTCCCTTGGTTATTCCCTTTAGAAGCTTGAGTCTTTACTAGCACCTTCCTCTTGCTTCACCAATCTCCATGGGAGGTTTTCTTTTTTGTGCTTTCGTGTGGATCACCATTGGAGGTGCTGCCGCGGGCTTACTTTTTGGATGCCTTATAACATCCGCCAAAGTCATACTCATGGTTATGGCAGAGTTTAAAACTTATTAAAAATTATCACCTATTCTCTACTATTCTTGTTACTTGAATTTTGACAATCAAGAGATCATGGAGGGATCGCAGTTTTTTCATTATACTAACCTCTAATACAGATATTTTCGTCCCTTAAATTTGGTTTGAACCCTTTTACAATGGATAGATCTTCATTATTGACTTTGGAAAAAGACATTTATTATTAGAAAGGGTTATAAAAGGAAGAGATGACTCTTCAATGGCGATTTTGAATCTCCATAACAGTACTAATTCAAATACTTGGCTATGTTGTTTAGCGTTTCGAATGAGTAAATTGAAGCATGAAGTCGCCAAAGTGACCTCTCTCGTGTAGATTACTTATAATAGATGTTAAATGTAGTGTGTGGATGTATTCATGCGAGTAATAGCCGGCCCAAAGGAAGGTGAATACTTGGCCGAATTACATACACATATGTGATGGTAAACATGTGACAATTATGAGGTTGTACATGTGGATAATAAATCAATCCAAAAAGATGGGTTGTTATTTGACATGCATTATTATCGATATTTGATCATTACAACAAGAGTACCGTGTGGTTAATGCATTAAAAGACTTGATATTAATGTTTCACTAGGTATCTTGAGATTTGATGAGCCATTATTTGAATGATTAAATTTTGGTTTATTATGTGAGTATATTATGCGTTACTTATTTCTTTCTTTGTAATTTTGCTACATTGTTGCCAATTTGAATTCACTACCGATCCTGTGCTTGTAACTTTAGAATTGGAAAGTGAATGTTTTAATCATTTTTGGTTGCATGGATCTAGAGCTTTCACTAATGGTAGAGAAGCTTGTTTCTTTACAAACTCTAGTTCTTTTGAAGAGAAGAAATTTTATGAAAATTGGGAGCACTTGAATCACATGAGTCTTATGATCATAAAGCTGTATTCCAAAGCAACCCGGGGTGTGGCATTTGAAGAGGTTACATGTGGCGTCGATGCGCCACCCGATGCTACTTTACGATAAAATCAATTACCAATGCAAATACAAATACGTTTCCAATCACAGTAGCTACATGCTACTTGTTTTAGATACCGTTCAAATCGGTGCGATTTCTCATTTAAGACACATTTCACATATTCCATGAAAATATACACATATATCTTAATTCAACAAAGGGCCTATCATTTGTTTCAATACACATTTTCCATTAAATATGGTAGTACATGCCTATTTGGTCCATTTTCCACCTTTATATATTACAGCATTATAAGCTGTTTCAATACCAAAATTTACAAAACAAAATCAGAGTTCACTTTTTCAAATTATAGTTTCAATACAAAAAATAGTCAAATCAAATTCATGTATGCATGTGATAGAGCTTTACTTTTCCTCCGTGTGGCTTTGACGATAACTTTGAATCTTAGTGGCCCTTGTCTTCGTACCTATTCTCTCGGTACCTGTGCGATGGTAAAAACAACGCGCTAAGCATTTTCATGCTTAGTGGTTCAATAGTTCTCTCTTCCATTATAGTTTAATTCAAATCATGCAATTTTTCTAAATGATGTTGTTTAACCTTTTGAATAATCGTCTGATACAATACATATATTCATTTCATATGCATTCATATCGATTTATTAATCATTCAAAATATACACTTTCATGTCTGATAAATCATTAAATAATTCGTATTTAAATATTTCTTTATCCTTATCTATAAGAATTATTTATCATTTCGATTATGCGATAACAGATCATATTGGATGTTCTTATTGATGGCGCGAGCTAGTATAAAAAAAGTTTTATAACAAATACGATTTCTTGGTGTGGCCCGGTTATTCAAATCATTCATGAACCGCTTCACCAGATGCTATCGTTGGGCTAGGATCGAAGTGACACATCGCCGTTCGGCGCATTCTTGCTCATTTTGACCCTTATTGGTATATCAATCACATCCTTAACTTTCGAATTTAACGGTTAACACATTCTATTAAAAGAGCTCTAATCATTCATAGCAGTACCTAATGAGTGTATATACATTTATATCAAATACTTGGTTTCCAATACTCATCTGATTTTAAATTATGCAAATCATTTCATAATTATTTGTCTCAAATCAGATTAAAAACACTTGATATGCGGTTTATTGAAAATCATTTCAATAATAGAACAATGATAAGTAAGACTTGAAATAAGAATAGATTGAATGGAGAACAAACTCTAAAATGGAAGCAGAAATTAGAAGAACAAACAAAAAGCTTGTTGCACTTTGATTCGATCCTCGAATCTCGTCGATTCGATCTTCCTCCTTGTCAGCCCTTATTCTAATACAATTAATAATCATATTATTAGTCGGGTATTCTAAGAGTTCTATTTAGGTTTACTTTTACCTGACTCCCTTCCTGTACATTGTTCCTTTCGTTTTTTCCAATTTCCTCATCTCTAAACATTCTTATCATTCTATTAGCTAATGAGGTAAGCTTGATGTTTATGACGGCGAATTGTCGAGGCAAACCTTAAGCTTCTTGGCGGTATCAGAAAACATTTTCATATAACTTGTATACTTATAGAACCCTTTCATTTCATATTAGGATCCTCATGGAGTCCGATGGATGATGGTTGGAATTTAGTAGTGGAAGGCAAAGCATGACTTGCCCAGTGCCTTTGGGCGTGGCGAAGCCCGCTACGCTGAGCGGGTATGCTATGCCTAGGTGGATCGGGAGCAATTGGAAGTTCTGCCGGGTTCGCCTGGCGAAGGGCCTCCTCCCAAGTGGGGCTCTACGCTGGCGTGCACTCTGCGCTTTAGGCGTAGGGGTGTCGGGCTGATGCAGAAATTGACCATTTTTTGCCATTTTAACGAAAATCTTACTCAATACAACCCCAAAACGAGCTACAACCTTTTAAAACACTTTTATTCCACATTTGGGGTTTTATTAAACACAAACACAAGTAGAAAGGGGGTTAGGGTTTGGTTTTTCTTACCTTAAACCTTGATTCTCTTCCTTCTTCATATGCTTACAGGATCAACTTATCCCTTGATTACATGGAGAAGAAAATCCACCGATTCCTCTCTTCTTCTCTCAGCCAAGCCACAGCTCTCTTTCTCTCTCTAAAAGTATGAAATACTTGCATTTTAAGACGGAATTTGGTGCTTATGCAACAGAAATGTCTTCATAAGGCACTTGTTTGGTAGCTCATTAAACAGACCTTATCTCTTTTTTCTCATTTTTAACTCTTCATTTCTTTCATTTTCACTTCATTTCATTTCATTTTCACTTTCATTTAACATTTACACTCTCTACTTATGACCCTTAGGTCCTCATTTGACAATTTTACCAAATTTATTTGGCTCCTATAAAATTTCCGGGTTTTTATCATTTTTCGTTTTTAGCCATTTAAACACCGGAAAAATATAATTTATTTTATTTTACACCCTGAACATGTTATAAAAACTATTAGGGTATTTTTAGGGCGTTACATTACCAATGGCAAACAATTTCTTGTCAAGATTCAAAAGGGCTTTGTCAAAAGCGATAAGGCAGAAATAAGTATGCTTTTACATAGCTGAACTTCCATGAAGTTTAATGGCAAGGGAAACATAAGGGAGTACATTTTGGAAATGTCTCATATTGTTTCAAAACTCAAGACCCTAAAGATCTACCTATCAGAAGATGTACTCGTACATTTGGTCTTAAACTCTCTTTCTGCATAATTTAATCAATGTAAGTCAGTTTTCTTTTGTTATTAAAAATCTCCGAAAAGATAATGGTATGGAATATCGATATTCTTCTTTACTTCAATTTCTCGATCATGAGAGCCTTTGTGGTTCACGTTCTTGTCCTCATTCCCGACAAAATGGGCGGCGAATGAACGTTATACTCTTGTTTTTGTGCTCTTCTTCTTCCACGCCTCGTGTCGAAAAAATTGAGGCTTGACTCTTGCTATATATTGCATTAATAGAGTTCTATCTTAGTTCTCTAAAAATTTATCCCTCTTTGAAAAATTGTTTGGTAATCCTCCTAACTATTCAATCTTAAACCTTTTAGTTGTACCTATTTTATTCTTTCTGAACCATGAATGTACAAAATTAGAACCTCGTGCTCGTTTATGATGTTAATATTGACTATCTGTTTTTCATTGATTTCTCAAGTGAGTTATTTCCAAGTTCTTATACATGTGATTATGATACGCTCAATATTAGAGCTTCCTTACCTACTCCTATTGAACTTGCTCATGTTGTTGATCATATACTTGTACCTTTGTATGCCCATGACACCACTTTTTTGTTGTTTCTCGGATAAAGAAATATATCACGCTAGAACATTTTATTATTATGTTATCCTGACCCTTCGCGAGCCTGCGCTTTCTTATTGTGAGAACGAAGTACTAACCCTCTTTGACACCAAGCTATGGTTGATGAACTTCGGGCTCAAGAGAAAACTCATACTTGGGACTTAGTCGATCTTCCTCCTAACAAGACCCCTATTGGTTGCAAATGGATTAATAAAATCAAAACTCGTTCTGATGACTCTGTTGAGCATTACTAAGCAATCAAAACTCGTTCTGATGGCTCTGTTGAGCGTTACAAAGCTTGCTTAGTAGCCAAAGGATACACTCAAGAATATGGTATTAACTACGAAGAAACATTTGCTCCCGTGGTTCTCGCAATCTATTAGCTATTGTTGCAGTCGTAAATGACAACTTTTTCATATGGATGTCAAAAATGCTTTCCTCCATGGTGATTTTTCATAAGAGGTTTCTATGCATCCTCCCCCTGGTTATCATTCTCCTCATAAGGTCTGTAAACTATGATTAGCCTTGTATGGATTAAAACAAGCTCCTCGAGGGCTTTGGTTGCCAAATCTGGATTCTATAACCCGACTTGGTTTTGTCTATAATCCCACGTGATTCTACATTGTTCATTCCTCAAACTAACCATGGTATTGTTCTTCCTACTACTTTATGTTGATGATATGATAATAGCAGTAATGATGCATCTGGAATGTAGAAATACAACATTATCTGTTCCAGTAGTTTGGAAATGAAGGATCTTGGCATTCTCGGCTATTTTGGTCATGAAGTTTCTCATAATTTTAAAGGCTACTATCTCTCTCCAAGTTAACTATGTATATCATCTACTTTCTTGAGCTGAAAACATTATAATGGTAAAAGCGTATCAACCATTTGAACTCAATTACAAACTTGCCTCTTTTGGATGGCACTCCTCTTGATGATCTGCTTTTATTATATTGACAACTTGTTGATAGTCTTGTTTATCTCATTGTCAATCAACCTGATATCTCCTATGATGTTCATTTGGTCAATTAGTTCATGTTTGCCCCTTGCTCCTCACATTTGTCTACAATAGCTGAATCGCCGACATATTAAAGAACTCTTTTTTCATGGTCTACATTTATCTGCTCACTCCTCTTTGGTGTTATGCGGCTGCTAATGTTGACTAGAGTTGGTGATCACTGCAAATGGAATCATTCCACCAATGGTTATTGTTTTCTTGAGTAATTCTCTTATCTCTTGGCGTAGTGAGTAAGTGTCGTCTTCATTTCACGCCGCGTAATCTAAGTATTCGATCTCTTCTTGATGCTACATTTGAATTACTGGCTATGATGGTTATTAGCCGATATGGGTGCTACATCCTTTTGCTACTATGCTTCATTGTAATAATCAAAGTGTTGTACATATCTCTCACAATGATGTTTTCCATGAGCACACAAAAGTAACAAAACACATTGAGATCGATTATCATTTTGTACACCATCATGTTACTCACGACACCATACTTTTAATTCATGTCTCCTCTATGAATCAAACGTCCGATATCTTCACCAAAACACATCTTGCCACTCATTTTCAGGATTTACCAAGCAAACTCAAGCTGGCATCCACAATACCATCTTTAGTTTGGAGGGGGTGAGGGGTGCTAACGTGATTATCAGAATCAAGTGATCATGGGAATCATTGGCCTTGATTCTAGGATGTAAATAGGTAGATTTCTAGATTATATTATTTGACATATTTTCTTTTCTTCCTTTTCTAGTCATAGGCTTATTCTATAAATAATTGTCTTCGTTGTACAATCAATACACGAGAAATACAAATTCTTTCACCATTAATATAACTAATTGATGTTCCTCTCCATGAGCAATATATAGTGCAAAAGCCTAGACCTCTATTCATTCATTGACAGTTAATTGTCTTTGGAGATTAGTTAACGATAGAACTCTTGAACACTTGTCAAATTCTTAACAAAGTTATTTATCCAAGTGATAATTTTTTAATTCTCTATTTCCAAGCATCTAAATGTCTTGTATATTTTTCATTTTCTTTATTTTTAAATTTATGTAACGGGTGAATGGTACAACTTCACGTATTTTACCCGTCATATTTTTCATTACATGATTCCGATATAAATTATTTATTTTCATTTGATCTAATTCTAATTGATTGAAAGGAATCATATCTTTCACCACCCATTAAGCCTAAGACCAATAATCAACAAACAGACATCAAAGAAAAGAAAATAGACACAAATCAAAGACAACACATACGAAATCAAATATTAGGATTAATTAGGAAAAACTATGTTATCACCTATGGAGAAAAAATATCTATAATGTGAAATTCAACTTTCTTCTTGTGAAATTCAAAAGATTAGATTGCCTCCATCATAAATTAAAATTTTCATCAAATAAATCTTGTTTCGAGGTTAGTGCTAGATTTGGTAGGAAACAAGTCACTAAATATAAACAACTCACTTCCCAAATTATAAACATAAGTGGATAGTGAAAAACACCACCCTAAGGAATACAATAAAGAATATAAAGTTAACAAGATCTACTTCAAATGGTTAAGAGCTCATACAAACATAGAAAATAGAGAAATTTCGGTTCGAATCTTAATGAGAATAAATTTGTGAGGATTAGAATATTATACATATAATGTAAAGTGAATAGATGTAAAAAAAAAAGTTATCAACACTTACAATTGAAAGATTCAACATAAAATATTATTTTTAAACGATTTAATATTTAAAAAGAAAATCCAAAATTAGGAATTCATATTTCAAAAGACACATGTGGTCAATACAATAAACTTTGCAATGACTTATGGATGACATATTAATTCTACACCATTAATTTACTCCTGTAGATTATAAAGTTACCCATTGTTCCTAAATTACTGTGGCGACTAATAGAGTAAGGAACAATAATGGTTTAAATAATCAAACATTCAAAAGAAATAAAGGAACAAAAAAGACCATTTTACCTTCACCCCTCGTAAAGAAAGATGATAAATCTAAACTAGGAACGGAATAAATATACCTTTGAGTCTTTGACAAATAAATATCTCTTAACATTTCCTACATAATTAATTTGTATTTTAAAGAAATTGAGAGGAAACCTTTGTTTTCCCTCTAAAAAAAAATTGGTTCTAAAGAGTAATATCCGATCCCTAACATTTCCTACATCATTAATTTGTATTCAATTTAGAATTTTTTTAAAAAAATTCTATCATAACTATTCTTATTTACTTTTTTTTGGAGGAACTATTCTTATTTACTAAAAATAAATTTAAAATTTTTAGCAAAAAAATAAAAATAAAAATAAATTTGGAAAACATTAAACTCTATCATGAATTATTGCTTCTACAGAGTTGTAAGTCAAACTAATCTTCTGCATGAACAAAATATATAATATAGCCTGTTTTTGAAATAACTGTTCAAAATAGCCCCTTTGTCCATCTTTGTCTCTCTCTTTCTTTCTCACCCAACATTCCGAGTTTTGTGTGAAAATAACTTTTAATTTAAAAAAAAAATGATTTTAACTACTCTTCAAACTTACTTATTAATTTAGCGCCAATGTCATGTAGGATGCCACATAGGAGAGAGATTTCATTTTGAACAAAAGCCCCAATTAGAAACTACGACTTCATATTTGAACCAAAGACACGGTTAGAAATTATTGTTTCATATTTAATTCAAAGTTGCGGTTTCTAATTGCGGTTTTATATTTGAACCAAAGCTGCGATTTCTATATGGCTTCATATTTGAACAAAATCGCGATTTCAACTACGACATATTTGGACCAAAGCCTCAATTTCTAACTGCGGTTTCATAATTGAATATTTAATGTTTTTAATTGTAATTATTGGTAAAATTTAAAATAAATTATTTAATAATAATAAAGGATTTTTAAGGTTTAATATTGCTTCAATTAAAATAGAATTTCTAATAAATTAAAATTACAAAATTAAATAATAATTTATTAATTTAAGATACATAATCAAATATAATTTAAAATCAAGCAATATTAATTTAAGATGTTGGGTTTAAAAATTACTATAAAGGTATTCATTGATTTGCATTTAATATATAAAAATTACTTCATCAAACTAATAATATACATTCTTAGTTTCCATGTTAAGGATTTTAACTATTATAAGACATATATATAATTTCATATTAAAAAGGTCAATATCTATACACACTAACATAAAAATAAAAAGACATTTTAAATTAGTTAATGAAGTTGAGTAGAAAAATTCCGTTACAAAATATGATATCAATAGTTTCATAAAGTAACAAAAAATTACCCTTCAACATTTATATAGCAAAATATATATAATCTTAAATGCCTCCATAAGGAGAGAACCTATGTATAACTGGTATTCTCTTCCTTTTTGGTCACCCTTCTCTAACTGTAGCATGTATTACATGTGATGGAACTAGAAATAAAGGTGGTGAAGGTAACAAAGTAGGTTGACATAGTCCACGTCTACCTCTAGGAACGATTGGGGGTAAATCTAGCTGAGTTGATATGACAGTCTCTATAAGTACAAGGATAGACTCTGAAGGTGGGTATGAAAAGGTAGAAGATTGCACTGAAGGTGAATTTGAAAAGGTAGGACTAGGAGACTGCAATGAAAAGGTAGAAGGTTGCATTGATGGTGGGTTTGAAAAGGTGAGGAGGTTGCACTAAAGGTGGGTCTAAAATGGTAGAGGTTAAGAAACTAAAAGGTAGACACTAATGGTAGATTACGAAAAAGTAGGAGGTTGCACTGATGGTTGGTTTGAAAAGATAGGAGGTTGCACTAATGGTGGGAGACGATAATCCTCTCAAATAATGCTTAGAACATCCATTGCCATGCGAAAAATATCAACTATACCATTGCGAAAAGCATCACTGTTAGAGTCCACTAATACATGACCTCCTTGAGATATGATCGTATGTGGTTTAGAGCTACCACATAAAATAATATGTAATTTATTTGTTAAAATAAATATTATATGCAATACATAAATAACATTAAAGTGATACAAACCAATTGGGTAGTAGATAAGGCAGTAGCCTGATATCACATAGGTCCAACGCTACTCATGGGAGTGATAAAACGACGTGTGATACGACGATACCATATCATGTATGGAACATGGTAGTCTATGTGAGGCTCTATAGGATATCTGATGGCAATACGCTTTGTCCTAGCATTCCATAATGCCACATAGTGCTCATGATGCAACCTTTAATCATGCGAAGTGAGTCTCGTCTGTGGAGTGAAGCTCAATATTGTTATGGAGCATGTCGATTGGAATACCCTACATAAGTCGAATTGTAGAAACACACTTGGGACGATGCCACTCAACAATATCAAAAAATATTAGTGGCAACATAGTTTGCCAAATATCTTGATTAACTAAACAAATCTCTAGTAGTGATGCTAGTACATCGTCTGTGTAAGGCTGCCATAATACCTGTTATATTCAAATCTTAGCATGTATATAATAAGTTTAAATCATCATATTTATATTACTAAATATCATAATTATTAACATCTTTATAAAATTAGTATTTAGTACAAACCTGAGAGGATCGTTGTCTATCATACTTATATGTGATCAAGACCTGATGAGGGTGTCTGGGACGATGGAGCCCTCCTTTACTCCCACTGTCCGTATGTTGGAAGTCCATCATCTATAGATCCTGAATGCGTGGAGATGTGATACTGATTGACCCACATGTTAATGAAACCGGAAGATCCAAATTTCTAAGGAAGGGTAGAACGGTAAATTTCGGTCAAAATCCGGAATTTTTCTAGATCTCGGACGACAAAACAGACTTCACCGTTGGAATCGTCTCACTAAATCTAGCTATCACGTCAAATTTCGTCAAATTAGAGACGGTCAATTTCCGCGTTTTGAGGCAAGTAATCTGGGACACTTGGCATGTGTTGAGTGGCTCACATTGAGCCACGTGCCAAGTGTAGGATGATTCAAACAATGAGAGCTCAAGTGGGACCCATGTGGACATGTGGCATCTCATGAGTGAAAGGAAATCCACTATTAAGGATAAGTGGATATGGAGGAAATCTAATGAGCCAATAAGAAATGGACATGTGGCAAGTGAGATGACATCTCGCCGACTACTATCCTCAACCAGTTTGGGGAGGGATAGGAGAAAGGAGGGAAGAAGGGAGTTTTAAGAGAGAGTTCTCACTTCTCTCTAGATTTTCGTGATCGGTCAGTCCCAATCCGGCAAGGCGAATGAAGTTGATCCCCACTTTGCAATGGAGTGCAGCGTGGGTACTGGGATTTTGGGTTTTGACAACTCGGTGAGGGTCTTCTCCTGCTTGGTTATTTCTTGTCTAAAAGCCATGAAAATGGTTTTGGAGTGTTGTGGTAGGAAATGGCCATGGATTACGGTTCCCGAGGAAGTGGAGCAGGTGTTTGAGGGCTATCCATGGACAGCCCACGTATTGTTCTGGGACTGTTAAAAAGTCTGGATTGATGGTCGGACTAAATTGTCCATGTGTTTTGCTTGCATGTTATTGCTTGAGTGAGATAGCATGTATGGTGTGTGAAGAAATGATAGGTTGATGCATGATAAATTGATGTGTTAACATGATGTTTGAATTATATGGAATATAATTGTGTATGAATCATTTGGATTGAAAATATGAATTGGAATCATTGCATTCATGTGCACGATGACATCACGTCGAGTCGGGTGTGGGTGCACGGTATGGTTGTTCACCATTCGTGGTGAATGTGTAATGAGCTCGTGTTTCGAACGACGTCCAATAAATGACTCACGGTTTAAGTCATAAAATGAAATAGAAATAATGTGTGTTGGACGAAGCAAGAAGGGGGTCGTTAATCCCCTCAAGTGAAAAGCTTGGAATTCGGGTGTAGGAGACCCACAGTGGTGATATCAAAAGGTTTTGTATGGAGTGTGTAAGAGAGACTAGTTGTGCTATCACACGAAGAAAGTTTCGCGTGGGTATAAGAGACGCGGTGTAGTGAAAGGATTATTACTTTGAAAACACCTGCAGTCCGTCATCATGAACTATAGTTGAGTGATAGGAGTCGGGATTGGTTACCCATTGGCAATTTGCATTGGGTGTTGGAGAGCCGACAAAGGCTCGGTATATGGGTGTCATTGGTATTACCAATGACGATTGCCACACTTGCCATGGGCATGTGTGAGGGAGTCGATGAGTGGGGGTATGGGCATGAAAACATTTCATGCATGATATAAATTATTCCATGTACGAATTGTAAATTGTATGGAATGTGGATGTTGTGATGTGCCATTGCATGTGCATTTTAGGTGGAGAGTAGCCCTTGTAAAGAATTGACTCTTTGGGCATTGCTCGCCGTCGTGGGATCCCAACTGATACGAGGGAGTATTCGGGAGAGGCGGGGCTCCTTCAGAAATTTGCTTTTGAGAGAAGAAAGCCCAGACTTGTGGCTTTGATTATATATTTTGTAAAACATGTATGAAACATTATGATCGATGCATGTTTGTATAAGGTGTAATTAACTCTGAAACTATTGTAATATAGTTGGATTTATATTTGTGAATATGAATGTATGGGCCCGACGTTGCCATTTTTACTCATGTTTGAGTCTCGGGTAGAGAGACACTCATTTTGTGGCATTAAGACACTCAATGGCTACATGTATTCCGCGAGTTGACGGGTTGTCAACAGACCCCCGGGTCGAGGCATCACACATGTAATCGCTCCCATGACCATAAATAGAAATTAAAACAAAATTATGTTTAGATGATAAGAAATGATGACAAAATTACTAATAAGACTAATAATTATACCTGTAACAACTGTAATGGTCTCACAATAGTTTCTGTATTATCTGGGCTTGCTCGACATAGCTCTCTATAAAGACATGCCAATGTTGCACTCCCCCAACTATATTGGGCAGTCTCATGAAAATTTCGTAACATGGATAAAATTGCTAATTAGACGAAGACGTTCTTATCTTGGAATAATAGGAACTACTGATAGTAATAAAGGTATATATAGGATGAAGCTATAAGGTGACTTTATCTGAAACCCCCGGAGGTTAGTGTGAGAAATGGTTAGTAATGAAACGTACTCTAATAGATGCTCCACTAATATAAGTCTTTGTTGGTCGAACACCTAATAATTCCTCACAAAGTGTATGCCAATCAATATCCGTAGTACCAGTGACTGGAAGACCATGCACATGCAAACCAAATAAGATAGCAACATCTTGTAATGTCACTGTCATCTCACCAACTAGCATGTGGAATGTATGTGTCTTTGGGCGCTATCTCTCTACTAGTGTAGTAATCAATGGCTAATCAAGCTTAATATAACCAACTCGATGAAAGGTATAAAATCCGAACTGCACAATATATGGTCGAACACAATCATCGATTTCCAACCTCTCAGATAGACTTGTGTGCGACAAAGTCAAACTAATGGAAGATAAAATAATAATAATACAATAAGATGTTCAATGTAATTGCATCAACTTCTATCATGTGTTCCTCTAGTAGGACAGAAGCACGTTGACATAACACCCCAAATTATACCACCAATAGTTTTATGATATGTTTAGTGTATAATAGAAGTCAAACTTGTGTTTTAGAAAATAAAAAAAGTCTATCTTAGGAAATATTAAAGAAGTAAAAGGATAATGAGTAAATTGTCCAAATTATGGACTTAAGGACATTAAGTTAAGGTTATGTGTTATGGTATAATTTTGATAAGTTGATTTGAATTAAGAGGGAGGAGAGGACTAAATAGAAAATGAGGAAAACTTGAGCCAAATTTACCTTAAGACAATTGTCTTTGAAGAGAAATTCTACATTGTGGCTTTGGGGTTTAAGGCATACATTTTAGAATAACCAATTCTTAGGTTGCTATTTCTCCTTTTAGCTTGGGAGATCTCTCTTGGAAGAGGAAAAAGAATAGAAGAAAGGAAGAAATGAAGTTAGGTTGAAGCTTTCAAGACATCAAGGTTAGGGAAAAAAAAACACATCCTAACTCTCCCCTTGTTCTTGTTTTTGTTGGTTTGAGTTGGGTTTGAGGTTGGGTTTGATCTTGTTTTGGTTTGGGTTTGAATTGTCCGGTGATAAGGACCAAAATTGTGTAAAGAGACATGCAGATATTTTAGGGGACGTGTTGTCCAAATTTCCCCAAAACCTGTGTTTTTGTTTTGGCCATAGCAGCTCTGGACCTCCCAAATTTGATGATTCTGAATTGGGAATGAAACCACAAGAACCAGGCTACAAGTAATAGAAGATACCAAATGTAAATTGCTCTTGTTCCAAATACCCTACTTGATTTTATAACATGTTCAGTGTGTAAAATAAATTAAATTATATTTTTTCGGAGTTTAAATGGCTAAAAACGAAAAATGATAAAAACCCGAAAATTTTATAGGAGCTAAATAAATTTGGTAAAAATGTCAAAAGAGAACCTAGGGACATAAATGAGTAATGTAAGTGCCAAAATATAAATGAAATAAAATGAAGTGAAAATAAAAGAGAAATGAAGCCCTAAAATGCAAAAAATGAGAAAAATATGAATTAATATGTAAGCCAAACATCGTCTTACGAAAGTTTAAAGTATTAAGACCAAATTGGTTTATAGAATGAAAGAAAATCTCTCATTTAGGCGTTTTTGTTGGGCAAATCCGATTGACAGGAAAAAGAGATGAGTGGGTGATTTGTGGCGCCTTCAGATCTGATTCCGGTCCAAGATTCATTCAAATCTTATCTGGGAAGACCATGGAAGGAACACTCTAGGACGGTTTTTATGCAGTCTGATATCGGCGATTTGATCGATCCAGCGGGGTGGCTGGAGGGGGCCGGGATCGAATACCAGCGGGAGGGTGACGTGGCCGGGCTACAGAGTTGACATAATAGTTCAGTGAGGCGAGTCAGTTCATTGTTGGAGTCTTTCATTCCAGGGAGATGAGTGGATTCCGGCTATTGCGATTCCTTATTATTCAATTTGACCATTTCCTAAAATAGGTTGTGTTTGCAATTTGCTTTGGTCTCAACTCTTTGACACAGATTCAGTGATGGAGAATGAATTCTTCAAAATAAAATATCAATTGTCATTCAAAATAAAATATCTATTATTACTATTAGCACTTTGATATTCACTTTATAGTACTTTGATATTCACTTTATATATTACATCGTATCACTTTGTTATTCATTTATATATTATATTGTTATACTTTATTATTCATTTTTCATATTACTTCATTTCATACAAAATAAAAAGGCACTTTTTATTTGTTGGGCAAATCAAGAGTTTAAGTAATCATGAAAAGAAGGAGAAAAAGAGAAAGGAAGATATTTAAGTGAGGCAAACCCTAACCCCCTCTTTTCTTGTGTTTGGATTTAGAGAAAAACCATAGCTTTGTGTAAAGTGTTCTTACATGGTTTTAGTTCAGTTTGATGTTGTTTTGCATTATTTTGATTTGTTTGGATTGGTTTTAAGAAATTTTGTATAAAGGGAAATGATGAAGGATTTCAAATGAGTTGCTATCAAGAAATTTTCAAAACCCTGTTTTATTTGGCTATAAGTTGAGATTATAATCTCATCCAAATTGAGTGATTATAATTGGTAAAGAACCATAAGAGCATTTACAAATAAATAGAAGGGACCATGAGCAAATTGTAACTCACCAAGGCTCGAATATAATAGGCTTAAATGTGATTTTGGGTAAATTTACTTGGGTATGCTCTGTTTTGGTTGTGATTGTGAAAGTGTTTTGGCCGTAAGTTGAGTTTCACTCATCAAATTCAAAATTTTGGATAAACTATACTTCTAGGGGAATAATTTACTTAAAGGAAGTGTATGTAATTTGTAACCCCAAAGTGCTCAAAAATCTGTCAAAGTGGAGCTATGTGAAATAACAATCTGATTCTGCTTTGTAAATTAGAGTAGTCTGGATGTAAAATACAATAACTTGAGTTTTAGTGATCCAAATTGGATGATTTCAATTGGAAATGAAACCTTAGAACCATAGCTTCAAATAAGTAGAAGGAACTATTACCAATTTATGGAGTTAAGATCCCTGAAATTGAGAATAACAGTAGGTATTCTTCTGAGTGGTTTGGGCATCTGGGCCGGTTTGGCATTAAAATCTCTTGTAATTTGAGTTTGGAGTGATCAAATGAGATGATTCCAATTCCTACTAAAAATAGACTCATAGAGTATAATTTTTCTTGAATGAAGCATGAACAAAATATGAAACATGTGTCCCGAGAAAATTTTCAAGTGAGTGTATTGGGTAGGCGTCGACCACTGCCAAAATCACAGGAATGCACAAGCGGTATTTTTTCTTGGGTTGTTCTTTGATAGTGACATATTTTTTTGATGGATTAGAGGTTGTAGAGAAGCGACCCAGACGGGATTTGAGGGATAGGAATCGTTGATGACCTTTTTAGGTTTGTTCTTCACACTTCTTGTTTGGTTTGTGTTTGTTTGATAAAATAAATCTAAAGGTTTTATATGAATATGCATGTGTGCTCCATTTGAACTTAAATGAATTGGTTTGTTCTTCCTTCTTTCTCTCTGTTCTAAAATGTTTGAAGGATTATGAAATAAGTGAATTTATTGAAATGAATTGCGATAAAATTGCATATTGATTTGTTTAAATTGATTTATTCTAAGCGGTGTGAAATGAATTGCACATAAAAATTGCATGATGTTGGAAACCAAGTATTTGGATATAAATGTATATACACTATTGTAAATTGCTTAAGTTTGGCGCCCTTAATAGAAGTGTTAGCAAATTGAGTTAGGATAAATTGGTATACGATAAGGGTCGAATGGCGATGCGAGGCGAGACGTAATGATATGTCACTCGATCACGTAGCCCGGTAGGATAGTATCAATAGTGTTCATGAAATAATTTTAATAACTTGATCCAGCAGCCAGCGGGACGATACTTTGTGTTATCAAACTTTTTTATATCTTAGAGCTGTAGCCTAATGAGTAAGTGCCGATGATTCATTATCTATGCACCCAGAAGCATAGGTTAAAAATTAACAAGAAGTAATGAAAAGAAAAATTGTGAAATGCATGATTTGTGTTTTAGACCAGTTTATTGCATGTGAAAGTGTATATTTAGATTAGTCGATAAACTATAAATGAATGTATATGAAATGAATATATGTGTGCATTGATCATTGAGGAGTAAAAAGGACATTGTTTTAGAAAAATGCATGACTTGATTTAAACTAAAATGGAAGAGAGTATTATATGGAACCACTAAGCATGAAAATGTTTAGTGCGTTGTTTTTATCATCGCGCAGGTATCGAGTAAAAAGTGGCGGAATGAAGATACGTCGGGTCGATCCTCGTCGAATAGGCGAGTATAAGTAAATGCTCCATCTCATGCATATCATTTCATTCATGATATTTTGTAATTATTTTTATGTATTTAACTTTCAGATATAAAAGTCTTCATAAGAAGATCACTTTTATATATATATATCTTTTTTTAGTATGGAAATGTATTTTACATATTGTGGACAGCAGTAAACTCCATAAATATTTTGTAATTGTATTTGAAAAAAGCATGGAATACTTAATTTGTATAAATGCGTTATTCAAAAGCTTGATTATGGGCTATATTTAAATTAAGAGATATGTTGTTTTATCAAAACTACAGTTAAATTGTTATAAAAGGGCGCAAGTGCGCCACATAAATCCTGCTCTACAAACCTTAAAAAGGAGTTTTACAGGAAAATACGGATTATGTTCCCTCTACAGGAGTAGTTCATGTTGTTTGCACTATATCTTGAGTTATACTGATCCAAATGAAGTGAATCAAAATTCTACTTAAACTAGACACCTAGGACAGTAACTTTTATGAGGAAAGTATGGTCAAATTATGTCCCTATCGTTCCTAGAAAATTTTCAAATATAGGACACAATTCTCTTCCTGGAAACTGTCTAGGAGCAGTTCGGAATGTTTAAGACATACCTCCTAATTTAAAGGTTCAAATGACCTGATTTTGAGCCTTATGAAACTTAAGACATAGGGGAACAATGTATTAGAAGATCACTTTGTCTAACTGGGTCGAAATTGTAGTTGGAAATGAACATTTCAGTATGCATGAGGGAAATATAGTCATAAGAATTGATTAACAGTATAGCATGAATGTTATTAAGACCAATATAAAATGAAACACATATAATTGTATGTCTGCTTAAGACTGGATGGTGAATAAATAGGGACTAGTGCTATTTAGCACTCCTGTCCTGTCTTCTGACACTTTGTTTATGTGACGAACCGCGTCTATTGATTCTTTACGACACTCTGTTTAGCATTGCATGCGTCTATTCGATTGCCGGCATACATTACGTCTTTATGCAATACGCCCGGGTACCTATGGTGCTGCGTCCCTCTCATTCATTGTTACTAGTTTATGCAGACAAACATTTATATGAAAAGTATATGAATAATGAACAATATGAAAACACAAGTGATTAGCTCGGATGTTAAGGCATACCCTGCATTACGTACTATAGTGTACCTAAATTTGCCCATACATTTATGAAAATCTACGTATGTACTCCTACGGGAGAGATGAATAAACTTATGTGTGAAACATTTACACTTGCATGTATACTATAATTGGAGATCACTGTAAATGGTCATATATGTTAATCTATTTCCTACTAAAAATTTAGAAGCTTATGCGGGTGTTTCATCATATAGATTCTAAAGAAATTAAATGAGGACATCCAGGTATCACCAAGACCAACTACAGCATTGAGAGTCCACCTTATGTAAGTCCTTAAATTTTGATTTTGTAATACAAATGTAAATGTAATATTTGTTATAGTAAATTTGTATGAATACAAGTAGTTTTGGACTCAAGCATATATGCACAGGACATTTTTAAACCTGCCCCATGGTGGTAGTTTTACGAGTTATGATATGAGTCAAGAATTTTTCATAGTCTATTTTTGAAACAAGTTTATATCATATGAATCTATGCTTGAGCATTTCTGTGTGGCGTCCCTCACCTGCCGCGGTCGGGGGAAGGCGCTTCTGATTGTGACCGATTGCTTTGCGTAGTCCACGTGTTTGTTGAGTTTTAAGCTTCGCTGCATCCATCTCATTAGGAAGATGACGATTTTGGTCGGCGAGGAAGTTGCACATGGCATTGGTCGATTGGTTCAATTCTTTGCTCCATCATATTAAGATTGATCCTCTCATCAAATATGGGATAAAGCAGGGAGCCCCATGGCGATAAATAACATCGTGGTATAATAACTTTGCGGATTTTAAAATCAATCGAGCAATGATAATGGCGGCGAATGTTTGAACATGGGAATCCTAATAAAAGAGTTGTGGTACGTGTGCAAGTCCCTATTCGAAGGTTAACATGATAAGTGTGAGGTTTTCTATTACAACTTCCAACATAGCGGCTTGTTTTAACATGAAAAGGTCCTTGCACATGATCATACAAAAGCACATCATGTGAACCAGCCTTAACAACCTTAACCTTTATTTTGGCGTCAATATATTGAGTGAATTCTTCACCAAAAGCAAGTCAACTTTCACCATGCTCTCGTCTGATTGTGAAGTAGTTATTATCCCGATAAAAAGTTAATTGAACCAATGCTATTGTTAGTGATTTACAAGCACCTTTAACGACACCATTAAATACTTCGAACTGTTAGTTGTCATAATCCTATATCTCCTTCCTCCATCATGTGAGTACCCATTCCCGAGAATATGCTCTGACCAATTTCTAGCATCAACATTTGCTCCAATTGTATCCATGTGAGTACTAAAATTTTCAACTTTGCTCTCTATTGTAGCCCTACACATGAGATCCTTTAAAGTCTTATCTTTGAATCTTGTGTTGAAGTTACTGGCTAAATGACGCATAAAGAATCTATATTAAGCATCTGGCACAGTCCATCCTGAATAAGTGTCATTTACAACAGCTATGATGCTAGGATGACGATCGAATATCAAACATAAGTCTTTCCTTTGTGTCACACCAACTCTCATACATGCCAAAAACCAACTCCAACTATCTCAGAGCCACTAGAATGCTAAAAGCAAGAGAAAATAATTGATTATTACCATCACAACCCACAACAATCATCAATGTCCCTTTATATTTTCCATACATATGTGTTCCATCAATACTAAGAAGTGGTCGACAGTGTGCAAAGCCTTTAATTGATGGATAGAATACCTTTTAAAACAATAAAAATTTTCATTCGCTCGTTTTCCAAGAAATCGCTTTGGTATACACAATGCATCCAAGATTTAATTGCTCCAAAGCAAGAAAAAAACGTGGTAACTCTACATAAGACTTATACCAATCACCAAATAATCGAGTCATTGCTTTCCTTTTTGCTTTCATTACTTTTTGATATGAAATATGATAACCAAATTGTTCTACAACAACAGCTTGAATTGCAGCAAAAGTAATGGTCATTTATGCCTTCACCAATGTTTTAAGCAACTCAAATACAAAGCTAGAATCCAATTGTAAATAATCTTGATTAATACATGGATTAACAAATGTATGAGAACTCATATAATTTGTGATTTTAAACATGGTTTTATCTTTCACGGCCATTGCCCTTAGTCGTCATTGACAATCCGGTGCTTTTTTTATATTTGAGGACCAATACACTTGCATTTGATCTATAAGCATTAAACTCATGGTGTGACCTTATGGAATACATCTTTACAACATGCTGCAAATATGCCTTTGAGGGAAATATTTGGCCAATTGACATCTCTCCATCAATATTTCCAAAAGTTGGGTTTTCCCAAGGAGTCAGCTATGATGATCCAAAATCCAGGAGTCCATTTCTGTCCCGAAACAATTTATTTCGTCCCAATTCAAGTTCAATTTATTTTAAAATGAACTTTACTTTATTTATTTCCCACTTTCAAGATTTTTCTCAAAAATCCCATTTTTTGGTTTCACTGTCTACCCGTTACCTCGAAAAATGTGAAAATTCCGACTGTCTCGAAATTTAATGAAATTCGTCTAGGTAACTAGATTTCACAAGAAGAATCCAAAGGTAAGGTCTGTTTCATCATCCAAGATCTAAAAAAATTTCAGGTTTGCAACTTGTACTGTAATAACAATTTACCGTTTTTCCATTTTTTGGAAAAATTCAAATTTACCTAGGTTTTACATTCTTACCCCCTTAACAGAATTTAATCCCTGAAATTAACACACACATATACATTCAAATCACATGCATATGCAATAGTCATTTAATCACCAAAAGACTAAAAACAAACCTTTATCCTCAAACAAGGATAATTGACACGCACAGTATCTTCACGTTCCCATGTTGCCTCCTCCACTCCTCAATGCTGCCACAACACCTTTACTAGTCTCACAATCTTGCCTTGCAAAACCTTTTCCCGGCTATCCATAATACGCACTAGTCCCTCCTCGAATGTTCCATTCGCATCAACAACAAGTTTGCCCCAATCCACCACACATAGGCTCGATCTCGGAGCAATTCTTCCCAAACACGGAGCACAGCAAGGCCAAATACAGAATACCGCATGTTGACTCGTGACGCCCCAAAACCCTGGGGTGTCCGTCACAACCCACAACCCGCTGAATCTACACAGCCCCCGTATTACGAGACACATACCTGAGTAAAAATGGCCACTTGGGCCCATAACCAATACTCATCAAAATATACACCAAACTATATTCCAATAGTCCAAGAGTTATTTTATTACTCTTAATACAAATACATATTAAACCAAAAACCATCAAAGCCACAACACGACTTTCTTCTCAAAAGCGGCCTCTAGTGAGTGTCGTTTCCCTCGGATGGGCCTCACTTGCAGCCGGGTCCCCACGACAAGAGCAAAGCCCCAAAGAGGAAGTTTTCCTATAAAGGTTACTCCCAACCTAAAATGCATGTGCAATGGCATATATAACAATCAATCACATTCCATACAATTATTTACTATTATATGAAATGTCTATATCATGCATGAGACGAACCCTCATGCTCACGACTCGAGTCCCAATCGACTTCACACCCTAATGCCAAATGTGAATAAAACCGCCATCGATGTTTGACACCATGACTAAACCATCGGAGACCATCCACCCTATTTATCAAACCCTATATTTTTTCCACTCGCATGGGCTGGGATTAGTTTACACTGCAGGACAAGACGCCTTTCAACATTTTCACGAACTTACATCGCCTGATTCATGTCTAATCGTGAATAACATTTCGACTTTCACCTGTGGGGATCTACCCCAACTTGCCCGCCCAAAACATGTAATTTATCATTCGACATTTTACACACTCGTGAATATCTACTGACTTTGTCCCATTTTTCCCGAGTTCACGCACCCATTCACCAACACCGTGAATAAACCTTACTCGCACCCACACCCGACCTAACGCGATGTGACTGCATAAGGAAATGCATGATGTCAATGCATTTTCCTCATGTTACATGCACAATGAGCACTACATGAAACATTACAAAACCATGGACAATTATAATTTATACATAATCTACCTCCATGTTCATGTTAATACATCAAATAGCATGCATCAACATCACATTTCCACACACTGCATGTTATTCAAGCAAGCCATAACACATAACTAGGTCTCAAAATTAAGACCATTCAACAGGGCACTTCACCGTCCCTTCACAAACATGAACCAATTTGGTTTCAATCATTATTATTACAACAATGAAACCATTAGACATCTAGAAACTTTCGCTCTAATTGGGGAAACCCTAACTCCCACAGTCCGTGAAACCGGTCATGAAATCCGCACTCTTAGTCCCAAGCAAGGCCTCTAACTAATTTCCATGGCCTCACAGTCTCCCATAAGCAACCCCTACCATTATAAAGCTCAGCAAAATAAAACCAAGTAGAAAAATATCCTACCAGGAAGTTGTCGAAACTCCAACTTTCGTGTCCACACTTAGAGATTGTGCCGCCGCGTGCACCAACTTTGTATCCTCAAACCTGTCGAACTCGACCTCCGGTCGGGAAATTTTCCCTTCCTTTCCTTCTTTCTCCTTTTCCTTTCTTTCTCCCTAAGCTTACGAATTCTTTTCTCCTTTCTCTTGTTTTCTTTTTCTCCTCTCTTTTCTACGAATTCTTTTCCTTTGATTTCTTTTCTCCTTTTCCTATTTCCCTTTCATTTTCCCTATTTTCTCCTTTCTTTGCATTTCTCTCCCACTTGGATGGCAATGACGGTGATGGGTCAAGAGAGAAGGAAATTTCTTCTCCTTTCTCAAGCCAAATTCTTCAGGGCCCTAAATTTTCCATCCTTATTCCTATTTCTTAATTCCTCTTATGACATCATCCACTACATGGTGCTCACATGAGCCATGGATTCATTTCACACTACGGCTAATTTTTCAGAGCTATCTTAATGCCAAGTGTCACCTCTGAGGTGCCAGTGTGGCATCCCCTAACCTTGCTACGTGTCATCCGACACCCCACGCCTGAAAACGGAATCCCAACCACCAAATCCAACGAAATTCGACGTGGTAGCTAAATTTCGCGAGACGATTTCAACAGAGAAGTCCGTTTCGTCATCCGAGATCTAGAAACATTTTGGTTTTTTAGCCAAAATTACTATTTTACCCTTAATCCAAATCATGGATTTTCTGGGGTTTCACATTCCTTCCCCTTTAAAAGAATTTCGTCCCGAATTCCCTAATAATACCAATACATGCAATCATTACTTACATAAGGACCCAACTCGTGGAGTTACCAACTTTCGAGGATCTCCGACTACGCCTTTACATATCCAACTCTCACATCAATTCCTGCGAGAACTCCCAAACACCGGGCTCTCTGCAGGCCTCACCCTCCAAGCCCAAACCTATCACACACGATGCAATAATAATGAACATAATGCACTTATCAACACATGCAGGAGTAAAAACATACCCTATACATCTAGCTGATCTCGCACGCCTCACCCGGAACATGGGCGTAGACACGCCCCAGTCCCCGGGTCCCGGCCCGTGAGCCCCGTACCTAACCTCCGACCCGCACTCTCGCCCTCCGGGCTTCGGCCCTCGTGACGGGCCGGGCTACGCCTACGAGGCACCCCACAAGGGAAACCGGTTCCTTCCGACCACACCGATGGCGAACAACCCGAGTCCGCCTCGTCCCACCGATGACTGACTCAGACCGGCTCAAAACCTTAGGATCCCCGCTCCGTGGCACCTCTTCATATGTCCAAAGTAATGGCAATAAGCATGTCATCTGGGCCTGTCAGCTCCTCAGACTTGGCACTCGTGAGACGTAAGTCCTCCGCCTTCCCAAATCCAGAAGAAGGTCGATCCCCTCCTCCTCCCACTAGCACTGTGATCCCGACGCCTCAGGCATCCCTCAATCTCTCTCTCAATGGTCGTGGTCATTCCAACCATAGAATCCATATCCCTGTAGGCGAGGCTCTGCACCACTCTAATGGGGACAACTCTTAGCCCATTCTCAAATCTCCTAACCTCGCCATGTCTCGCCACGTAATCATCAAGAAACTGCCAACTTTTGCAACTAGCCATACATAATCCATCACGCCAGCCGGGCCCTCGCTCTAGCCTCTGTGAACTCCCGAGCCTTCTCGTATGCCTTGCAAAGACTGGAAAATACTCTACTCCATTAACAGCCTCCTGTAATCCCGCCCATGTCATCGTCTAGGTCTCTAGAGGTCTTTGCCCAGCTCACCATACTGGCTCAACATCTTCTACTGAACGCAGCCTAGTCCTGCTCCTAGCTCGCGCCGAGGTAATCTCCATAGCCTCTAACACCTTCTACCGCATAACCAATGGTCCGGCCACCACCTGGGACTTCCCCGTGAATGTCGAGGATGATGGGCCCTAAACCTCTGGAAGGTTACTCTCCTGACCTCCCCGACCACCGTTATACCAAATCGCGCGATAGCAAATTACCACTACTAAAATCAATCAAGTACCGACCAATTCTGTCGCAGAAACGCATTGGCCTGGCAAACCCATTACCGACCATTTACTCGACCAAATTATTTAGTCATTAATTTTCCTTGGCCTGAATTATTTCACCGACAAAATCAATTGGCCTGGTAAATTACCGACCATTTACCGAATTCGCCACGACAAAACCATGTCCGATTCGACCATTTACCGATCGAAGAATTTGTCGATAATGGTTCCAAATGGCTCTGGTGAATTATCGACCCTCAAATCATACCAAAACCGACCAAAATTTTTAATATCATTAGCCTGTGAATGGTCTCCAAATGAGTTTGCATCATCGATTCATTTGGGAGACCATTGTCGACCAACAATGATATTAAAAAAAAATTTTGGTCTGCTGTCAGCACTTCATTTGTAAAATAATTTTTAAATATTTTTTTTTGCCATTTTGAGTTTGATATCTTTGATATTCATTTAAATATATATATATATATATATATATATATATATATATATATATATATATATATATATATATATATATATATATATTAAGATTACGAAACAAAAGAAAAGTACAATAGTGCATGCATATATAAAGAGAAAGTAAAAATATTTTAAAACAAGCAACCAATATATATACGGCGACATATATAGTAAATAAGTCAAGAGAAAATAAAAACATGAATTCCCAAATCCAAGTATAAGACATAAAAAAAAAAGTGTGTAATACACTCAATCATCCAACCTGTCATCATCGCGGATGCCGAGATATCCGGGTCCCGCATAAGGACGCTCCGCAATCGGGCAGAGCCGCCCCGGGCCGCTAACTCGATGGTCACGCAGGCCGGGCCAGAGGCGCCGGAGTAGATGTTGTAGCCGAGCATTACGCCTCGAACAATCCGAGGTAGATCATCAGGTTGAACCGCAAACCACCTCCCGACTATTAATTTCTCAGAAGCTACCAAACGCAAACGCAACTCATCCCTATCATCCTCATACGATCGCGCCGCTTCGCAGACGCGCTAACCGACATCAGATCGCATTGCAGATCGCGTCCCGAAAGTCCCATCGTCGAGAACAAATTCGAAAATGGTCCTGAAGATGGAGCTTCATAATCTGGTCGTCTATGCGAGTAGAATGATGATGTCGACGAACCGACGCCATAGACGGGCATCTTCTCCTTGCCATCAACAGCCTCATACCAAATCTGATTTGTATCAACCGGTGGAGCTGATGAATGAGAACCACCTGTTGCACCATCACATTGAACCTAAGCAGACTGAATACGCTCGAGTCAGCAGCTAGCCTAACATTTCACATCTCGCCTAATAAACATGTAAAATAAGTATTTTAATTTATTCAAAAATAAAGAGAGAAGTATAAACCAAATCTTTGATTATATTTTTTACATAGCCTCTGGGTCCGTTGACAACCCGTCAACTCGCTGAATATTCATGGATGTCGGGTAACCCGACACCACTTCATTAAGTCCCTTTCTCCAAGACTCGGGATTTAACGAAAATCGGGCAGAGTCTCCTTTGTACGGGGAGCTCTACCAAAATACAACATGTCCCAATAACATGGCAACTTGTCCCAACATTTCACACCAACCACACCGGGTCCACATACCTGATAAAAATAGCAAAATGGCCATCACTGGGCCCATACATCACTACTCACAAAAATATATCCAATCAACTATATATACATATGGTTCATGTTAATAACCGTAATAATTCAAACATATATTAAACCCGTGATGCAACAAACTGAATACTACGAGTCGCAAAATAGCCTAACATTTCCTCATATCTTGTCTAATAAACATGTAAAATAAGAAAAGACATTAAAATATTATATACGCTTTTCAAAGAATGTTAATGAAAATTATTTTTTATAATCATTTTAAAAATAGTAATAAATGCAAGTTTTATATGAATGCTTGTAAGACATTTAACAAAAATAATAGTGTGTAAAAAATAGTTTTAACATATAAATCTTTTATAAAATATTAGTGATTGGAAAATAAATTTGTTGAAAGAGTACTTTAAAAATATTATTTGATTTTATACAAAAATATATATTATTTGATTTTAGCATATTTTTTATGCTTTAAATTTATATTTGAAGTTAATACCTTAAAATATAAAAACAATTCTAAGCAAGCGAGCTACATGCTTAACCTCACTTAACCTAAATAGTCGTAGCCATCTAACAGGGAAATTAGGCCCTAATTCTATTTGGGCTATAAAATTGAAGTCCGAATCTCTTAAATTTACGGGCTAAAGGGCCTACCATTCCCGCCCTATTTAGGCTATAACAAATCTCCCACGTGACCAAGCAACTTTTTTTAACTTGAAGTATGAACTCACTCTAATTCTAATACAGATCCATATTATCATGTACCCATTAAATAGACAGGAAACCATGATGAATTGAATCAAGGATACAAGATAACTTGACATTTCAATAGTTATACCCCACCTATTAGACAAGAAGTAGCCAAAGATAGGGAAATAAAGAGCAATATTCTAAATTACTTATATCAAGCAATAACATCAGATCACACACTGGGAGGTTCAACTCGGGCCGAACTGTGAGTTCAACCTGTCGAACTCTGGTTCAACCTGATCTGATAGACCCTGGCCTATATACAACATAAAATATATTAGAATGCAACACCGCAGGAAGTTTTGGATTAATCATAATTGGGAAATAATACAAACCATATTTTAACATCCCACCCACCATCATAAAGGACTACTTTCTCTCTCTTAGTCTCTTCTAAGTTCGAGTCTTATCTGTGTGGTTTCCTCCCGCGGCATGACAAAACAACAAACATATCTTCCAACTACATGTTTCACCCACCATGAGAACAAGCTGGTTTAGCCTTGCAATCCGATAACTCCTACACAGGGTGATCAAAGAACCACAACATTTCAGGGTCAAATATTTGAATAAGATAAATATTCAACATACTTAAAAATCTAATGGAGAAACCCCCCCATATGCCATATTTTATGATCCCGGAATGGATCAAAGAATTTACAAAATATTTTAAAATATTTTTCATCTTAGCATTTACAAAATCTGTAAAGTAAGATACATCCCGGAATGGATCAAAGAATGTATGAGTCAGAAACTTCTCTGCTTTCAGCATTCGTTACGAGTTTTGATCTACTTTCAACATCAACAGCAAAGGCATGGGATGGTTACTGGAAATTTATTATGTTGTTCAAAAAGGTGGGTCCAAAGGTGAGCTTTATAGCTGGCTTATTTGGGGGAAAGAAAGATGTACTGAGCATCCACATATCTATGAAATCTGCCATTCTGATGGAATCACAGCATAATGAAAATCAACTTCTTGAAATCTTTTTATGATTCTGATTATGTTGGGATGATCAAGAAGAAAGGCACTGTCTTGGTTTTCTTGATTCAGCTTTTGTATGAATTAATTTAAATGGTAAGTTTCTAAATATATAAATAAGAATATACCAAAATACTTCTTAAAGTTAGAACATATGGATTGAGGCAAAATTTAAAGTCTCGAATAAAATCATATTTATCAAACCAAAATTGCACTGGAAGCCCTAACTAAAATCACGCATCCATCATATTTACAGGTTTTTTTTCTCATCAAGGGATTCATGATTCCTCCAAAGAAGAAAAATAAACACACAAAGAAATTAAAAACCAAAACCCACCGACTATGGAAATCAGATTCTTATGAGAGGCGCAGAAGTGGGTGGAACAGACTGAGGTGGAGGCAGAGGAGAGGAGCAATGGTGGAACAAGAGGATACCGGCTACTGGCCTACGGATCGGCGTGATCGACCGATGGTGACTGGTGGTGTGATCTGGCGCGATGGTGGACTCGTGACTTGATCTACAAGTATAGGGCTACGCATAAACTTGTCACTACGCTTCCAAAGGGAGGAAACTGAAAATTCAAAGAGTAAAACCATTTCCAAATTTCATGTTTTTTGATTTTTATTTTTAATTATCAACCATTTGCCGAACACCAACAATTTGGCTCGTGAATTAAAAAAATTTTATTTTTATTTTTGATTTTTATTAATGTAATTAAATTCATATGTTTTTACTTTATTTTAATTACCGACCAACAATTTGGTCGGTAATTAAAAATTTTTTATTTTTATTTTTGATTTTTATTACCGACCAAATTTCATGTTTTTGATTTTTATTTTTTAATTACCGACCAATTACCGACCAACAATTTGGTCGGTAATTAAAAAAAAAAATTTTTTTTTTTATTACCGACCAAATTTCATGTTTTTTATTTTTATTTTAATTACCGAATTATTTATTTATTTGTAAACAATTTGGTCTGAGAATTAAATTTTTTTATTTTTTTATTTTTATTACCACCAAATTTCATGTTTTTTTATTTTTTTATTTTTAATTACTCGACTCATTTACTCGACTTAACAATTTGGGCCTGGTGAATTAAAAAAATTTATTTTTTATTTTTATTACCCACCAAATTTCATGTTTTGATTTTTATTTTTAATTGGTCGGCCATTTACCACCAACAATTTGGCTCTGTGAATTAAAATTTTTTTCATTTTCATGGTAATTTATTTTTGGTCGTTACATTGGCCTGCAATTGGCCTGGTAATTTTTCGCGCTAATTCCCGCTCTAATTTACGTACTCAATTTCTCTCGACTCAAAATTATTTGGTTTCCAGAATATGGCCTACTTTTGGTCTAAATTTGGCCTGAATTTTCTTTTTGACCAAACCCATTTCTTGGTCTCTAAATGGTCGTGATTTGTCAAGAATTAAATTTACCAATTTTAGGCTCCAGACCGGTTATTTTAGTAGTGCGCCGCAATACCTACAAATACCTCAACAAAGGCCTCAGCTGACAACATCGTGGTGCCCGACCACACCCCGCGACCCCCCACGTCCCGCCGATCAGCCATCTACACATGTCAATTGGCGCGAATTAATGCAAGATTCTACAGTATAAACACAGCCCCGAGACACCATTCATACTCAGATAACATTTCATATTCAATGTCCCTGCATTTATAAGCAATGCAAGACAACTAATTCAACATATCAAATCATTTTTTTTTATCAACACAAATTTTATTTTTGAAAATTTCATTTTTACAAAATTGTATTTCATTTTATTTGGTTTTATTTTATTTTATTTTATTTTTCAAAAAAAATTCAAAAATCTTTGGGTGGAATAATATTCAAACAAAGGATCGTAAAACAAAGGTACTGTAGTCACAACACATCAAGCCTCCTCATTACACATACCATGTAGCTTTATCGCGATACAAACTCCCAAGCAAATTGACCCTACTGCCACAATACAACCTTTGTAGCCATGCACACACCATCTCCTGTACTTCAAGCTCTCCTCCCCGTCAATACATCTTCGGTGTATCAGGACCCAGCCTCCCCCATCGGGCTCCGTCATTACAATACTATTTTCTTGTATCATGGCCACGCCTTCCCCTAGCCAAACCCCCTCACATCAAGTCACAACACACTTGGTGTATCAGACACACTCACCCCGCAACCCAACAAACCCCATGTCGTAATACACCAAAACTAAAGAACCCAGTTGCAATACACCTGCACCCACTCTCACACCTAAAACTCGTCAGGTCACAATACAATTTCCATCAGATTAGCGATTACTAGCCAAGCAAGAGCTCCAATCCAATTTCTGCACCCTTTTTTTTTTGTTTTTTTTTTTCACAAACTTCTTTTTTTTTTTTCATTTCATTCCAAATTACTGAGAAAAATCACCAAAATACATATATATTTTTTTCTCATTTCCCAGTACACCAAACAAATTTATAAAAATTTATTTTCACTCATTTTTCTTCAGCTTACACCTCAGAAACCTTAGAAAACAATTTTCTTCACCTCATTTTTTTTTTTTCATTTTCCAATAAACCAAATAAATTTATTAAAATTTATTTTATTTATTTTTTTCCAAGCTTTTACATTAATTCGTAAAACTCCCAAAAACTTTCTAACACATTTATGTGCTAATTACTAAGCACACAAACAATCATAACACATACAACATGGTATACACACCATCACACATCGAACACCAAATGTATCAAACAATCACCTAAAACACATGCATGCAGTGTTCTAATATTTATCCCGTGATTGCCTAGGTACCCACATACCTAACTCTAACATCAAGCCACCAAGTGGTGATGTTCTTATCACTTAAAAACTATGGCCTTAGCCCAAGCCCCTCGAGCCCTAAGTATTCATTTACCTAAGCTCTACACCCACCGAGCTCCCAAGGTAATCGTTTACCTTAGCTCTGATACCAAGCTGTGACACCCCAAAACCCCGGGGTGTCCGTTGACAACTACCAACTCCGCGGAAATCTATACGCCTCAGACACGCAGGACACACACCCGAGTAAATGGCCACTTGGGCGCATAAACCAATACTCATCAAAATATACACCCAATTATATTCCAAAAGTCCAAGAGTTATTTTATTACTCTTAATACAAATACATATTAAAATCTACAATTCTAATACATATTAAACCAAAAACCATCAAAGCCACAACCTGGATTTCTTCTCAAAAGCGCCTAATGAGTGTCTGCCTCCCGGATACCCATGTACCGAAAAGGTGTCTCATCACTCGCGAGCAGCCCAAGAGAAAGTTTTCCTACAAGGGTTACTCCCCACCTAAGTCGCATGTGCAATGGCATATATACAATCAATCACATTCCATACAATTATTTACTATTATATGAAATAACCATACCATGCATGAGATGCCACCCTCATGCTCACGACCGAGTCCCAACTCGACTCTTACACTGAATGCCAAATGAATAAAACTACCATCTGTTTGACACCATGACTAAACCATTGGAGACCCTCCAATTTTATTTATCAAAACCTGATATTTTTCTTTTCCTCTTGCTTTTGTGGGCCACTCTGATTCTAGTTTATTAATCAGCAGACGCTGCACGCCTTTCAACATTCCTCACGAACTTACATCACGGATTCATGTCTAACCGTGAATAACATTCAGACTTTCACTTAGGGGGATCTACCCAACTTGCTCTCACCCAAAACATGTAATTTATCATTTGATCATTTCCACACTGTGAATATCTACCTTAAATTTTGGTCCCATTTCTCCCCAGTTCATGACCCATTCACCAACACTAGCTGAATAACCTACTCGCACCCACACCCGACCCGACGCGATGTGACCATGCATATGAAATGCATGATGCCAATGCATTTCCTCATGTTACATGCATGAATGAGCACTACATGAAACATTTACAAACCATGGACAATTATAATTTATACATATAATCTACCTCCATGCAAACCATGTTAATACATCAAATAGCATGCATCAACATCACATTTCCACACACTGCATGTTATTCAAGCAAGCCATAACACATAACTAGGTCTCAAAATTAGGACCATTCAACAGGGCACTTCACCATCCCTTCACAAACATGAACCAATTTGGTTCCAATCATTGTCATCACAACAACAAACCACAACATCTAGAAACTTTCGGGCCTAATTAAAACTCCTAACTCCCATGTCCGTGAAACTGTCATGAAACTGCACTCTTAGTCCCAAGGCTCGGAACTAATTTCCATGGCCTCTCATGGTCTCCCATAAGCAACCCCTACCATTATAAAGCCTTTAGGCTAAAAATAAACCAAGTAGGAAAATATCCTACCTCATGGAAGTTGTCGAACCTCCAACTTTTTGGTGTCCACATGTAGAGCGCGCTGCGTGTGTAATGTCCAAATCTTGGTTCTTTATAACCCTAAAGAAAATTAAGTCATCCTCATTATAGAAAATTCAATTAACCACAAAATGTCACTTAAGGAGTTACAACTTCATAATAGAAACATTAGGATTTTTTCTTTTTTTTTTCTTTTTTTTTTTTTTTGTTAAAAGCATTAAACTCAACCAAAACACTCAGATACACATTTTCTTGTTCATAAACATGCCCCAAAAAATAATTTTAGAGTAACCATATATACATCGACATAGTACAATTCAAAAGTCTCCTAGAATACATACACTTCTGTCGCTTTACGAGATGAGAGGAAGTCACACCGACCTATCACTCATGACGCAAAGGAGCAAAGAAAAACACAAACTTATTCTTCGACTTCGTGGAACCTAAAATATTGCACTTTAATGAGATGCTACCTAACGAGGGATATAAAGCATGATACAAGCCACATTCACATCATCATCATAAGCCCATTCACTTTATGAAACCAAAGCACTTATTCTACATATTCATATACATTCATATCATCAAATGAGAGCACTTAATCATTCATAACATCAAACAGGCACATCTCATACTCATATATATTCTTATATCACAATGCTTGCATGTATCCGTTTCTTATCGGTTATGACTTCCAAACACATCAAGTATCGCCTCGTGAACTTGTAAACTTGTAAACTCAACTTGTAACTTGTAAACTCGTGTCGGGCTTCACACTTGTATACTTGTATTTGACCCATTGGGTCCTCAGCATTTTTGTATTTGCGATTACTTGACATGTCGCCATAACCTTAATATCATTCCTCTTATCTTCCATGCATCAGCGGATCTTTCTATATAACATGTACTTGTATGAAAATAACATTCATAGTTTATCACATAGCTTCACAACATGTTCTTGCACATAATCATTTTCATAATTCATAATATAGTTCATCAACACATTCTTGCACACAACATTTCATAGTCCATAACATATATCATACATGAACATTGAATCACTTCATTACAAAAACAAGTCATTCACATCAAAATGACAAACAAGAACACATGTACCAAAACATTCATATCCACTCACAAAAAATGACGTCCCGTATCACCCTTAACGCGGCACGCCTTGCTCGTGGTCTAAAACATATATTAACTGGCGCGCCATGTCATATATCACATAAACTCCAAAACTCGAAACATATGAGAACATATAACCTAGGTTGCCTAACCCCCTCGTTTGGCGCCAGACCTTTTCTGACTCTTTTAGCCATAACTCCCCAACATATACATCCAAAGACATGATTCTTTTTTTTAGAAACTAGACTCATGCCTCTTTAACATATGTAAAAATCAGCTTCATATTCCATATATAAAATTTATACCGCACTTTCAAACTTTAACTCGTTATCGTCCCCTATTACAGAACAGTCTTTAAACAAAACCACCATAACTCAAGATTAAGACTTGATAAAGCCCTAATATTTTTCAAGAAAGAACTAGACATATAAAAGTATAACATATCCGAAAATTAGTGCAAAATACCACATACACAAGGAGAAACATGCTTTAAAATTTCACATAGTAAACTGCCAGAATCAGGACAGCATGAGCAATCGGTGCTCAACAGATCATAACTCGAGATAAACACAACCAATTACCAAGCCCTTTACAGAAACCTAGAAGAGACATAACCCAACAACTTTCATGTTTACAACTTGTTCCAAAACAGAGCTTAAAGACCCGAAAATAGAGGTGCAAAACAGATCTGAAACAGAGTTTACCTAAAAGTCAGCTTGAATTCCGAAAATGATAGAGCTTTTGCTCAAAACCAGTTTTTTTTTCCTCTCCTCTATCACACTTGATCGGGCAACATAAAGGAGAAGAGAAGCTAAATGTTCTAGAAAACTCTAAAGCTTTTATCTAGGTATTTGACAAATTTCAAATGGTCCTTCAATGCCTCTCGACTTAACACTTAACTCCCCTAATTCTCTTTCACTTTTGGCTACTTTAACCCTTAATCATGAAAAACACATATTTATTGTATGCAAGATGTTTTGTGCATGAATGCATACATGAATAGTTATGCCTTTGGGTTATTACAACAAGGTACCAACTTTAGTCTCGAATCAAGCCGACCGACCGCCCGAAAGCCGTGAAATTTTTCCTTTCCCTTTTCCTTCTTTCTTTTCCTTTCTTTCTCCTACGAATTCTTTTTCCTTTCTCTTTTTGTTTTCTTTTTTCTCCTTCTCTTTCTTTTCTACGAATTATTTTCCCTGATTTCCTTTTCTCCTTTTTTCTCATTTCTCATCTCTTTACTTCCTTTTCATTTTCTCCCATTTTTCTCCTCCTTTCTCTTTGCATTTCTCTCTCCCATTTTGAGATGGCAATGCCGTATGGGTCAAGAGTAGCTGAAATTTCCTTCCTTTCTCGCTCAAATTTGTGGCCCTAAATTTTCCATCCTATTCTTATTTCTAATTCCTCTTTACGACATCAGTCCACTGGCATGTCAATACAGCCACGGATTCATTTCCCACATGGCTAATTGTGAGTTTTTCTCCTTTAATGCCAAGTGTCACTCCTCGAGGTGCCATGTGGCATCCCCATCCCAATATGTGTCATCCGACACCCCACGCCTTGAAAACGTGAAACCCCACCCTCCTCACCTCGTAAATCCAACGAAATTCAACGCTAGAAGCACCTCCTCGCGAAACGATTTCAACGGAGAAGTCTCGTTCTCACATCCGAGATCTAGAAACATTTCTACATTTTTCAAATAAAACATTATTTTACCCTTTATCCAAATCATGGATTTTCTGGGGTTTCACACACCTGATAAGCTTGACAGTAAATCCAACCGGTAAGCAACCGTATCTACCCTCTCAAGTACCTCGAAGGGCCTAATATACCTCGGCGATAGCTTTCCCTGCTTGCCGAACCTAACCACTCCTCTCTTAGGCATCACCTTCAAGAAGACATGATCACCCACCTCAACTTCCAGCGTTGTCGCCGCTTGTCGACGTAGCCTCGGGCCAGAGGCTCCGGTGCCGTGAGGAGACGCTCAGACAAATCCACCTTCTCATGTGTCTACACAACTAACCGAACCTATGGTGGATCTGGAGATCAACCAGGCCTCCCATATAATGCCTCATAGGGTGCCATTTGTATGCTCGCCTAATAACTATTGTTATAGGCGAACTCCACTAATGGTAAATGCTCTTCCCAACTACCCTTGAGATCAAGGATGCATGCCCGTAGAATGTCTTCTAACATTTGGATGGTCCTTGCCCAAGTGACCGTCAGTTTAAGAATAGGCAGTGCTAAATCATCAGCCCATGTCCCCGTGACTGGTTGGAAGCTCTTCGAAAATGAGTCATAAACCAAGAGATCCTGATCTGATACTATGGACACTAGTACCGGATTGACCATCTGATCTCCATTAGTAATGCAAACTGCGGAAATTCCTGTGGTAGAAGGTCATCGCCTGACGAGTGTGCCAACTTAGTAATTGGTCCTTATCACCCTTGCAGCGTCGGCCCTCGCGTGTCAGGTGATGAGTCACAAAATCCATCGTGATATGCTCCCACTTCCACTCAGCTACCTCCAAGGGTTGGAGTAATCCTACTGGCCTCTGGTACTCGACTTTTACTTGTTGACACGTGAGACATCGACGAACAAAATTTTCAACGTGTTTCTTCATCCCGCTCTAGTAATACTAGCGACGAAGATCATGGTACATATTCGTGCCACTTTGATGCACTACAAAACGGGAAGAATGGGACTCCACCCCAGGATCTCCTCTCATGCTCCGGCTTATTTGAGAGACCCTGACCCATCCTTTATACCAAAGACTACCATCTATATGAATGGCCTAGCCTTCATCACCTGTATCTGATCGTACGGTCCCTAATGGATAATATTTCTATGCCCCGTCCTTGGGACTCGATTACTCTACTTGATAGGGAAGGCGTAACCACTAAACTCTCCAAAGTACCTTGGGCATTTTATTATGCGGCTTTCGAATATCCACGGCCTCGAGCATCTGGCTCCACGGGAATCCACCACTGTGACACTCCCAGTGACTTAGGGTGAGTGCATCAGCTACCACATTTGCCTTAGCGGGATGGTAATGCAAAGTGAAGTCATAGTCCTCCAGGTATTTCATCCACATGCGTTGCCTCATGTTGAGGTCCTACTATGTAAATAATGTATATTTGTTTATATTGTTATAAATAAAGCTCTTCATTTTGTTGAAAAATATGTGAGAAAGCCATTAAGAAGTCCATCAAATACGAATATTAACAAAAAAAAAAAAAATCGGGATTCTTAAATCATTTATATCAAAACTGAATACTTATAAAAATATAAAATAAATATTAAAGAGACATATAATAACAATTATTATTTTTTTAGAAATATTATCATAAATAAAAACTAACCTCAAAGTGGACTTGATCAATAATAGTGAATAAAGATGAAGATTTTTAATGATCCACCATGAAGTGCTTCCAAATATATTCAATGCTAAATACATAAACACAAAAAAAAAGGTATATTAGAACAAATAAAAACTGTATAAGAAATAAATTTAACTAATATCAATATTAACTTTCAAATTTAAATAAAAACTAACCTCTATGATGGTCCCAGCTTCTACAAAAAAAAAAAATCAGTTGCAAGTGGTAAGGTGAGCCAAACTTAGGGTTTATCAGGGAGGAGAGGGAAAGTGAAAGAGAAAATTGATTAGAAGGTGGAGAATTGTTTATGGAGGTGGAGAAGTGGGCAAATCTTAGGGTTTATCGGGTGGGAGAAGGAAAGTGAAAGAGAGAAATGAAAGGTAAAATAAAAGGCTTTTTTGCTTATGTGGCAAAGAAGGCCATTTCGAAAAATACTTTAAAAGAATGCTTCTTTACTTTAATAGAAATTTGAAGGCCGGTTTAGAAGGCCTTCTTTTACTTTGAAAAAGAGGCCCAGTTTGACGAGTTACAGGTCAAACTAACCCTTTCTAAATTTCTGGTAAAGTAAGCGATATTTCCTAAAGTAGTTTTAAATTGCCTTCTTTACCCACATAGAAAAAAACCTTTACACTGCAAAAAAAACCTTTTACTTTACCTTTCGCACCATGCTCACCGGATGGCACCAACGTTTGCCCACTTCTCCTCCATCTTCAACTCTCCACCTTCTAATCTGCTCTTTTCCCTTTCTCCTCTCCCAGTTTGGCTCCTACCACACCTGTATTTTTATTGCAGAAGTTGGTACCATCATAGAGGTTAGTTTTTATTTTAATTTGAAAGTTAATATTTATATTAGTTAATATTTATTTCTTATACAATTTCTATTTGTTCTAATATACTATGTTTTTTGGTGTTTATGTATTTAGCAATGAAAATATTTGGAAGCACTTCATGGTGGATCATTAAAAATCTTCATCTTCATTCACTGTTATTGATCAAGTCCACTTTGAGATTAGTTTTTATTTATGATAATATTTCTAAAAAATTAATAATTGTTATTATAATGTCTCTTTAATATTTATTTTATATTTTTATAAGTGTTCAGTTTGATATAAATGATTTAAGAATCTATTTTTCTGTTTTTGTTAATATTTGTATTATGGACTGCTTAATGTCTTTCTCACATATTTTTCAACAAAATGAAGATCTTTATTTATAACATTATATAAATGAAATATTAATGTCCACACTCTTCATCAAATTTTTTTATGTTAACAGGTGAAAAGTATTTTTTTTTCATATTTGTATATTTTATACACCATTAAAATTTTCTAGGCTCAAAATTCATAAACAATTCATTTATTGTCATAAGTCAAACGAACAATTAATTGAAAATTTGTTATATTTAAAAGTTAGTTGTCAAAATATATTTGAAATTTAGTTGTGCTAATTTATTTATTGTTGGTTTTGTTGATATTTTATTATTATTTGTGAATGCAAATGACTGATTCTATGGTGGAAGTATTGTGTTATTGGAATTGAACAATTTTGAGGATAGAAACAAATTTGAGATATATCGGAAATGATGTGGAGATTGTACTTATTGATGTGCCAGTTCAAACAAAATTTATGCAATTGTTGAATATGGTATATGATATTTTTGGTGTTGATAACAAATCTCAATTGATATAAAAAATGTCATTATCCATTTAAAGTAAACAAATTTCAACCACAAAGTGATTAGAAATGATCAAACAGTAGCACGTATGCTAGCAGTGTCATCGAAGTATGAAATGTCGCCAGTTGAATTATTCATAAAGCATACTCTTAGTCACCTTATTTGAATAATAAAAATGATTATTTCATACAATTGTCTACAAACGATATTGATGTTGATGAGGAAAATGATGAAGATAAAGAAGATGACAGACATGATGTAATTCATACTGATGAGGTTGTTTTGCCTAATGATGATGAATATTGTGGTCAAAGAGAAAGCTTTGATTTGATGATGGTCCAACAAGTTATGGAATTTGAAAGTATAAGAAACGTGAACCTTGAAGTTGGTGTTAGGTCAAATGATCATAATGTTGAAGTTGAGGTTGAAAATACATCACTAGTTGTCTCCCCACATAGCACCCAAGTTAATATCTCTAATGACAATGTAAAGACAACAATTGCACCTGTTTCATACCATATGCCACCTACATCACAAATTTTGAATATGGATGGGGCAATTAATTATGTTGTAAGTGATTAGACTCAATTGGAAAACCCAACTTTAGGAAATATTGATGGAGAGATGTCAATTGGCCAAAAAATTTCGCTCAAAAGCATATTTGCAACATGTTGTAAAATGTATTCCATAAAGTCACACCATGAGTTTAATGCTTATAAATCAAATGCAAGTGTATTGGTCCTCAAATGTTAAAAAAGCATCGGATTGTCAATGGCGACTAAGAGCTGATGGTACATGAAAGATACAACTATGTTTAAAATAACAAAGTATATGAGTTCTCATACATGTGTTAATCCATGTATTAATCAACATCATTCACGGTTGGATTCTATCTTTGTATTTGAGTTGCTTGAAACATTGGTAAAGGCACAAATGACCATTACTTTTGCTACAATTCAAGCTGTTGTTGTAGAACAATTTGGATATTATATTTCATATCAAAAAGCAATGAAAGCAAAAAGGAAAACAATGATTCAATTGTTTGGTGATTAGTACTCAAAATCTGCATGTAGAGTTACCACGTTTTTCTTGCTGGGCGTCAAATCTTGGATGCATTGTGTATACCAAAACAATTCTTGAAACAAACCAAATGAAGAATTTTTCATGGTGTTTTTGGGCATTCTCTCCATCGATTAAAGGCTTTGCACACTGTCGACCACTTCTTAGTATTGATGGAACACATATGTATGGAAAATATAAAGGGACATTGATGATTGCTATGGGTTGTGATGATAATAATCAATTATTTCCTCTTACTTTGACCGTTATAGAAAGCCAAATGTAGTACCCAAAGCAGAGAATTAGTTGTTTAACTTGGATTAACTGCGGAAGACTCGTGGATGTTGGGTAACCCAACACCACTCCACCATGTCCCCTTTTTTTCGGGACTCATGATTTAACGAAAATCGAGCAGTCTCCTTTGTATGGGGAGCCCTACCCAAAATACAACATGTGTAATTATATGGCAACATTGACCAATATTATACAACAACCTCACTGGATCCACATACGAGTAAAAATGGCCACGTGGGGCCCATTTATTCATACTCAAACATATAAGCATATGACTATAAAATCATAGTCCATAAGAGTTTAAATTACATCACTATTATACAAAACATATATCAAAATTAAGCATTATAATACATGTTTTACAAATATAAATCAAAGCCTCAATCTAGCTTTCTTCTCAAAATCGGCCTCTAGTGAGCACGAGTCTCCTGTACATTAGTGTGCAGAAAGGGGTCACGACAGATGAGTAATCTAGCCCAGTGAAATCCATAAGAAATTTACTCCCCACCTAAGTGCACATGCAATGGTCATGCAACAAATTCCCCCTCCGAAAGATGCCATCCTAGAGAATGGAAACCTACATGTCATTAATGAGATGCGGCTGACATGTCCATGTGCGACCACTGCGGAGCTCCCTCTTGGACCGAGGTCTCAACTGACTCCCTCGCACATGCTTATGCCCAGAGTGAGAAACTCACCTTTGGTATTTCAACCAATGGTCCTCTATCCAAAACAAAAGCTTTTTTGTTTTATAAATAAAAAACATTGGACAATCTCAGAAATGCGCACAAGCAAAAAAGCATTGGGCCAAATCTTTGAAAGCGCTTTAAAAAAGCAAAGCATTAGGTAGTCTCGATAAACCACTTTAATCTAAAGACATTGTCCACTGGCGAGGCGCATCATCAACACCATACACGGTGTTGATTTACATATGAAGACCGTGGAGCTCTATTGGGTGGAGTCGATGTATCGAGTCCACCACCGGATTCAGCGAGAATGGTAAATGGCAACTGACCATGCACACCCGCTTTGTTTCTGCGATGTCCACAGTGCTTTTGAAATGCAATTCAAATGTGTCATTGCATGCCTATACCATGTCATATATATGATGAGTGCTATATGGATATTTTAAACCATGCATCATTTGGACAATCATATCAATTAACATACAATTTCCAAATAAACCATACAATACATGTCAACATATTTTACACATGTATTGACATCTAAATCATCCTGATCAAGTAATGGCTTACATTATACTCTAAATAATTGTGACACCATGTCCTTTTTTTTAAATGACCTACAACCAAGCCATGCAATGGCCTTGTTCATACACAAACACATGCATTTCCCTAAGCCTCATGGATAATTATATCAACATGCATATAATTGCAGAACAACATCACATGATTTAATTAGGCCAGTGCATATCATCACAACCAAGCAATTTGCACACTTAGTGCTACAATTAAATTTTCAAAAAATATGTGGGCACCAAATGCCATTCACAGGCACATGGCAGATTTTAGACTCAAGGATCTTTCCATAGAGTCCAAGAACACCAAATTTGGAGTCCTAACGAAGGAGTTATGCAAGTTGCGAGGCCATGAAGAAATCCATAGCATTGTAGAATAGCGGCGGTAGAGGCTGTATGTTTGAATGTTTTTTAGGACATGTATGAAGGCTCAAATTTCATTAAGATATATATGGATGGATTCTAAACTCAAAAGAAGATTTCCATAGAGTCGAACATGTGGTCAGGTTCGGTTAGAGAAAGTTATGGTTATCCAAAGTTTGAGGCTTCACACGAGTAGTTACCTATGTAGCAACGTGGAAACTACGCAATTTCTTGCCCGAGGCACCTTTGGAGCTCCCGTACATGCAGTTTTTCAACCCAAACTCATTTAGGAAACAACTCTTTCAACCCGACCTTAAACCCGCCCCAGTGAGACCCCGAATCGGCCGTAAACATGGCATAAACCCATCCCAACTAAGCACAAATCCAACCGAGTTTCGGTTTAGTTTTTAAGCAACCTTGAGACTATGATAACCGGCTATAATTTTAGCCACCGACAATCTAAAACTTCGGTCGAACACCTGACCCGGGTGACTATCCCGAGGCGGCCTTTCGGCCGGCCCACACCATAAACCATCCATCCCCTTCTACGCCTTTGAACAACTCGATTTGGTCGATAACGGTCCGAAATTAGTCCCGAATTTATCATGTCAATATATCTTACATGTATATATCTTCATTTTTTTTTTCACAACACTACCGCACATTATTCAACTACCAAGCAATAACACACAAAAGATCCTTGATTTAGGACCTCAATTCAATAAGGCATCATCCAGCCTCAACACACCTTGAACCAGTCTCGGTTCAATCCACTTTACCACTTCCAGTTTAGGCCAAAAATAGCCCTAAACACCAAAACACACAAAAAAAAAACCGAAGACATCGGTCGGGACGAAAACCGATCCTGAGCCGGTCTTGAGCTGAATAGTCCCGAAACATTCCAGCATTGATCACAAAATTTTGGGCTGAACCTCACGACCACTCGTAGCCCAAGAAAACCGTCTGCCGTGGTATTTTATGCTAGAAACCTTAGTAGGAGACCCTATCTGAAGCGTGAATACTTGACTAAGAGTTTGCAAACACTTCCTAAACCCGAAAGCTTCGACTTCTGAGACATACGCACGAGAAACCTTAGCGAAACTTGGGTTTACGGTATCCGCAGTGCAGCCTACGTAAGTACTCAGACTTTAAACCCTTGCGAGTCGAAGCGACACCGATCTCAGTAGGTCGTGAGAAGAGTGGAGATTTTCTCCCTCTCTCTCTCTTCTCTCCTCACTACCTGATCCAACCCCAAAAATAGGCTTTTCTTTCTTTTTTTTCTTCATTTTTGTCTTTTGTGACTTATTTTGATGAGTGGCTCTTAAAGCGCCACGTGTCACGCGATTCTCACTCGGATCCGTTCCTACCTCAAAACAATTTATTTTCGTCCCGGTTCAAGTTCAATTTATTTTAAATGAACTTAACTTAAGTTGTTTCCTAACTCTCAAGATTCTCATAAAAATGTCGTCCCTAGAGTCACTGGCGACTCATCACCTAGAAAATCGTAAATAATTCAGATTATCTCAGAATTCGATGAAACTTTTCTGGGTTAATAGATTTCGTGAAGGCAGATCCAACGGCCATTAAGTTTCGTCATGAGATCTGAGGAATTTTCTAGGCTACAGACCATTCGGCCAATTTACTATTCTTGCCAATTTTCGAGGAAAATTTTAGGGTACCAGGGTTTTACAATAAAAATACAAATAGTTGGAGTTGGTTTTTGGCATGTATTAGAGTTGGTGTGACACAAAGGATGATGTAAGGATGGGACCGTGATGGATGATCTAATGGTTTGGGTAAGTTAGGGATGAGTTTGCTTTAGTTTAAGTGTATAGGATCTTGGCTTTTTAAAAGGTAAGGGATATATTTGGTTCTAAGTTTCAGAGCTTATTTGAGTTTATTTATGATGGAATTAAGGTTTAGAATGAAGGATTTTAGGTTTGGAAAGGTTTGGGTTTGACTTGATGTAAAACAGCCTTGTTTTGAGCTAGTTTGCGGTTTTCAGGTTTTTCTAAGGTAGGCTAGGGCTATGCACGAATTTTGGGTTTCTCTAAGGTTAGGAAAGATGGTTTTTATGGTTTCTAGGGTGAAACAAAGTATTTGGAAAGGTTTGACAAGAATGGAACTAGATTTGGAAAGTTGGGTTAAGGTTGAAATTTTGGTTATGGAAAGGTGAAAGAGAAGATGATGAGATGAGTAGAGGTAATAGAAGGATAGGTACTTCCTTAAACTCAGGGACCAACAGAGATAGAAGCCATGAACTCGCCATAGAATCTGAGATTAGAGAGCAAGAAGTATGCTTCGCCTGAGAATCCACTTAAGGCTAAGAAGCAACGAAGTATCGCCACTCGAGGGAATCCGCGAGAATGAAAACCCAGAGAGAACTCTTAAGAAGAAAGTATGAAGAATATTATTAACTTTAACTAATTTGTCTAAAGACTACATTAGGGGTTATATATGGCCTCATGCTTTCTAAATCAAATAAAAAACTCCTACTTTGACTTAGAAACTCAATCTTTAATTAAATAGGCAATCCTAAAAATAGTAACTCTCTTAAAATAAGCTTCTAAATAAGCAACTACTACTTTAACTTTGAGAACAAATCTTTCTAAAAGAAAACAACTTCAAATCAAAATAGTAACGAGACTCAAATACTTGGATTTAGAAACATATTTGGTGTCTCCAAGGTTTCACAACCTCCCATCTAAATTTTCCATAATTAAGATTGAATTCTCGGCATATTTTGGCTGGCGGCTTCTGTGGAAAGACTTTATATTTGATATTAAATATAATAAAATATGGTGGTGCAGTGACATGATAGGACAGTTAATAGATGCTTATCATAGATTTTGTATGCGTCATTTAGCTAGTAACTTCATCACAAGATTCAAAGATAAGACTTTAAAGGATCTCATGTGTAGGGCTGCAATGGAGAGTAAAGTTAAAAAATTTAGTACTCACATGGATACATTTGGACAGATAAATGTTGATGCTAGAAATTGGTTGGAGCATATTCCTCTTGAAAAATGGGCACCCTCATATGATGGAAGAAAGAGATATGGGATTATGACAACTAACATGTCTGAAGTTTTTAATGGTGTCCTTAAAAGTGCTAAGTAACTTACCCACTAACAACTTTGGTCCAATTAACTTTTGTGTGGGTTAATAACACTTCACAATCAAAACGAGAGCATGGTAGCCGACTTGCTTATGGTAGAAAGATTCACTCCATATATTGACGCCAAAATAAAGGCTAAGGTTGTTAAGGCTAGTTCACATGAGGTGCTTTTGTATAATCATGTGCAAGGACTTTTTCATGTTAAAACAAGACACTTTGTTGGAAGTAGTAATAGAAAACCTTGCACTTATCATGTTAACCTTGGAACAAGATCTTGCACATGTATCAAAACTCTTTATTAGGATTCCCATGTTTACACATTCTTGTTGCTTGGTATTGAAATATTAGCGATATATTGTGACATTTGAATCATCAGGAACCACCGACCACGATATCGTAACGAAAGTCGAATGAAGGAAATATCGGAAAATATCGGAAAATATCGGCCAAAATCGTCGATATATCAGTGATATATCGCTTATTTACCGATATAGCAGCGACAATATCGACGACAAATAATGGCGATGGAATAAACACGCTTGCGTCGATTAAAGGGAAGTTTTGCAATTTGAGCGATATATCGAATTGTTGTTGGCGATATATGATGCGATATATCAGCGATGATCAAGGGCGGAAGGATTGTTGGACATAAATCGCGAATTTCGTCTAGGTTTCAAAAAATCTCCAACGGCTACCTCACAGTTTGTGATCAAAGTTCAATCCATGTTGATCAAATTAGAGATTCAATCCTTTGAGTCCATGATCATATTTTTATCTAGCGATGGATTTTAATATTTGATGATCCGCGGCGAAATTGATTTCTAATAGCTAGATCGAGTCTAACGGTCTAATTTGATCAAAAGTCAAATCCAACGACCATAATTCATATTTAAAGGGTTTGACCAAAAGCATTGATTTGTCAAAAATCTATAAATATTACAAAATAAATAGTTTTTCATTTCAACTCATGATTCTCCTCTTAAACAATTGTATTTATTGCAAGTCTTGAAGAATAATATTTTGGTTTATTTTTGGTGTTCAAGTCTTCCATTCAATACATAATTTGTGCAACTTAAGGTATGTTTCCATGTTAATTATTTTTTTTTTTACATTTGTGCAATTTAGTAATTAATTTAAGTTTATATTTAGATTAAGATTTAATTTAAGTTTATATTTGAATTAGATTTAATTTAGGAGTCTATATTTAGATTAGATTATAAAATAGTATGAACACCTCTATTATGTATATTTAGAATATTTAATATAACATTGAACTTAAATTACTATTACGAATATGAAATATAATAGATTGTTTAATTAATGTAAAACATTTTCTTTAACCTTAAAAAAATTAATGTAACTTTATATCTAGATTGAGATTATGAATATAGAGAAATATAAATTTGTTAATTAATATGAATATAGACATATGATATGTATATTTAGAATATTTAATATAACATTAGACTTAAATTCACGATTAGAATATAAATATAATAAATTGTTAATTAATGTAAAAACACATTTTCTTTAACTTATGCTAATTAATGTAACTTTATATTTAGATTAAGATTAAGAATATGAAATGTAAAAATTTGTTAATTAATGTATGAAATATGAACATATATTATGTATATTTAGATATTTAATATAACTTTAAACTTCGATTACAATTAAGAATATGAAATATAATAAATTGTTAATTAATGTAAAAACACATTTTCTTTAACTTATGGTAATTAATGTAATTTTATATTTAGATTGAGAATTATAGATATGAAATATAAAAAAAAATTTGTTAGTAATGTATGAAATATGTAGCATATAATATGTATATTTAGATATTTAATATAACTTTAAACTTAGATTACAATTAAAGAATATGAAATATAATAAATTGTTAATTAATGTAAAACACATTTTCTTACAACTTATGATAATTAATGTAACTTTATATTGGAATTGAGTTATGAATATGAAATATAAAAATTTGTTATTAATATGAAATATGAACATATATTATGTATATTTAGATATTTAATATAACTTTAGCTTAGATTAAGATTATGAATATGAAATATAATAAATTGTTAATTAATATAAAACACATTTTCTTTAACTTATGACAATTAATGTAACTTTATATTTAGGTGAGATTATGAATGAAATATAAAAATTTGTTAATTAATGTATGAAATATGAACATATATTATGTATATTTAGATATTTAATATAACTTTAGACTTAGATTACGATTATGAATATGAAATATAATAAATTGTTAATTAATGTAAAAACTAATTTCTTTTAACTTATGATAATTAATGTAACTTTATATTTAGATTGAGATTATGAATATGAAATATAAAAATTTGTTAATTAATGTAAAAATATGAAAATATATTATGTATATTTAGATATTCATATAACTTTAGAATTAGATTACAATTATGAATATGAAATATAATAAATTGTTAATTAATGTAAAAACACATTTCTTTGGCTTATGAGAATTAATGTAACTTTATATTTATATTGAGATTAGCCAGACCTGTGTGACGCCCCAAATCGGGGTCCGTTGACCTTCGATCAGCCACAGAAAACACATTGTGTCTCCTGTCGCTGAGACTCATACATGGTAAAAATGGCCCACTTGTGTGACGCCCGAGCAGGGTGTCCAGTTGACTACCAAGTCGGCAGCGGAAATCCTACGGTCTCTCTTCATGAGACCAGCCACACAATGCAAAAATGGCCACTTGGACCTACACATCCTACTCATAAAATGTATATTTTATACAAAAATGATTAAATTACAATTTGTTCACAATTGTATTTATTACAATTTATACAAAACTGTGGGTCTCTTGCCCAAAATTTTTTACAAAATACAAGATAAGACCATCTTGGCCGTTTCTTTGCCTCTAAGGCCCCGAATGCGTCTCATTCCCAAGTGCGTCTTCGGTACCTGAAAAGGGGGTCCCACGACGGGGTGAGCAATGCCCAGTAGTGGAATTTCCCTACTTGGGTTACTCCCCACCTAAGTGCAATGCAATGGCACAACAAACATTCAACACATGCTAATATATCACTCATGCATATATTAACAAAATTAATTCCATAAATCATGCTATTCAGTATACAACAATAACATAAGATTAGCTCACATGGGCTAAGGCACAATCCCATTACATCTTGGAACCGCCACAAATCTGTCTGGCATGTTATTTACTCATGGCAATAACACAACATCACACAATCAACGCAAGCGGTCGGGTGAATTTCTGTCAAACCATTCAGGAGATTTATTCTCGGTCCAGTCACACGGAGCAGAAGTAAATCAGGGCCTCCAACAAATCCACATAACCCTTAAGCAAAAAGTAAAGCAAGTAGGAGAAAACCCCTACCTTTAGGAGTTTGTCGAAACTCCCAGCGTACCAGCGTAGTCGCTAGTGGGGAGAAACTTTGCTTCTTGCCTCGTCGAGAAGCTTCATGGTCAGATTAGGAGATTCTAGAAAAGGTAGAGTCTCTCTCTCTAAAACCCTCTCACCTGCATCTCTGGCACTACCGGTTTGGTCTCTCTCTCTCTCCCTTTCCCCTCCCAAACTGATTGGTGGTGGAGACCAGAGAAAAGTCCTCTCAATGCCACATGTCAAATTTCTATTGGTTGAGAGGATTACACCTTATCCTCTTATCCAACCACTATGAGATTTCCCTCTAATGGCATGATGCCATGTGTCACATGTGAGCCCCACTTGAGCTCAATCTTGACTGCTCTATATTTAGGACAAGTGGTGCCTGCTGGCGGCCCAACGATGCCGCAGTGTCTACATCCTAGGTTACCTCGGCGTGAAATTCAGTACATGCGAATTCAACGAGTCAGCGGTATTAGTTCGTAGCTTGATTCAATGATGAAGTGGTTTAGTCGTAGAGATCTAGAAAATTCAGAGATTACAATGAGAGTGCAATTTTATCATTAAGCCCAAAAAGCACATTGGATTTTCAGGGATTATACGGCGGGCCCGTACATCGATACTCACCAAAAATCTAACCAACTATATTCTGATAGTTCAAGAGTTAATTACACTCTTAATACCCAAAACATATATTAAAATTTAGAGTTCTAATACATGTTTTACAAATACATATCAAAAACCACAAATCAGGCTTTTTCTTCTCATGACCTGCAATGGCGTCGTCTTCAGAACATTCCACAATGCACAAATGATGTTCCTACGACAGGGTGACGTGCGTGGTGATAATCTCCTACATGGGTTACTTCCCACCTAAGTGCACATGTAATGGCAACAAAACACATTTAAGCAAATGCATGATTCTACTTGAATGTCTACATGATATGAATGACAATGTGACTCACCCTTTCCCACTTCTTGAGCCCTCACTGACTCCCTCACTCATGCCTAAGCCAAATGTGAGAAAAACACTGTTTTCAAAACAAAAGATTTTTGTTCTTGAGGAACATACTCACCCAGGAGTTTCGGTAAAATCTATTGGACAACCCTCAGGCGGGTTGTTGTTTGGATAACTCTTGAAACAATTCATGGGCTCCTCTTACGTGGTGTTGGACAATCTCCCGGCCGGTGTAAGGCCGAGAAAATTGAATTTTGAAAAAGGGTAAAGCAGTAATTTCGGTAAATCCAGAAATTTTTCTAGATCTCGGATGAAATGGACTTCATCGTTGGAATCGTATCACGAAATCTAGTTAAATGCCGGTGAGAACGGTGAAATTTCACGTTTTCTGGAGTAAGGTATCATGTGTCGTAAAGGGTTTAGAGGGCAATGTAATGTGACAAAAGTCACCTACTACATGTACTGTTGTGACACATGTTGCAAGATTAGAGAGATGATGGAAATGAATGGCCTAGATAGTGCCAAGTATCAAAAATCAAGAATAGGGGACATAAGTGGAATTTTTGAGATGTTTAATGATAATAAGACGAAAAGATGAGCGGTGTTCATCTTCTTTCATTTGAGAGACAAAGCGTCACCATTAGCTAGAGAGAGTTAGTGCGAGAAAGTGAGGTTTTGTGATTTCTAGAGAGAGAAAGTGTGCCTTCTCTCTAGATTTTCGGCAGATCGGACCGTCGGTTTTCGACGGAGCAAGAAGTAAAGCTGTTCTACGCGGCGAGGGCTACGCGTGAACATCGATTTGTTAGGTTCCGACGAGAGGTAGGATCTTTTCTACTTGTGATATTCTTTGGCTAAAAAATTGTTTATTGTTAGGAATATTCTAAGGCTTGATTTGGTAAATGGGAATTCGGTCACCAAGAAAACCTTTGAATCAAGTGGAGAAAATCCCAAATTTGGTGGTCGTGAAACGATTTTAACCCGAGGTTTCTTAATTGGCATGAATGTGACAAAGATTTTCTTGGTGAGAAAATGTGTGTTGTAAGTGATTCAAAATGAATTGCTTGTGTTTGTTAGTGTTAAGCCCATGTGAGCTAATTTTGGTGTTATTTAATGAATTTAATAACATGAATTGTTGAATTAATTATGTTAATATATATGTATGTGAATATATTAGCATGAATGTTTTGGGATTGGCATCATGCATTCCATATGCAACAGGGCACCCCCAGAGGCATTAGAGTGCATGACATGAAGTGAAAGAAAACGAAAATGTTTGTGAAAGGAATTTCAACGGAAGATTTTTCGAAGAATTACCTTGGAGAGTTGTCCAACAGATCACTTCGGATGAGGACCATGACTGCTTCGGAGAAATATCCAGCAATTCGCCTCGGAGGATAGTCCAATGTATTTACTAAAACTCGGTAGCAAGTTTTCGAGAGCAAAAAGCTTTTGTTTTGAAAACTGTGATTTTACTCGCCGGCTTGGCGTATGTAGAGGGGAGTCGGTGTAGGAGACTTGGGACATGGGATTGGTCATGTAGACATTGGGGCAGTTCATGTAATTTCTTGGATGTGATTGGTTGCCATAGCATGCATTTAGGTAGAGTATTCCACGAGGACGCTCGTAAGGCGCGTTTTAAGAAAAACTTGATTGTGGCTTTGGTATTGATTTTGTATAACATGTATTAGAATTGTAAATTTTAATATATGTTGAATTAAACAATGTAAAAACTCTTGAACCATGTAATATATTTAGTTTGTGATATATTTTGATGAGTATTGATCTGAGAACTTTAAGTGGCCATTATTTTACGCATGTGGACCTGTGTGGTCATTGTAAATTATTAGGCGGGTTGTACCTTGGGTAGAGCTCCTGCAAGGAGACTGCTCGATTTTCATGAGTGGTGTCCCGGGTTACCCGTCCCACGGTTATTCCCGCGAGGTTGACGGGTTGTCAACGGACCCCGAGGAATGGGCGTCACACCAATTCTCTGGAAAAATCTCTTCACATTGAAATTCGGCACACAACCATTTTCCTTTTTCTTCTTTTCGTATCGTATATTTCACTTTTTGTGTTAGGGTGCCTGGTGCATATGAGATGCGTTATGACATTTAAACAATTCATGTTAATATATAAATCATGCATATATTAACAAATTCATCTAATCACATATTATTCAATTCACTTAGCAATAACATCAAAATTAGCTCACATGGGCCAATAAACAATTCAAACAATTAATTTTGAATCACTCAAGCAACACACAAATCCATGTGAGAATAGTAAAACCACAAGTCACCATGCTTGTTCACGGCCTCTAGGGATTTTTCTTCACTCGAGTCCAAATATTTTGAGAGGCTAGAAAGCACGGCCATCAGGACCTTAACAAATCCCCCATCCATTAAAATGAAAAAACCTTAGCGAAAGAATAAACCAAGTAGGAAAAGACCCACCTCTTGGGTTGTGTCCATGTCGATGTCACGCGTAGCCCTTGTAGCGTAGATCAACTTTATTGCTTGTGGCAATCGAAAAACCGAAATCTAGAGAAAGTTGCACTTTCTCTCTCTAAGCGGTTCTCCCCCTCATTGCTGGATTTCAGTGACCCGATGGAGAAGATAAAAGCCTTTTAGTCTTATTTATTTATTCTTTTCTTAATTCCTTGGTGTCATTTAGTTTGATTTTAAAGGCTTTTGACATGGCTTAATCTAAACCATTTATCTCACATCCTCTCACTAATCATGCAACATGTGTCACATGGGTGCATAGTTTTTATTGTCACATCACATGTCTCCTGAGTGTCATACGGCGTCGACGCTAGTGCGCCAGCGTGAAATTTATTTATCACAGGTCGGCGAAGGTCGACGTGGTGGTTGGAATTTTGCGAGGGCGATTCAACGGTGATCCGTTTTGTCATACGAGATCTAAAAAATTTTGGATTTTTACCGAAATTGTCATTTTACCATTTTTTAGAAAATTCGAATTTTCTCGGGTTTTACAATATGAAAGATAAAAATTTGTTAATTAATGTATGAAATATGAACATATATTATGTATATTTATATATTTAATATAACTTTAGACTTAGATTACAATTAAGAATATGAAATATAATAAATTGTTGAATTAATGTACTACATTTTCTTTAACTTATGATAATTAATGCAACTTTATATTTAGATTGAAATTATGAATATGAAATATGAAAATTTGTTAATTAATGTATGAAGTATGAACATATATTATGTATATGTAGATGTTTAATATAACTTTAGACTTAGCATATGATTATGAATATGAAATATAATAAATTGTTAATTAATGTAAAAACACATTTTCTTTAACTTATGATAATTAATACAACTTTATATTTAGATTGAGATTATGAATATGAATTGATTATAATTATTGAAGTTTATAGGATGTGCTTCGTTCTTATTCGTATGCTGAATTCTATTCCCAAGCGTAGGAATTAAGGTTGTCTAGCATTGTAATACTGTGGGAATCCACAGGTCATCTCCACAGGGAGTGGTCTAATTTTGTTGATCCTTAGGAGCTATTCTCCACGAAGTGTGTAATTTAAAAGGAAATTATGGGGTTGTGTTTGTTTGATTGAATGATTAATTGATTTGAATATTTTAAAATAGAAAGACGATTGCTGGGATTCTTAGGTTTCCACTCACTTATGATCACGTAATTCCCACCTCTTATTTGACAGTCTCATCTAGGAGCCATTGATAAATGGTGCGATGGAAGGTATCCTTAAATACTCTTTTGAAAGAAAGATGATTGAATAATGTTAAGCACTTGTTCCCAATTAAATTGAGACTCTTAGCTTGCATTTGTAATCAAGCTGTCTGAGGATCTCGTTCACGTTGTCAAGAAGGATCTTAACTAAAGTTACACACCGAGTTTTAAAAAGCAAATAGCATCACACAATCCATTGAGGTATAAAAGAGGAATTGAGGGAATTTACCTTGATCAGGGTGAGTTTCCATCGTAGAACCCCAGCATAGAAGTTTAGAACTCCATGGAAATTATAAGGTAATTCATAATTGAAGAGAATTTATTCATAAGAGGAACTTTGAAAATCGAGAATTCAGTGCAAAACCTAAGGATGAAAATAATCTTAGAATGAGAAAAATCAAGTGCGAGTTCCCTCTTGAAAGATTACATGCTTGAAATCGAGAAAGTTCGGAAAAATAAGATGCCAACCTGTCGACAAATCTTCCTTCTATTGCCAGAGGAACCCTTCTCCTCTGAAAACCTAACCCTCGTAATCCAAAGCTGCCTTCTCCTTGTGTCGTATAGCTTTTATACCCCTCTCCCATGTGATCTCGCATTAAAGGTTGATTGACAAGTGTGCCCTTGCGTTAGGGTCGAATTCCCAACTAATTCACGTAGTTCTCACGGGTAATGCCGGTGCGTGTTAGTGGTGTGCCGGTACGCTTTGTCTGTCACTTTTACGCATAGGTGTCTGGAATTTTTATGTTGAGGTGTCTCAGGTACACTTTGCCCCTCTTGCCACTTACGCACGGGTGTGCGGTACATGTTGAAAAATATCTTAAATTTACACTTGCCCTACAGTGCTTTCGGCATTATTTGCGAGTTCCGAAACTTCTGTCCAGTTGCAACATCCTCAATGATCCATATTTGCTTCAGGACATAAATCTTTGTACAATTATGCATTATACGAAATACTTGCACAAGTCCAAAAACACAAAAGCAATTAAGTATCTATCCTCATGCGAGAAATGTCGGGCAAAGTGTGACTTGATTGTACTTTAAGTTACGCTATAATTCTTGCTCAGTGTGTATTCATGCGAGGATGGATAGTAGTTAGGCAATCACCAAGAGTCATGATCACCTTAGAAATATTGTACTCTATTGAAGGAAATTACTTGGTTAAATTTCACTTATCACGTCTGAGATCCCCACTCAAATAGCAAGAAGTGTCTATTAGCACATAGTGAAAAGAAATGAGACAACTTTTTTGGTTGAAGAAATAAAACGAGCGAAAGAGTGCAAATATTGAAGAAATTCGAGCTGAACTGCGAGGCACAATGGGTGGTAGCTATAGACATCTCTTTGATGATGGTGATGATGATGAGGAGGAGGAGGATGATGTCTACATGTATCCGGCTGACATGAACCCTGACAAGCGAGATGACTATCGAGCAGCATGTCGTGCATCCAAAGCTAGTGAATGGAATCGACAATAAGAATAAAGGTTTATGAGAGTCAAAAGAAAAATCGGTAAATCTTTTAACTTAAATAAATTATTATAGCATAAACGGATTTACAAACATTTCTAATATATATAATTGCAATAGGTGACGCTACGATCACGTCAGTGATCCGGTAAGGTGCATGCGATCTCAAAGTGTGGGAATGGCCAATCCATCACCACCTCTTTGCTCCATCATTATACAAATCTTGTGAGACAAGAGTATTAAAAATCTTTTTAAAGGAGGTGCAATGAAAGAAACGATGGGTCGATTAATCAGTAAATTCTTCATATATGAGAGCGTTGCTCCTCACAAAGCAGACTCTCACCACTTCAAAAACATGATTGTTAGTGCATAACAAGCTAATATGTGAAATTTAATTTTCAATTTCTAATAACATTATTATCTTACATTATATTTGCAAACTATATAATTATTTACTTTAACTTGTAGGCATGGGAATAGAGCCACCCTCTTCATATGAAATCAAAAACAAATATTTGGATATGGAAGATTATGTGAATCTCTAAAGGAAGAAATGGAAAACTTGTAGATTGCACAATTGTATTATGATGGATGGACGAGTCCCACGAAATTAAGCATCATTAATTTCATGGTACATTGTAAAGGAAGCACAATTTTTCTTAAGTCTGTTGATGCGTTAGATAATATCAAAGACAACAAATACATTTATGGTTTGTTGAAGGACGTGATAAAGGAAGTTGGTGAAACAAATGTTGTGCAAATTGTTACAGGCAATGGATCAACATTTGTGAAGGTACAGGAAAGTGTTAATGAAGAAGTCTGATTTATATTGAAGCTCCATGTGCGACACATTGCATCGACCTTATGTTTGAAGATATTGGTAAACGAGAAAGTGTTTTCGACTTGATTACTAATGCACGAAAGATCACTAACTTTATCTACAATCATGGTTGGTTGCTTGCAACAATGAGAAAGATTTGTGGTGGAGATATTGTGCGTGATTTACGAAAAATTACATCGCCCTAGCAAGTCTTCTAAAAAAAAGGGCTGATTTGAAGAAGATCTTTATTAATAATGAATGTGCTTCTCATAAGCTTAGTCGAATGACCATTGGACGTGAGGTTGAAAGACTCATGTTTAATCATCTATATTGGGAGAAGGTCTCTAACCTAGTGTCAATCTATGAGGCACTATATACAGTTCGTCACATTATTGATTCCGAAATCGTCCTAACAATGTCACTTGTGTATGAGTTGATTCAAAATGAAGCAAAATTTACATACACTCAAAGCTAAAGAATGGGTCAAAAAAATCATTGCAAATCATTGGGATAAAACCCTTAAACATCCTCTTCATACAGCAAGTAACTATTCAATATCATAATCACTTTTAATGCATATTATTTTCCTTTTATCACATACTAATTCTAAATCACTTTTGTAGCATATTATCTTAATCAGATTTCAATATAGACACGGAGTTAGTAATGACCTAAGCTACTCCAGTGTTCGTTGGAAGTATTTAGCTTCTCTTCTTGTAGGTCTTGGTAATATTGGAAATGAGGTACATCAAGCTAGGCTATATTCCACAATTAATTGATTCAATTTGTTGGCTACACTTACACATATATTGATTTGACAGTTCATTTTTGAATTCGACATAATGTTTCGAGATGCCAAAGTTCGGTGATCGGCCGTGATAGCATCGAGAATTTAATGGCTCTTAGTGAGGTGTTGTTTCTCATTAAAAGTTTAAAAGTAAAGTCTATTACCATGTTATTATTAGATTTTTTGAATGTTAGTAATTTTATTGCAATGAATAATTGGTTTATGTATGAAACCACGCTCCATTGGTGACCTTTAAGGTTTCCCAAACCGCATCATCTTCAGCATGTGAGAGAAATTGGAGCACATTTACTCTGATCCATACAAAACAAAGAAATTGGCTAGCTTACCTAGAAACCAACAATTGGTTTGTTAATATGAAACTAAAGATACGAAGTTAATGCAGAGAGACAAATAAAGTTGCTGAAAAAAGATTACCTTGATTTACTTGACATTTCAACCAAGATTGGTGAAGAAGAGGATAATCAATTATTCTAATGGGTTAGACCTCTCCATTTAGATTATGAAAATGGAAATCTTGATCCATGAATTGTTGCACATGTTCGAGAAGAAGGTGTTGATGTTGAGCGAGTTTTATCTGAAGAAGTTCATAGTGAAAGTTTCAGTCAAGACACTAGAGACTCATTTCAGCCCGTTGTCACTTCTCGACCCTCTACTTTTTGATTCAAGTGTTGAACATAGTAATAGACCTAGTTTTGCTGGTACTTCTACTATAGGCTATGATGGCTCAAGAGGAGAGGGGACCAATGATGGTAGTGATACTGGAAATGATAGTGGGGATAATGGAAATTGACAACAAAATGAATACCCATTGAAGCCATTCACTAGTGGAGATGATTTCACACATGCTACATAAGATGAAGACCACGGGTCTAGGAGAACTGGTCCAGGTATTGGAGCCATTGGAAAGCCATATAGAGGTTGACGAAGAAGGATGGCACAACACAATGAGGATCCATTTTTGGCTAGTTTTGAGTCCATGAGCATTGGCACTCAATACAATGATTCATCCAATGATGCCAACATTTTTCCTCCTTACACAATGAGTTATGGTCAGCCTTCTTCACATCCTTCAGGTTCCATTGGTGAATATGGAATGATTAACTATCCTCATGATCCACAAATGCCATTCCAAATTCCATATCAAATGCAACAAGGATTTCAAACAAGCATGTGGATGAACCCCGAATTTCCTATTCATGGAGAGGTTATGGATATGAGTCAAGACATTTATGCATGACATGTTCGATCCTATAATCAATATTATCGGAACACTATGTTTTGGTATGGTGTCTTCCGCAAGATAGAATCCCTTCTTGGAAATGTTGCAATGGAGCCACATCGATCTTCATTTTGGTTTTTGAAAAACCATTCTGATGTAATATCAATTTGTATAGCGATTATTAATGTCATTTTTACACTTTTACAAAGTATTTCCATGAATTTCAAAGTATTTTTGTTAATTTCTGATATATCGATATTCATGTAAAAATATCTACCGATATATCTTATATATTCGTAAAATCCAAGTACCAATATATCCGTCAAAACCGATATTTTTAACCTTGGTTGCTTGTCATTGTCTTTCGATTGATTTCGACAATTTGAGCAAAGTTATTATACCACATGATGTTATCTATCGACATGGGCTCCCTTGTTTTATCCCATATTTGATGAGAGTGATTGGCCTCAATATGATGGATCAATAATTGTACCCTCTGATTCAATGAAGCGTGCAACTTCTGGTCAACCAAAATCAAGTCGTCTTCATAATGAGATGCAAAGGAAGCAAAAACTCAACAAATATGTGGACTATGCAAGCATCAATATAATCAATATTTCTTATTGTTAGCGTTTCCCCAACCCCGGTCTAAGCGAAGAGTGGGGACGCTAAGACGGATCGGTAATTCTTTTTAACCCGTTTTCTCGCACAATGACCCAATTTATATATATTTTCATAAAGAAATAAAACTTATAACATATACATATAAAACAACCACTGTAGTGTTGTTCATAATATTCTGTACATATATTCGAGTCCCATTTACTGGTTCTTATACAATTTCACTATTACAAAACTCTACATTTACATATACAAAAACAAATCCAAAACTTGCTTAGGGTGGGTGTAGACCCTCAATTTTGCCCCTCAACACTTGTATTTATCCTATGGGTGTCACACTCACCCATCGTTCTCATATAACACCATTAGAGCCCTTTTAGGCTTAGTCTGTCTCTGCTCTCGTGGCTAGACATATCTGGCTGAAGGTGACAGCTCTCACTTTATGTCATCATGGCTTTTTTTTTTTTTTTAGTTATTGGCATCGTGCTATAGGAAGCAAGTGGGGCCCCCCGAGGTTTTACCAATCAAAGCTTATTGTAAAGTATGTCAAATTCTAGAGCACTTGGAGCTTGTTTCATCATATCTCCCTGTCCGAACTCATAATTGTTCACTGCTTGTTTTGTTGGATTCCTTATTTGCCAAGGAGGTTTCTGTTAAAAATTCCATAATTTTTGTCAACCATCTACCACCTGGGCTTCGACCGTTCATTTATACGACATCGCTTTTCGGGTGATTTTGCGAGCACCTCCTTATTTCGACCATATCTCCCTCATCCGAACTTGTAATGGTGCACCGTTTTTTTTTTTTGCTCTCCATATTCTTTAGTGTGGGATTCTTTCAAATTTACACTTTCTCAACCTCCGCCGACCGGGTTGGCATCCGTTCAACCTAAGAATGGGCCACCTTGTGGAGTCGTTTGTGATTGGGATTCAAATCCATATGGTTCAGCCCATAAGCTCCATCTGACCATGGCAAAGATTAGGTCCATTTTGGGCCTTGGCTTGTTACATGCAGCCCACCATGAACGACATGTATTGTGGCGGCAAGCCGAAAAACTTAAGATATTCAAATTTGCATGGAAAAATGAGGGAGAGGAGTTAATGGGAAGTCACTCGAGGACTGACAATTTTCAAAGCTTGAAGGTGAAAAACACCAGGTAGGCTCGCAGGCTGAGGTGGGAATCTGCATACAAAAAGCAGAAAGATCAAAGTGGAAGTGACCTTTGAAGCGGACACTTTTCCGCTCAACAAGACGCTTATCGATTCTCGCTTCGATGCTTAGCTTGGTTTCTTTTCTCGCGCTTTTGTGGAAGAGGTAAGAAATGTAATCTCTAGCTCCACTCTATTCTTCTTAAGAGACATTCTGATCAAATTTGAGGTTTCTCCTCAACTATTTGAGCTTGCCACGCTCATACGTGAGAGCCTGCTCAATAGTTTCGTCAAGTAGTCCCGATTTTAGAAAACAACGGATTGTTTCTGTTGGTTCTCACTCATCCGAGCTGAGAATCATGCACCGTTTATTTTTTTAGTTTCCCTATTCTTTAAGGGATATTCTGACCAAATTTATGCTTCTTCTAACCATTTGAACCTGCCACGCTCATACGTGAGAGCTCCGCTCACCGTCATAAGAAGTCCTGCTTTTAGAAAACAACGGATTGTTTCAGTTGGTTCTCACTCATCCGAGCTGAGAATCATGCACCGTTTGTTTTTTTAGTTTCCCTATTATTTAAGGGATATTCTGACCAAATTTAGGTTTTTCCTCAACCATTTGAACCGGTTTTCTCGCTCATACGTGAGAGTCGGTTCACCGCCAATAAGGGCCCCGGGTTTTAGAAAACAATGGATTGTTTTGTTGGTTCTCACTATCCAGCCAAAGGAGAATAAATCATGGTTTGTTAGATTCCTGACTCCTTGAGGAAGGTTCTGACCAGTTTTGAGAATTATTCTAACTCCGCCAACTCAAGTTAGGAAACCGGATCATTTGGTCATAGTTCAATTTTTTTAGAAAAGCGCTTGGGTAGTTTGCTTTGTTTGTGCTGGTTCTGGTCATTCGGAGCTCCGAATTTGCACTCCGCTTGTCTTGTTAGACTTCTTGACTTTGTGAGAAAAGTTCTGACAAGTTTGAGATCTTTTCTCAATAGTCTAGATTGGTTGGGAAACCGAATGAACCGTTCATCGGGATTAGGTTTTCCTAATGGGCGCTGGTGGGCCGGGTAACAGCCCCGAGTTCGGCCAAGCCGCTCGGCTGGTGCCGGGGCCGGTGCTGGCTCGTAAGCCCAACAAGCCAAGCTTGCCCAAAATTAGCTTGTTTCAACGAAGCCAGCCCGAGCCCCAAACGAGCCTATCGTAAAGACGCCGCTTAGCATTTTTAACAAATTATCGCAAAACGACGCCGTTCAGACCGCAATACCAATATAAGGAAAAACCTAAACCACAAATTTCGCTCACACCGGGGTCCTAGGGCTGGCACTGAGCCCCCGAGCCGGCTCCTGGCTTGGGCCTGCCCCGAAAAGCTCTACGAGCTCGTCCGTGTCGCGCAGCCCAAAATTAGGCTTGCTCTTAACCAGCCGAGCCCGAGCCCGGCCCGAGCCCAACCGAGCCCCAAACGAGCCTATCGTAAACGACGCTTGTTTAGCTTTTTTTAAATACCATCGCAAACGACGCCGCTTTGCAATCGCAATACCAATATATGGAAAAAACCCTAAACCACAAATTCGCCACCGATTCGAATCACTCTCCCATCGCCGCCCCCACTCCCCAGACCGCCGTGACCTCGACCGGATCGCTCGCCCGCTCGTCAGTCCCGACTCCTTCGCCCGACACCTGGCCGACATGCCGCCGACTACATCCTCGACCAACCGATCCGCTCTCTCCGACGCGGCTGACGCCGACCGTGATCTCAACCTTTCTCCCACGCAATACCGATCACAAGCCATCATGATTTTCTGGCTCCATTTTCGTCAATCTCTCGCTACAAATACAATCATTCAAGGTATTCTCTCTCTCGATTTAATCATTTAATTGATGCCCAATACTGAATTCAATCTTGATTCAAGCATAGTTTTTTTTAACAAGAAGATTAAACAAATGAAATGTCGATTCTCGTGATGCCGTAAATTCCGGGCATCGAGAGGTTTCGTGACCCGGCTGTCCATACCAGGTATATAAGTCCAGCCCGATTTCAGAAACCAGAGTGTTTTGCTATTGGCTGTGGAAATTTCTATGGAAGTGAGATCGAACTGCGCGCATCGTCAAGAACCTTCTCTCCTAGCAAAGCCACATATGGTGTTTAGAAACACTGTGTTTAGAAATGTTTTGTTATGGGACATTATGGATAATCTTATTGCAGTGATTACAGTGATTACAAGATGTAAGCATAATCTTATCAAGTAGCAGAATATTATTGCAAGTAATATTATAAGCATAATCTTGCAAAGGATTGGCAAGGTAAATGGAAAAACAAATAATATCTCTCGAAGTCCGATCGAGTCCTGCTACTAGTGATATTGTCCAAGCTCCCGTTCGGACCGCCATTGTCAACAAAGATTGTACAAGTTTGTACACTGGTCAAGTAAGTTACTTGTGTCCTTTGTACACAATGAAATTCTTACTTCTTTCCTAGTTACAGATTTTCATGCTAATACAATAACATTCTACCATGTCTGGGAAAAAAGGGTTTTCATTGTCTTATTTTTATGGTTGTAAGTATAATATATGTATATCATGGACATGGTTGTCAATAATCAACTTAGAAGTTGTGTTAAATTTGAACACAAAGAAGAGAAGTATTAATGGGAGTCATTCTTTAAATTAATTGTCCTTTTTGAGTATGAACTTAGACATGGTTTTATTTATTTATTTATTTTTATATTACACATGGTCCCAACGGCCTCTTTCTCAGTATAATTTTTTCATAAGTTATATCATAACCAGTTACCACTTCGAAATTATGCAATTTGATTCCTTTCTTCGTCTTCACTTTTAATTTTGTTTTAGCATTTATTTTGGCATTGACCTTAGTCTTGACTTAATTTCAGGTCCAGATCTTGACAGAAGCTTGGGGATATACATCTGCTGATAAATTTCTGCATTGTCTACCTTGCATCATATCCATAAAACTATATTTTAGTTTGTAAATATATCAATTTCTCATGCAAGTGGGCCAGCGGACCTTATTACTCACATGGAATATTTTCATGACTTGGCATCATTTTGCCTTGTGCTATTACACATGAAATTTCTGCATGGATCCTTAACTTTGACCGTACATGTCCATGGGCTATTCAATGCCTGCTTGCACCTCTCTACATGCTGTCCCACGGTAATCCCTCATTTTAGGTTTTAAAATTTTTTTTATTACTGTTTTTATTATATGTTTGAGTTGAGTATTGTTTTTAGTTTTTAGTTTTGTTATAGAACTTTTAGGTTTTTTTTTTCTTTTTTTTCCTCAGCTGTAAAGATTTTTTTTTTTTTGGGTCTAGATTGCTTCTTTACTCTACAAGGCCTGTTGACTGATCTTAGTTCAGTTTAATTATTTGGTTGTAATATATTTATTTATATTGGAAGGCTGAGTTTATGCCCAAGTTCAGTGTGAGTGGAATCTACAGAGGTGGCGTGTGTATCACATCTTAAAGATGGAAATGAGATTGATGATATAACTGTGTTTACAGGAGTAAGTCGTTTCCTTATTTTAAGCTTTATAAAATTGTATTCTGCATGATGCAAATATTGATGTCTTGGGCATGATACTCCAATTTTATGAGGACAGCGTTTGCATGTTTGATAGTTGCTCATTTTAATTTTTTATTTCAACTCATTGCATAGTCTTTTAAATAGATGAGCTTCTGTTAAAAGATTGCTAAGTACTTTTTATAGCCCCTTGTCCAAAGGGATCCTTGCTCAGCACTTTGTGATTTTTTTTTCTTTTTCTGGGAATTTCATTACTGTTAGAGTTGAAGACAGATCATTACATGGCTGAAATGTTCTCATTGAGTTAACAGTTTTACTTGTGATATAACTTCTTTTAATCAGCAAAACAACCAAATTCTCTAAGATAGTCTAAATTTATTCAGTCATGTATCTCGTGGTTTCCAAGAGATTTTGTGCTTGACCTGATGAAATCATTACAATTGACATCTATTTTAATTCATAGGTTCCGACTATATATACTGACATCACAAGGTTAAGAAGCAAATGGATCCAGAACTGCAGGTATGGGGATTCTACATTTTCTGCATTTTGGTGGATACTTTGGGATTTTTTCAATATTTTCTGGGGAAAACAAACCCTCTTGGACCTCTCATAACTATAAATTTTGACTTCCCCTGCAACGTATTGGCTACCCAACAGGGGGAGATGGGTTACACTTATTATTTTTGTATTTTCTTGCATCCTTCTAAAATTGCCGCTATATTTACTTGAAACTTAAGTTGGAGAAGTGAAGGGTACAACTCCCATGACTGTTTGAAACAAAAGTTCAGCAAAATGAGGAAAAGAAACCCATCCTGAGATCACATCAAGTATTTTCTAGAGGAAAATTCAACCAGCGGTCCACTGTGCTTTGTATGATTTCATAATTGTCATGAGTTAATTTCAAGGTTTCAGAGTTTTATTTTATTTTCGAGGCCATTCTGAGGTTCTCTTCATTTGATAATTTATCCAATTTATCCTCCACTACAAATCAGTAATTTGGAATTTACCTCTTCTTTCAAGCTTTTCAACATATCATCAAATGCTCTGTTTTGCCTTTCCAGGATATGATGACAGAAGTCGCTTCTATGTCTCAGAAAAGCTTAGAGAAGCGATTTGGTCAATCCCTGTTTTTATTGCAGCCACTGTCATGGAAGAACAGGGGTGGCATTCCACCATCAACTATCCTGCAACCCTCTTTGAAAGAGGCAATCCATGTTGGCTAGTCAGGATACGAGGACAACAATCTGAATGGGGCAAAGAGGTTAGTTAGTTGATTCTTTGTAATATATAAGATCCATCAGTTAAAAAAAAAAAATATCGTCCATATTTTTGTGTTACTGTTAACTTTCTGAACTGGATTATATTGTTTTAGATTCAAATTTCAATTAATTATGCTTATGCTTCTGTCTACGACCAGATTGAAGTGTAGATTTTTGGCGGTTCTGTGATTGAAGATATTCTGACCAGTTTAAGATGCATGCACGAGCTTGATTCTCAATATATTGCATGCCACCACGCCCAGCATTCAAGGGGTCTGCTCCCATCAATCTGGACCGTTTGAACCAAGTTCTTCGATGGGCATTGGGATCGGGCTGAGATTCTGCTGAGCAGGCATTGCCCCATATGGCCATATGGTATGGCTACAATGGGAGGCTCAGGCTCTTGGAGAGACTTGCATACATCAATACCATTGTCTATCCTCTCACTTCTATACCCCTCATTGCTTACTGTGTCCTTCCTGCTATTTGTCTTCTAACCAGGAAATTCATCATTCCAGAGGTATGTGACAACAGTTTTACTTGACCAACTAGTGAAATCTCTGATTCTTGTTTCAAGCATTTACAGAGCCTTTTGTTCATATCTTTTCACAATTTTTATGCAGATAAACAACTTTGCTAGCATGTGGTTTATTCTCCTCTTCGTCTCCATTTTCGCCACCGGAATACTTGAGCTCAGATGGAGTGGAGTCAGCATCGAAGACTGGTGGAGAAACGAGGTGTTCTGGTCACAGGTACATCAGCTCATCTCTTTGCTGTCTTCCAAGGTCTGCTGAAGGTGTCATGGGATCGATACCTCAACTTCACTGTCACCTCAAAGGCTCTGATTTAGTTATTTGTGACTTCGCCGAGCTCTACGTGTTCAAATGGACATCCCTTTTCATCCCACCAACCACAGTGCTTGTCGTTAACTTGGTCGGCATTGTCGCTGGAGTTTCATACGCCATAAACAGCGGGTATCAGTCATGGGGTCCCCTATTCGGAAAGCTCTTCTTCGTCATTTGGGTGATCGTCCATCTCTACCCCTTCCTAAAAGGTTTGTTGGGTCGCCAAAACCGGACCCCGACAATCGTCATCGTCTGGTCGATTCTCCTTGCTTCCATATTCTCCTTGCTCTGGGTGCGGATAGACCCTTTCACCAGCAGCAGCTCGAAAGCGGCTGCCGGTCAATGTGGCATCAACTGTTAGTTTCTTTTCTTTTTGACGTGGGGAATCTCTATCTTTGTTGTCTGCCACTCTCCCATATGTTGTGTAAATAAGAAGCTGTCGGAGATAATTAAGGTTGTGGCGTAAAATTTATGTTAACTTATATAATCTATTTAATAAATAGATAAATTTTCAGTCAAATTTACATTATGAAGTTATGATTATATATGTTTTAAAAATTATTTACTTTTTTTAAATAGCGCATTAATTGAGTCATGTATATATATACATATATATATATATATATATATAAGTTAAAGATTAATGACTTAAAAATACTCAAATTAGTAACCATTGTATAAACTCGTTTTTTCTCTCGATATTCCTTCTCTTATTCTCTCTCATTTTTTCTCTCTGCGTTCTCATTTTCCTCAAAGCTAGTTGAAGGGTAATTTCTACATATACGCTTATCCCGTATTTTAATGGTTACATAATAGTGAGATTATCATCTCAATTTTTTTATGATTGGTAAGTTAAAAAAGGTCAACCCAAAATATTATTTGATCAAAAAGCTCAGATAAGCTCTGCCTGCTCTGCCTGAGCGCTCAACAAGCTTGAGCCTAAAAAAAGCTTGATTGGAGGTTCGCTCGCTCTAGAGCTCTACTTAAAATAACAAGCCCGTGCTCAAATGTTCAAAGCTCCTGGCCGCCAGCCGCTTACACCCTCAATGGCGTACTCTTAGTTACCCCCAAGGAACATGTAGGTCGACTTTAGGTCCGAGTTCATTGGGGTAAGGCAATGTGGGATTTGTAAGCATAGTTTGGTTTGTGGGATTTTAAAGGGAACAAAAGGTAAAAGTGCTAAAACCACTTACCTCCCAGCCCGCTTCCTCTTTGGTAATGGATCCAATATTTGGTTTTAAAATGCATGATGTATGATGTATTATTTGTCTCTACCTATTCCCCGCTGCGGTATTGTGGACCTCGAGTGACATGCTTAAAGGCGTTGGTATTTGTATTCATATGCGTACATGGTGTTTGATTTTGACATTTGTGATGCATTTCCAGCCTTTGTTCGACCTCTATGCGTACCTTCGCTAGGAAACCGGTGTATGTGCTTTAATGTTTGGTACGAATTTCACACGGATGTTTTGTGTTGTGGTGTCATGCATAAGTCATATGTTTGTCAAGGCAATCCTTGATAGTCAGGCCGTGGACCATGTGCACACGCTATTTTCGCTTTGGTTGAGTGTTTTTGCCATTTTCAGATACCAATTTAGGTTTGTCTGATCTACAAGTCAGATGTTTAGCCTAGAGATCATCCGATTCGTGACCCATATGCTCCCACATACCCAATTCACTAGCAGAGACCGAAGTTCCCGTCGCTAGAAGTGCCAATTACATGAGGTACCTTCCGATAGGTAACCCGGACCCCCTGACCCGTAAATCTAGTTTCTGCATCGCTTCCACTACCGGGTCATCGCTTTTGTTCTTACTGGTTTTCCCCTTTATAAAAATAAATGTAACAAAAGAAGTTACGCATCTTAAAGAAAATCGCCCTCCCTCCTTCTCCCCAGGATCTAATTTTCTAAAATTTGAAAATCAACCCACATTTTCCTTCCATTTAAAAGCGAGTCGCGCCGGCCCGTGGATCGGGTAGGGTCCACAGTGGGCTTCTATTACTGTGTTGGCCCTGGCAAATGCGGAATGCCATGAATGTCCTCTTCGGTACCTTCACGGATGAAACACCCGCATGTTTTGGCAATGAAAGGGAAAACATATAACATATATGACCACTTGAATTGATCCTTAATTTTAGTATAAAGAATAGCTTATAAACATATACTTTTTACATATCATATGCACCTTTCAGACTATTTGCATATTTCATGCCTTTTTCATCTGTCATGTTTCATATTATCTTATATCATCTGTATCATTTTTACGCCAGATATTCCAAAGACGGTGGATACGAGATATGATGCTCTTGAAGGTATCATCATTGTACGAAATAGTGACCTGCGCATGTATTGTATGACCCAAACGGGACCGTATATACCCGAAAGTATCATCATTGTACGAGACAGTGACCTATGCATGTATTGTGTGATCCAAATGGGGCCGCTGTAATGACCCAAACGGGGCCAACTTATAACTTGTAATCTCTCATAGGCAATGCCTACTTGTCCATCCACTTTGGAATATAAGCAGGAAATCAGGCTTATTAGGCCCTGTTTAGTAGGTAGAAAATTTTCTGTTTTCTCTATTCAAACTTTTCGAAAACAAGGAAAACGCGTTTAATTACGAGAATAAGACGAAAACAAATTTTGAAAACAAAGAAAATGAACTCACTATTTTCAATATTTTATATATGAATCAGAAAACAGGTAAAAATTGTTTTCCTTGTTTTCGAATTAAATCGAAAACACGGGATTTTGTGGATTGGGTTAAAATGAAAACACCGGATTCTTCTTTTCTTCTTTTTATTCCCCTTTCTTCTTCACTTGAGCTTCTTCGCTCGCGGAGTTCAAGCTCATCGCCGCTCCTCTGAGCTCGCCGTTGTTAACGAGACAGAAACAGCACCACAAATTCTGACGTTATTACCAAAGGACTATTGTCTAATCGGCAACGAGCGCATGCATAAAACTTGTTATTGACGAGGCACTGCAAATTCTGACGTTATTACCAAAGGACTATTATCTAATCCAGGCAACGGCGCCATAAAACTTGTTGATCTTATACTATATAAACCACGATCTCTTAGGTAAATCATTTTTAAAGATTTGGTTTTGGTGCGATATTACTGCGAGTCTGCAGTGCGACAAGTAATAAATGGATTTAGAATCCGAGATATCGATCCCACGAGAGATCTGAAATTTTAAAATCAACTACCACGACTACTCGATTTCCGCTATTTGGACCCTGAAAATGAGTAATATGATCGACATGAAGGTCTTTGGAAAATTACGAACAAAAGGAAAATAAGCGAACTATCCAACATATTTGCGAAAGATAAAGAATAAAGAATAATGAATTTCTAATAAAAGAATGAGTCTTTGAGCGAGTTATCCTCGAAGACACATTAATAGAAAGCGATTATAGTGAACTATCAATTCACAGCCAGTTAATTACGATAAAATTTCTTGATTATCTCGAGGATTTTCAAAATGCGTCGAGGCGTTGTAGTGCGAAATTTGGATCTCTCCACACTCCACATTTCATTATCAATTTATGACACGATTCTCTCGAATACGGGAGATTAGATAACTACTTTTAAAGGGACTTCCTTATCTGGGTATTTTTTCTTTTGCGATACTTCATACCCGTTTTATGGGCGTAAACCTTAGCTCTCCCCCGAGTTATCGGTCAAAGAAACAGGGATATATCTGACTTCGGTGCTCACTCTCGAAATTAGAATAGATCAACCTTTCCTTGATTAGATCCTGGTTGGCACACGGGATTGATCTCACTATCGAGTGGGGGTGAACTCTTTGCTTGTTTAAATAGATAACTCATTCAACTCGTTCTTGATTTCAAGTGAGAAGAGGATCTATCTAAGTGAACTTACAAAGCTCAAAAGATTCCTAATAGCGGGTTAGTATACCTTCAAAGAAATGTACATTACTCTCAGGAATGTCTTCCCAGTGTCACTCAGAGGACCTCCTTGAGAATCGAGCAACGACGCCAAATCTTAACGGGTATAAGAAGCGATATTCAGATCCCGAACCAAATAAACCCAAAACCGGAAGTAAATTCATTATTGAAATTAACAAAGGCTGTGAGCTTGACTACGGGGAAAGATAAATTCGACTATAGCGATTTACTTAATGGAAAATTTAGTTCATAGTGCTGAATTACACGTCTGACATTCTCTGATCATAAGAATAGCTATGATTTGAAGCTGAAACAATTGAATTCGAAATTTATGCGAACTTGAGCATTTCGAATGTAATTTGAAAATAAATTGAAATCTGCATTCAGCTTCAGCTCAACGATAACATCCAGTTCGAAAATACAAAGAAAATAAAAATCACGAGGAGCATGTCACGCTCTAAGCGGCGAAAATAAAAAAATTAAGAAAATAAAAAGAAAGAAAAGAAAAATGAAAATGAGCTTTATTATCCAGGACCTTTTCGTGCACATTGGCCGTATTGCTTTCATGGAGTTGGATAATTTGCGTATTTATAGGGTTCCTCGGTGAATGACTAATTCGGTATAACTAGCGTAGTTTTTAAGTATCGAGGCCCGATTCCACATTGTCGCGACTTCGAGTTTCCGCTAATAAGTGACATCAGCGATGTCGCGACATCGATTCCGCGTCGCGACCTCACGACACTGTAGCCTTGATTTGGTCATTATTGATGTCGCGACATCACCATCTTAATAGCGACATCTTCTCACGTCTTGGCGAGGTTTGATTGTTCTCTCGATGTCGCGGCGTCGATATCTTGTCGCGATTACCGGCAGTCATGCGATCTTCAGCGATGTGTCTTCGGATGTCGCGCCTGTCTTATGAACTGAATGCAATCATTCTTCTCGATAACGCTGACGTCAATATCTTGTCGCGACATCTCTTCAATGCCTTCCTTACAAATTTCGACCGGGTCAGCCTCGATGTCACGCCATACATCGATATCTCTGGCCGTGACCTCACTTCATGAAGCTTCACCCTTCAATCGAGCAGGCCCGGTGTCGCATCGATCTCATGTCGCACATCGCCTTATGGCTCGCAATTTTCTCGGGCGGTTCGAGCGCCGTGGATTCCCATCCTCATCGCGACATCATTGATGTCGACATCAATCTCACGCCGCAACATCAACTTAGTTCCGGGCTTTCTCGACCGGTCAGCTTGATGTCACGACATCGCCTCACGCCGCGACATCAAGCCGCCATTTCCTTTACAATTCTTCTCAAGAGCAAATTCAAGTCGTGGACTTCAATATTTTTGTTATCCATGTCGCGACCGACCGATTTCCTTCAATTTCCGATGTCGCGACTCCTCATGACTGGACTGCGGTAAATTCTGGAACCGCGATCAATGACTTAGCCAGCTCTTTTCATTTCGCTTCCGCTATCTCGACCGCATCTTTCCACTTATCACGATTTTCTACTTTCTTTCTCTCTTCCCCGCTTAATAACAATTTGGTGAGTTTCTTCATATTTCGTGATACACTTATTCATTTCTGGTTTAAAATCAAATGTAAAAACGGGACTAAAAATACGACTTATAAGCTCATCAAACTCCTTCAAACTTAAAATTTTGTCAGTTCTCGCTAAAAGTTAAAAAGAAAAGAATTTGCTTATTCTCAAACAAGAAGGACATTTTTCTTCGTGATTTGCTCCCCAGCATCATTCAATTTAATTGCAATGCAAGGTATGCAAAATTTTCGTACATCTACCTTCAAGTCCAAATTTCAAGGTCGGGTCTCTACTCTTTATGCCATGCGAATCCAACATGTTGAAATTGTTTTACAAACAATATACTCATTGATCCCGTTGAATAATGAATTGTTTTCCTTTCATTTTATTGCCGAGTCATTTAACTCCCTAAAGTTCTTCACAATTTTGATTGTTTCCTCTTCCAAATTCCATGCTTGTTTTTCATATTGATCTCCACTAATGTGTGAATTCACTCTCTTCCGCATCAATCGTGCCCTTGCTTATATTGCAGGTTTGGGTACGGGCAGGACAAGGAATTTTTAGGCTAAGATTACCCCTAAACATTTTTCTCTTCTTCTACCCTTTTCCTTATACTCTAATAAACTCCCTAAACTTCTGCCTGGGAGATCTCTTCGATTTCTTCATTTCAACTCAGATTCTATTTTACACTTTATAATTTCACTGGGAATTTCCTTAGTTTGCTACCACTAAGGGATAGTGCAATGTTTTAACTTTTGTGCTTTCTAACACTCTTAGCGAACTAAGTTAGTAACTCCCATACCGTATGGCATTAGGGTACTAGGTGTTGAAACACCCCCTAAGAAATCCAATTGTCAAGAGAGTTAGCCACAAGATAAAACTTATCCCTAGAAGCCTTCTTTCACAGATTTTCCTCGCTTCTTCGTTTTTCTTTTTCATTCCAGTTCAAATATATACTCCCAAACTTCATTTCTTTCTTCCTCTTTGAATTCTCGATAATCATATGTGTCCCATCAAGGATCATGTCTTGTGATGAGTCAGTTTCCATCGTCTATTTTGAAAAGTAGTCGCTGCCTAATTCTCTCGAACCATCAGATACGATCAAGACATGAACAGATGGCTAGAATGGCTCAAACTATCCAAGAATGGCCTCGCATCACCCTGTCACCGTATCACCTAGATTTCGCTTCAATCAATAATCTAACAAATTCTAGAACTGATTTAACAAATTGACTAACTATAAGGAGATTCGACTCATTTTTATTTATGAGTAGTTAAGTTAATCGATATTCAACAGTTCCTCGACTTTATCTGCTCATACCACAAACTCAAAAGTATTCTGCTCCATCCGCTGTATTACCTTCCTCTAACTGGACTTATCGCTAAATATAAGTAATTTTCAGACCTCAGGTTTCAATTAAACTATATGCATTTTCACCTTATTCTCGTAATTTTTCTCATTTCAAATTATTTCTCTACTTAATCGCTTCATTCAATTAAGATAATGTCCTCTCATAGCTTTTATTCTCGAACTATTTCCTACCTTGATTTCCTAATCATGCAAATCCACAGCAAACATAACATTTAATAATCAATGTAAAATAGCACACAACAACTCAATTAAAAATTTTATTTTATTTTTGATTCATTTGCAAATCGTTGGATACACAAGATGGGAGAAGGGGATGGTAAGAATGGTTAGCAAGGAGAAGGTCTATTTTTTCTTTTCGGGAAGAGGTGCAAAATATCGTGGATCCAGTCTAAAGTGTTCAAATGAGTTTGGGAATGAAGGAATTTTTACTTCTTTCCTTTCTCTTCTCGGGTTTCTCAAGTCGTTTCTTCAATGACAATCTCATTAGAGAGATCAACTTTCTTGTTCGGGCCATCCTTCCTCTTCCCTCAAGCCATTCATCATGGTTTCCTCCATTTTACTTCATGACTCTGAAGAATTTAGAAAGATTGTTGTTAATCAAATCTAAATTTTCAAATGATTCCTTTCTCGCCCCGTAGTTTCAAATTTCCCATCGCTTTTGTCTCTATCGCTCAATTTGTTTTCCAAATTCTCCAGAGATTTGTATAAGAACTTGAAACCCTTTATCCGCTCCCCAAATTTGTGTCATGCTCTTTATCTCTTTTTCTCTCTAACACGTTAGAGTCGAAAGATCTCACCAAACTGTCATATAGAAAAGTTTACGACTCGCCTTTGAGTTTTCAAGAATAAATCTTCGATCTCTTTCCTTCATTTCTTTCGAATCCTTCCTCACTGCTTCAACATTTTTCCCATCCGTTCCTCTTTCGCTCAGCTTCTTCTTTCCACCGTTGTTCTCTTCTTCGATCTCCACTTCATGCCCTCTTTTCTATTTAGCTCTTCCTCCCATTGTCAAGGTCTCTTCTCTCTCTAATTCTTTCATAAATATTTCCCTTCTCAATTCCCACTGTAATTTCCAATCCTTTTCTCTCTTTCATCTATTCTCTTCTCGCAGCATCGAGAGCCTTCCAAAGACCGAGTCGTTTCCTTCAGGCTCTCAACTTTCTCCAGTTTGAAATTTCTCGCTTTTGTACAGAGGAGAACTCGTCAAGGGAGAGAAGTCTATCATCGCCTTCATCCCGCCTCTCTTCATTATCTCGCAAACATGTAATCATCGTGGTCGTGATGTCACCGTGCTCGCCTCTTATCGCTGGTCCGGTCTCTTCTCGGGTCCCCACTGGCTTCACCGTTCTACCAACACCCTTTCCTCCGATTTCTCGCCCTTGCTACCTCCCGTCGAAGGAGTGGTGAAGCTCGGGGACTCTCTCCGACCCCAAATTCTCACTCCAAATTCTTCAAGCATAGAACCCAGATCGCTGGCCGGGTGGGGGTGCCAGACCTCTTTGTTCCTTCATGACACTCAAAGATAGAGTTCTCTATGATAACTCCTATATCGATCTCAGACTTCGAGTATGGCATACAAGCAAGATGTGCCTCGTTCTCTCACATCGTGCATAAATGTTTTCTATTGAACCAACACGCACGCAAGGAAGCAAACCATACCTTCGCTTCCTCGCGAGGCTTCCGTTCGCAGAGTTCTCGGCTTTCTTCTCTCTGGGTCTAACCGCCCCTTCCATCGCTGAGCTTCTTCCAATCTTCTAAAATCTTGGCTTTTCCAAAAATTTTCAATTTGGAGCCATGTTTGTGTATCATTATCCCATAAATTCCTATCGACGGCCTCGCTTCGTATGAGACCCGCACTCCTCTAACATAAACGCACCATCCCCTTCCTTCCGACCATATCATTGAATAAAATTCTCTCACCAAGGTCAGATACCCCCGCTTTTTCAGCAAAGACTCTCCCATCCCTTCAGTTTATCATCTCCTCAAAAGGAGTCACAGGTTTCAATCTCCTTTCAGAATAAAACCTTGTTAGCATAATACTTCTTCCACTGGAATAAGCTTCATCTGATATGAAATCTCTACTTCTTCTTCTTCTTCTCCTCTTTCCCTTTCCCTTTCGCCCGTCTCGGGAAGTCAGTTTTAACTTCTCGTGTTTTGGCTTGGCATCTCTCCGTCATTTTCCCACCAATTCATCTAACTGCTCTCCTCGGGCAAGTTTCTTCTTCTCGATCGCTCGTGTCTCTTGCAACTGCCTAGGTTAGTGGACCAGGTGGGAATTTCAAATTTTACTCCGAGAAAAGAGCAAAGCTTTTCGTAAAGTTCGGGAATACTCGGGTTTTCTTGAGGTCGAGATTCAGAAGAAGACGAAGGTGAATGGTTACGTGGGTCGGAGGGAATTTAGAAATAGTTTCCCCAATCAAGGTAATTAATCAATGCTCAGGCAATTAATGCTTCACTTAAGAATCATCGCTTTACTCAATTCCGCCACTTTATTCGAGGTCACAATTTGTGGCTTTTCAAGTGAGGCTGGCACATGTCACACTTCTTTTTATGTCGCGACATGTATCTCTCCCTTCCTCCATACTCACTAATCGCTCTTTTCTTACTCGGTCACTTACATCAATGCTCAGAGGACACGCCTTGTCACGACATAACCTGCCGTGACCGCCCTTAATTCAATGATTTCAAAACCTTGAATTCTTATTATTCCTAAATCTGCTTAGACATTTCTTCGTGCATATTTAAGCAAAGATTTAACAATTAATTCAAATATATCTACAGATCAAGGTTAGAGAAAGCTACTCCCCCTTTTCTCATGTCACACTTTCCGTGTGTTGTCGAATTAATTCGTAGTTGCCTTGCTATTCATGTCTTTAACCCGTCGTAAGATCACCGGCAATATTCAAGAGAATTCTAATTAAACTACAATTTATTTCTAAAATTAAATCTATCCTTCTAGAAACAAATCTGACCTAATTTATCAAAGAATTCAAAAGAAAAGAAATATTTAAAAATTTAAATTCAAAATTTAAATCCTCATGGGTCAGCTCCCATTACCGCTTCGGGCCACTCCCACTGGATCATTGGCTGTGGGTTCATCTTCTTTTCTTCAAGAACCAAATGGAAGCTCTTCTACTTTCCTCTTCCCCGTCGATAATGCTTAACCTTTGTCCATCGACCTTGAATTCTTCCCATTATCGCCTCGCAGCTACACGTCTCCAAATGTAGTACTTGATACCACCGTGTACGGCTCCACTCCAATGGGATTTTAATTTCTCGAAACAACTTCGCCTAGAATTAAAAAGACTCGTCGCCCTGCTTCGAACTCTTTCCTCGTGATTTTCCGATCATGCCATTTCTTCGGTTTTTCTTTGTATATTCTAGCACATCATAGGCTTCATTTCGCCTTTCCAATTCAGATAAATGAAGTAATCTTTCTTCCTCACTTTGAAATCGAAGTTTAACTTTTAACGGCCCACATTGCCTCAGATTCTAATTCAAGAGGCAGATGACATGGTTTCGTCAAAACAACTCGTATGGGGACATTCCAATGGGGGGTCTGTATGCAAATTCCTAGCTCTCCAAAGTGCATCATCAAGTTTAAGACCAATTCCTTCCCCGGCTCGAGCTCGCGCCTTCAAGTATTCTTCGATCTCGCTGAAATTTCGTCGTCTAATGGCCCTGACGATAGCAAACTTCACACATGCTCGATCCCATACCGCCTCATGAGTTTTGCAACATTTTGTTTGGTAAAATGAGTTCCCCATCACTAATGATGGTTCCTGGTTCCAAACCTCGCTCAAATATTCTTTCGCAAGAAACTCACAACCGTATTAGTATCATTCCTGACAAGACACCGTCTCCACCCATTTGGAGACGACCATCATCAGCGTATGTATAGGTTTCAAAATGATGGTGGGAAAGGTCCCATAAAAATCTATTCCCAAACATCAAAATTTGTATCACCATAATACCTTTAAGGGCATTTCATTCCCCGCCGCTAATATTTCCAATCCGGCATCGACGCACACCCTCACTCCACTCGCACAATCTCGAAGATGGGCCAATAAAACCCTCGATCTGAGTATCTCAGGAGTCGTTCTTTCACCGTAAAAATGTCCTCCATATTATGATGCATGGCATCTATTTAAAATGTTGCTCTGTTCACCTTCCGCACACATCTCCTTATTATCATGTCAGCACCTCTCAATAACAAGGTCATCCTAAATATAATATCTCGCCGCCTGAAGCTCTCTTCGTTTCTCAGAAATGAAGTTCAAGGCATTACTCCACAGTTTATAATCTACAATATCAAGATACCATGGAAGTCGGGAAGGAAACCTCAATAATCAAGCTATCCTGTAAAGTCGTTAACCAGACATTTTCTTCTTCATCACTACTTCTTTCTACTCTGACAAGTGGCTCTGGCTATCACATTGTCACATCCTCACCTTTATTTCCAAATCAAACTCGCAATGAGCACCCACCTTATCAATTCGCTTTACTCTTTTCGACATCGTGTACTGATCACGCATGATCTGTGAATTACCACATGGGATCCTAAAATGTATCGTCTAAATTTTTCACAAGCAAATACTATGGCTATGATCTCCTTTCGCTATCGAGTAGTTCCTCAGGCTTCATCAAGGTCCTACTAGCATAAGATAATTTCACCGAATACTTCTTTGCCCCAACACGTACCTCCCATAGCAAAATCAATCGCATCACACATTATTTCAAATCTCCTTTTTATCCCATTCCAGCAAGAATTATAGGTGCCTGTACCAATTTGAGCTTGATTTCGTCAAAAGCATTCTTGCAAGAGTCATCAAAATTAAACCTTGTATCTTTTTCCAAAGAATCTACATAAATGTCCGGGCTATTTTCAAAATCTTCGCTAAATCTCCCAGAAACCCAAAGATGCCCCCAAGAAGCTTCTTACCCTTAATCGTAGCAAAGGGTGCAAGAGTTTTCGATAATGGATACTTGATCGATCAACTTCTAGTCCAAGAGCGTAAATTTTATGCCCACAAGAACAATACCTTCTCTACCATAAATGGCATTTTTCCCAATTCAAAGTTAGCTGCTTATTCGCATCTTTGAAGCACCGTCTGCATTGTTTAAACATCGATCAAAGCCGGATCCATACACAAGAAAATCATCCATGAATATTTCCATCACTTCTTCAACCAAATCCGAGAATATACATCATGCACCTCTGAATGTACTGAGCATTACATAACCTAAACCCGCATCCCCTCTAAGGCAAAGGTACCATAAGGGCATGTACCAATTTCTCGATCCTCCGTGCAATAGCAATCTGATTATATCCCGAGTACTCCATCCAAACAAAAGTGAGGGTGTCCTCACTCCATCCAACATCCGATCAATGAAAGGCAAAGGAAAATGATCTTTCTCCGTCACGTATTCACTTCCCGTAATCAATACATACCCTCCATCCTATCACCGTTTCGCTGGAATCAATTCATTTTTTCATTTCTCGATCACAAGAAACCCTTTCTTCGAACCACATGAACTCGGGCTCACCCAAGGACTGGTCCGAGATAGCATGAGCAAACTGGAAGATTTAACACCAGCACCTCCTTCCCGACTACTTCCTTCATCACCTGCTCAAATTCTCTCCTCCTGTGTTCACGCATGGTTTGTCTTCTTCTAAACAGTAATCTTATGCATGCAAATTGATGGACCGACATACCCTTCAAATTCTTCAATGACCAAGCTAGCGATTCCTTATGCTTTCTTAATATTTCCAGCAATCTTGTTCTCATTCTCACTTAATCAATAAATGATCAACGTTTTTCTTCGTAATCCTAAGTGTATACTTTAAATGACATGGCAACTCTTCAAAACTGTATCTTCAGATCGGTCTCGATGAATTTTTCACTATCTTCCCCATTATCTTTTCTGCTTTCGTTTAAGCCTATCACGCTTTCTAAAGCATGAAAATCGCCGCACGGAAATTCGCATCACATCTTCAGATAACGGAATTCATCTCTTTTTCATTGATAAAAACCGGAGTGTTACAATCATCGGCACATCGTGGTCAGAATGTAGACAAAATCACCACATTGTAGCCTTCCTTTCTCCGTCTATATTTTCAGATACTTTTAATCGTTAAACACAAATATACCTTCTCCAACCCTTAAGATGAGAACTCCTTTTCAGACATGTCAATCAAGGTCGCTTCCAAGAATTTAGGAATGGTCTTCTAATAGTAGTACTGTGGAATCTTCTCCATGTCCGCACGACGGTCTACTGGGAATACAAACTTCCTAACAAATACCAACACACTTTCACCGACCCTTCTGTGTTTCACCATATCGATCTGGTCTCACATTCACAGTAACAAATATGGGAATAAGCTCCCAAACATAATTTCGCACAAAGAGGCATCGGGACGATACTAGCCCTGAACCCACAGATGCTGCAATTCATCCACAATACAAGGGAATTGTGAAACTTCCGGGTCCTTCATCTTTACCGGTAGTTCTTTTCGACACGTGACCGCAAGTGCGTTGAGATTAACTATTCCTTCTTCTACTATTTTTCTTTCATCTTACGCCCTTCGTAAATTTTGCATAAAGTGGCATCTCAGTCACCACTTCAAGAAAAGGCATACTGATCTCCAAATTGAAAGTTTTCAGCACTCAGAATCAAGCTCCTCCATTTTCGATTTCGCAGCTGCGGAAATGGGACTGTGCTTCGTCTTCGGATGTTCTTCTTTCTAAATTCTTGTCAGCCCCCAAAGGTCTCTTCCTTTCTCAATCTCATACTTCTTTCGTTATCGTCATCTTTTTCTTTCTTCTTCTAACTCCTTCCCACTCCTCACCGCACGCCTACGCACTCGGTTCTTCCGTGTCACTCGGGAAGGTATCTTCCAGGTTATGGCACGCCTCTACTTCAGGTCTCCGTGTTCTTCAAAGGATGCATCAGGTTGTTCAAAAAACAGAATTTAGCTACCGCCTCCACTTCTCAAACTTTGCTCATGGAGGTTCAACAGCCTTTTATTATCCCCATAAACCGCAAAGATCCGCTCCTCAAAAGACGGGCCTCCTCCGACCCCGGTATCTGCTTTCGTGCTCATTTCCTCACGCCGGAACCTCGTGGTCACGATAATCTTGCCGAGGGTCTCGTCCCCGCTTCGCTCGAGAAGCCCCTCCACCATACGAGAAGTTCTCATGGTTCCCCGAGTGTCGGGTGATAATGTGCCGAAGGTTAAGATCAGCTCGAAATGGTAAGCTCTCGCTCACCCAAATAATTAACTTCTTCCAAAGATCATGTTCCCCGCCATTCCTTTCAAAGATTTCCCTTCATTAACTCCCTTTCAATTGCTCCTATTTCATGAGCAGGTGTGTCTTTCTTCTCGCTTGTCTAACCCGGTGCATAATGGCATCCAACTGCTCCACGGTCGTCATCTCGTCTCGCCTCCATGATCCCTTTCCTCTCTGGGTTGCTTCCTCCTTGAAAGCCTTAAGGAGTTTTCATGTTACATTTAGCCGATCTTCAATCGCCTCTTCGCTTCTCTTCAAGATTCTTTTCACTAATGCTCCACAAAGATGAAGCACACTAATGATCCTTTGATATATCATTCATGGCATGATATAAATGTCCATCCGAAGTCTTCGTGATTCATCCCATGCATCGGACATCTTCTCTCAAAGAACCGTCACCTTCCCAAGCTACACAAGCCATCTTCCCCATTGAACAATGATTTCCCTCCTTCTTCGCGCGAGGGCTTGGGGAAAGAATCTACCTAAGTAGCCTCTCTACTAATTCCTCCCAAGTATCAAATGTAATCCATATGGTAAAGATTCAATATAAATACTTATTCTTGCAGAGAATGGGAATAGATGCGCTTTATGACTTGTCTCACCCATTCTACCAATATCACATCCCGAGGAATCTTCCCAGTGCTCAAGCCGGGATTCAAATGGGATGACCAAGAACTGATGTCGCGACCATCAGAATTAGTGTCGGCTTTAATTCAAAATTATTAAGATCTACTGCAGTCAGTCTGATCAATGAAAGTATTCTTCCCAGATAATTTGGTCCTAAATCCTCCATCAGACGCGGGTCGGAGGCCTTCTCAGCCTTTCTTCTCTATATGTATTTCAACCCGATCCCGCCTTTCTTCATCCGCCATGGTCAGTTTTTCACCTTCTCGGTCTTTCTCAAGCTTCTGAGCGTCCTTTCTATTTCCGTGTCACTCGAATCGACGTTGTTCGCTTCCTATGCATCAAAAAGTTTTTCAAAGCAAAACATACTCCCATTAATGATTTGAATAAATCATAAAATATATTCAATATGGTTATAAAGGCCGCTGGCTACAAGAGTCACCGCCAAACGGCCGCTTTTGTTCTCTTTTTCTTTTAAAATCATTCAAATTAGTATTTTCTTCTTTCATCTCGAATATTGATTTATAAAATTCTTTTCGATCTCCTAAGAATCGACGCCCATAAAACTTGTCGACGCACTAAAAGAACACCTACAAATTTACTTGACGCTATTACCAAAGGACTATCGCCTAATCCCCTAATCCAAGCATCTTCACAAAACTTGTCGAATTCACCAAAGAACAATTCCAAGCAAATTTACTTGACGTTATTACCAAAGCTGACTATTGTCTATCCTTAACGGCGCTCTATAAACTCATTGGACCGACCAAAAGCACCTACAAATCTCTTACGACGTTATTACCAGCGACTATCACTCGAATCCCCTGCAGAATCTACGCCTTACAAAACTTGTTGATCTTATACTATATAAAAACCACTCAATCTCTTAGAGTAAATCATTTTCTTAAAGTTTGGTTTTGGTCCTGATATTCTAAGTGCAATGTGTCGACAAGTAATAAAATGGATTTAAGTCCGTATATCGATCCCACGTAGATCTCGCACTTTAAATCAACTACCCCGACTACTCAATTTCCATACTATTCGACCACAAATGATATGATCTAAAGATGAAGGCGCTGAAAATTAAACGAACAAAAGGAAAATAATTGAACTATCCAACATGATCAAAGACAAAGAATAAAGAATAATGAATTTCTAATAAAAGAACTGACACTAATAATATCCTCACATACATTAATAAAATGCTTATGCTGAACTATCAATTCTCCGTAGTTAATTTCGATAAAATTTCGATTATCTCAAGTTTCAAAATCATCTGCATAGCTGTAAAGGTGCCGGATCTTCCACACTCCACATTTCATTATCTACTTTATGACCTACTTCCTTCTAATACAGGAATTAGATAACTACTTTTAAAAAGCGGACTTCCTTAATCGGGTATTTTTCGTAATACTTCATACCCATTTTATGGACTGTGAACCTTAGTCTCAAGCTATCTCCACAAGCAAGTTGAGATACAACTTCCAGATTGCTCCTCCCCTAAATTGAATAGGATCAACCTTTCCTCGATTAGATCACCGCTAACACGGGATCGGGTCTCACTATCCGACCGAGGTGGTAGAACTCTTTCGCTTGTTTTAACAGATAACTCATTCAACTCGCTCTCGATTTCAAGTGAGAAGAGGATTTATCTAAGTGAACTTACAAAGCTCAAAAGATCCCTAATAGCGTGTTAGTATACCTTCAAAGAAATGCACATTACCTCAGAATGTCTTCCCGTGTCACCCAGAGACTCCTTGAAATCGTGAGTTAACGACGCAAATCTTAATCTGCATAAGAAACTCGATATTCGTATCCAAAGACAATAAACCCAAAACCAAGTAAATTCATTAACCTAAATTAACAATGTCACTGAAACCACTACAGAAAGATAAATTCGACTATAATCGCTCACTTAATGGAAGCCGGATTCCCACTATCAATACACTGATACAACATTCCTCCGATCATAAGAATAATCAGTAATTTGAAATCGAAATAATTGAATTCCGTAAATTGTCAACTTCAAACATTTCGCAAGAATTTGAAAAATAAATTGAAATCGCATTCGCCTTCACCAACGATAACATCCGCATTCTAAAATACAAAGAAAATAAAATACGAGAGCATAATCGCCTTGAAACGACTAAATAAAAATTAAGAAAAATAAGTTAAAAGAAAAGAAAAATAAAGAAATGAGTCACCATCTGCATTCCTCTCGCCCGTGGCCGCCAAGTCGCTTTCATGAGTCGATAGCCGCTGCATTTACGGTTCCCACCGGGCCCTAATTCCAATGTACCGCCGCGGGATTTTGTGGAGTAATCCAGCCCACCATCGCTCAAGCCGCACTTCGCCCTTGCCGTGACATCAACGGCGTCGCCGACATCACCTCACGTCGCAATTCCCCGCCTACTTGGCGTAGCCTTGATTCGTCATTATCACGTCGACATCACCATCTCTCTCTGGCCGCGACATCTTCTCACGCCTCTCGCGTGTTTCGACAGCCTCTTCCTCCCCGATGTCGCGACGCCGATATCTTCGTTTTCATACCTCACTTTAAGTCATCTCGCAGCCTTCAATCGAGCAAACTGATGTCGCGACATCAATCTCTCGGTCGCCACCTCATCTTATGGAACTGCAGCTCTAACCGGGTCGCTTGATGTCGCTGACGTCAATATCTTGTCGCGATATCTCTTCACGCCTTTGCAAATTTTGATCCGTCGTTTCCCGATGTCACGGCTATCGATATCTCTCGCCGTGACCTCACTTCATGAAGCTTCACCCTTCAATCAGCGTGTCCGGTGTCGCGACTTCTCGATCTCATGTCGCGACATCGCCTTATGGCTCGCAATTTTCTCTCGATGGTTCTCATGTCGCGGATTCCCCATCCTTCGTTGGTGACATCATCGGATGCCGCGACATCAACTTCACGCCGCGACATCAACTTCTAGTTCTCTAGGCTTTCGATCGTCGCTTTCTCGATGTCACGCATACCGCTCTCACGCCGCGACGCCAACTCATTTCGCAGCCTTCTCAAGAGCGCCAAGTCGTGACCTCAATATTTTGTTATCCATGTCACCGGTCCGTATTTCTTCAATTTCCTCGATGTCGCGACCTCACGACCGACTGTAACCCCAAAACTCGCATCACGATCAACAGTTTCTTTCATTTCTCGCTCCGCCATTCGACCGCATCTTCCCTCCACTTATCACGCATTTTTCTACTTTCTTCTCTCTTCCCGCTAATAACACCTGCGAGTTTTCATATTTCTCAGATATTAATTATTCATTTCTAGATGAAAATCAAACAGAAAAATGGACTAAAAATAGATGACTTATAAGCTCATCACCGATCAAGCTCACCACCGCTCCTCTTCTCATCCTCGCCGTCAGACGCTGGTATGCCTCGTTTCTTCTTGTCCTCTTCTATTCTTTTTTGCATCGTCCTCCTCCTCCTTTGTGGTTCGCCTAATCAAGTAATCGGGATCCACGTGATCGCGCAGCTCGCTAATCAAAACTTTCCGAAAGTTCCTTCAATCTTTCAATGTCTCTCCAAATTCCTCATATTTCCTCTTCAAACCGCGCTCTTTCCTTTAGTCTCTCTTACTCTGCTTTCGCCCACCTATAGCTAACCCTAAGACTCCATCTGTTCATCTCCCTCTCGAAACCCACCATTCTTGAAAACCCAACTTTTATCGTCTGGAAACCCTAACTTGTTATTCTCCAATACATCCTCGAAATCCCTAAAAGTCCTAAAACTTTACGGCAAGAATTGGGAAATCATGGTCGCTCTTTTCCTCTCTCAGAAAATACACTCTAATCTCTATATTTATCAATGTCACAGTTATTATCCTTTGTCTAATCGCTGCTCAAACATGTTTCTCTCCCTCGCTGTGTTTCTCGTCGATGTATTATTTTGTCAGTTTGTTTATGGTTTATGTTAACAATGATGCAGTGAGATCGTTTGTAGTCGCAACATCTTCTAACTGGTATTATGATTCGATTGGGGTTTTCTAATGCGGCACATTCGAAACATATAGAATTTTTTTCGAGAAAAGTATCCCGGGCTTTCTCCGTCTCTCCGTACTGCTATACTGGGTCAGCTTCTTCCTTCTTCAGGTCAGGAATCTCCTGCTATCACATGCATATGTGTTTTATGCCGGATATGATGCTCCGATATTTTTCAATCGCTATTTTATTGCTTACTGCTTTCTCTCATGTAGATTATGAAAAGGGAAACAGCTAATGTTTAGTAAGAGATTTCTTAATGTTGAATCTAAATAATTTCTATGATCGTGATCCGTCCCCACTATGCACTTAAGTCGTTTCAGCATTTCATGATTCATTTCAGTAATGGAAACCATCTACTTTTTCATTTTTCGCTTCAATCAATCGTTCTCAAGATATTTCTCTACTACCCAACCTAACCCACTTTTGTATATTAATTGTTTACGACACGTATCACGCTTTCGTAAGCCCCACATATCGCGGTGATGTTTACGCTGTTTGGCTGGGTCAGAGCCGTGTCAATCGCTTCAACAAATGGAATATTCGCTAGAATCATCATTCATATATTGATGATTGGGAGATACCTAATCTTTCCAAGGTTATGTTTCAACTGTAAGCAGGAATTCAAGATAACCCACTTCATTAATTATAGCTTCACGTACCAATGCCTTGTGAAGCAAACCACCAAGACAAATTTAATGAAGTATAAGATTCAAAGAAATTCCGTGGTCCTTCCACACTTCACTCAATTTCATTCTCAAAGAAAAGGATCAGTAAAGAAGAGAGAGAATAAAGAGATGCAACACATGAAGGAACATACTTTTTTTCTCTCAGATTCAGACATCCAATATGTGAAATCTTTGTCGAAGAAAATGCTCGAACAACTTTAATTAGAAAAAAGGAGAAAAAACTATTACAAACACAACCCAATTTCATTCGCATATACGGAAAAGGCAAAATTTCCATCATGAACAGAGCTTCAAGTAAAGTGATACTATGATTGCTACGGCGACAAACATTGTGCTCGGGCAATGACTCATTGCTTCATACAAGGAAATTCGATCGTCTTAATCATTGTCACCGAATCATAATTCCTTCGCTTCTACCATGGAACTGGCTGATGAACCGCACTTACTAACTACGCACTTTTGTCATCGCTTTGTCTTCCGCTGTTTCATAGTGAGTCAGGAATCAGATGCCGAGAATCTTTGCTTCATCCTTTGCGTAATGATTTGTAAGTAAATTTTCTCATACTATGGCTATGCTCACTATATGAGTGAATTCATTAGATGGGTGCTAATGGAAATTCAAGAGGGGACACAAAGGATCAATGACGGCGTCACATTGGGCCTTCTTCACATACCAATGAAAACGAAACAAATATGAGAATGTTCATTTAAGTCATCCGTGTGGCTATGAAATGTATAGGAGCTACATGCTCAATCGTGGGGAGAGACATATGGTACTGACCAAGCTCAAGAGCAAGCTGATCCGTTTACTTCGCAGTATACCGTAGTTCTCAGTTGTATCGGGAGCATACCACAGAGTCATTGGGATCCAAACAAAATACACCACGTGATCATAAGAAGCTCGCAAGGGTTCAAGGTATGTGAAATTCAACATATGAATAATTTTATGTTCAGAGTTGATATTCATTATTTGTACTCTAAGAAAAAATTACTAATCCATTGTCGACTTCAGACACTAAAAATTCAAGGACTTTAGAGGAAAGGATGCGAGGACTACGAGGCTCTGGGCAGATTGCAAGAACATGACTAGTCTCTTACAACAAACCTCAAACCAACAACCTCTAGACTACGATGAGGAACGACAATTGGAGGAGCGTTTTTTATGTAGAGGAGTTGATATGGCTAGGAGCAATACTCAAGATGATAAAGAAGACGAGGAGAGCGCTGAGATCCTTTCAAAAGGTCGAGCGAGGATACTCGAGAGGTGGGCGTAATGCAGAAACTGGACCAGAGTATCACACCGACCTCCAATGTCAAGTTTAATGCAATCGACCGAATCCTATGAGCTTAGAAAGGAGAAGTATAAAGCTTAGCTTTCATAAGAATGTCAATCGCTAGCCTGATCCATATTCTATCAATGTGTGCATGGAGATACTAGAAGCGGATGATAGATGTTTCTATTGATGCGTATAACAAGGCTACTTTCAGCAAACTAATTAAATGTCTTTTTGTTAAGATGAGTGATGAAAGGCGCGAGGGATACGGCTTAATAGTCTCTAGATTTTCATTCGACCGCTGATGTTTTTATCAGGGTATTTCCTTGTTTCGTGGCTTTCAGACCATATGTTTACTTTTCGTGGATCACTAAATCAGTTATCGACTTGTTATGTCGAATGTCTTCTTTCGAGTTTATCATGTGAAGTATCTTATTTCATTTATACAGATGTCTAGTAATCATGTCTTACGAGACATGTTTGATACTACGATGATGAAGATGACTGCTGAGGATCTACGTGCACTACGATTCTTATGGAATGCGTGGAAAAGCTCAAAAGAGAGTGTCACGTAGGAACTTCTATCTCGACAGAAGACGCATACGCCTGAATTCTTATCAAAATGAGACCGATGTTCGAGAGCTTTCACACGAAGTACATGTTTTCAAAATCTGCAGGATAAGTTGAAGTCCATGAATCTTTTAGCAGATGACAAGAAAGTGAGTGTCAAGAGGGGGCGGGATGTTTTTATTAGTAGTATGCCACAACACTCATGTGTCGGGTCGCGGGAAGGTTTCAACACTCCACCGGAACTCACCCATCGCTGGGTTTAAGAAGGTTCCTTCGAGCCTTATGTAACTCGGGAATCACACCGGGCCCCGTGAATCCAAGAACGCTTCAACCAAATTTCGGTGCAATCCAAAGTGGAACCATATTTCAAGGTAATGTTTTCTTTGCTTATATCCTTTATTTTAATGAATTTTCCTATCTTTATGTGAAATAAATCTTCTCACTTCACCGACGGGGGCAATTGATGGTACACACGTGTCTCGCCGCTCCTCGTGATGCAAACAAGGTACTTATCGTGGGTAGAAGTCCATTATTACACAAAAACATGATACCGCATGTTCTCATGATATGTCAGTTTCACCTTATATGCACGTCGGGAGTGGTACAAGAATGATTCTCGTGATTTTAGTGGATGCCATTTACGCTTCAAATTCTCCGATGCCAATGGGTGGTATGTGAATTATGTTACTATTATTTCATATCAATTTCATTTATTATCGTGATCGAGGTTTTATATTGTCATTCAGATGAGTTCTATGTGTTGTCGGGCGTCGATATCCTAATATATTCCGGTGTTTCGCCCTTATCGTGGGGAACGCTACCATAGAAATGATTTTAGAGGTCGAGGTCGTCTAAGAACTAAAGTCGAGCTGTTTAATCAAAGGCACTCTTCTGCCTCTCGTAACGCGGATAGAGCGTTGTTTCTGTATCGTATGATTCCCCATTCTTAAGCTAATCGAATTACTCCATTGAGAAGGCAATCAGATCCTAATTAGCTTATCGATTTCGTATAATTTCATTCGTATGGAAGCTCTGGGTTGACACCTTATTTCAAGAATATGAGAATTTGAATTTAGTGTCGTAGATGAGCATGTACTGGACGATGCTCATGATAACCCGACCCCCAAATGACTCGCATAATCCAACAATATGGCCATACGTGATGCCACGCGATAAGATTCGGGATGATTATCACAAGACGTACATATGTCTAGAAATGATGGGCTATCGGATGATGTTTCGAATTCAATTATGTAATCAGAGTTGCTCGGGCAACATTTTACCGATGTCGGTGGCTTATTATGAGGAGTATAATCGTGTTATATCAATCGATCGCATTCTTCTTTTATTAAATAAATATGTTATATCGTTAACTTCCCGTTTATGATTTATTTATTATTCAATTTTACGAGCATTCAAAAAGTGTAAAGCAAATATAAGTGAAAAAAGTGTAAAGCAATAGCAAAAATCAAGACAAAAATCAAATGGCAAAAAATGAATAGTAACCTGCATTTTAAACACATTTTCATTGTTTTCATTAATTTCATTTTCAAGAAAATTGTTCTACAAAATGGATTTTCTTATTTTTTATTTTCAACCAAATTCAAGCACTAAATTTATTTTTCTTCCAAAATGAAAACTAAAGATTGTGAATGCCATTGAAAATTTTCATATTCGAATTTCGATAGAGTTGAAAATTTTCGAACTAAACTAGCTCAGGGTTTTCATCCGAAAGCGTGGATATCATACTAATCATTTACATGTTCAGACATCGCTCATGTGTTCATATTTCATATATCAACTCTTATTTTATTTATTTACTAAATACTCTTTACATCGAACTATTTCTTAAAATGCGTCTGTTCTTTAACGAATTTTCGACCCAATGGTGCCTAATTAATACACTTATTTCAAGGAGATTTGTTCTCCTAGAAGTCTAATTTACCTCGAGATTTGAATCACTGAATTTGAATGAGTAAAACTCAACTTATAGCCTAAATATGAAAACTATATCAGAACTGAACCATAATTGACCCGATAAAAGGGCCTCACTTTGACGAATTTTTTGGATCCAATGGGGTCCAAATTTGAATACACTTATTTCAAAAATACTTATTTTCCTAGAAGTCTAGTTTACCTAGAAATTTGAATCATTTAATTTAGATGAGTGAAACTCAACTTATGACCTAATTACCAAAACTGTTATGAAACACCAAAACTGTATTAGAACTAAACCAATATTGACCCAAAAATGGAGCCTCACTTTGACGAATTTTTTGGATCCAATGGAATCCAAATTTGAATACACTTTTTTCAAGGAGATTTGTTCTCCTAGAAGTCTAGTTTACCCATAAATTTGAATCACTCAATTTGGATGAGTGATGACCAAAACAAAAACGTGGGTTTTGGAAAATTTTGACAACATCTCCCCTAAAACCCCAACATTTCCTTTATACAAACATTCATCAATTGAGGATCACAACCAACTCAAACAACCATATAACACATTTAGAAAAAGTTAGGGGTTTTCCAATCAAATATAAACAAGGAAGGAGTTTCAGAGTTTCCAAACTTTGTTTTCTTTCTTTGAAACAAACTTTCCTCTTCTTCCTTTCTTCAAATTTTAAACCAAGAGGAACCAAACCATGGATCGTACAAAAGCCAAATGACCTCCTTCCTCCACCACCTAATTTCTTCTAAATTCTAGGTCCTCTTCACAAATGAGAAAATATCTCATCTGCCACCAATATTCGGGTCTTATCTCTTTTCCTTCACAAGGCCCCTTGCTTTGGCCAAAGCCATTGCTCTTTTTTTTCCCTTTTTTCATTTTAAGTCCTTCATCTTTCTTTCTTTCTTGCAATTTAACTTCTCAATATTCTATTTCGTATGTAAATCCTATTATCTTATGACCTCGAAGTTCTTAATGTGACATTTTACTATTTCGATTTTATCATTTTTCGTTCTTAGCAATATAAATTCCGGAAAAATACAAATTTAACTTATTTTATACCCTAAACATGTTATAAAACTGCGAGGGTGTATTTTGGGGTGTTACACTTATCCCATTAGAGGAGCACATGATAGGAGTTGATGCACTATATTGACCATCTTATTGTATTATTGTTATTTTTATCTTCCATTAGTTTTAAGATATTTTTATAAACTATATGTAATGACCTCCTATTGAATACTTTTAATGATGTTTTTTTTAATGATGTTTGTTTGTTAATACTATTATTGTTTGATGACTTATTCATACTTGTTTATATCAAAGTTAGTTGGAAACTGGGAATCTTCATGCTCTCCATAGATATCGAGCTTCACTCCACGTATCGACATGGCCTAATTCAAAGCATGATCGAGGTTGCATCATGAGCACTATGTGGCATTATGTGTAGCGACCCCAAGCCCTGGCCCACCCGATCATGATTGGGACTCCTAACCCCCGGATGCCTACCGGGCCATCAATCAAATCCATTTATTCATATAAATGTTTTCATTCAAATTCGTTGCTTGCTTAATTTAGTGGTAAAGCCCATAAATATTTACACATTCAATAGCCCATAACATTTGACAAAATATATTTACAATGAAGGCGTTCTAAGCCTTTCAAATGATTTACAAAATGGGATGTTCAAAGTTCAAATTGTTTTACAAAATATCAATATTCAAAACAAATCGAAAGTGGAATGCATATGTCGAAAGCATACCCGTGAACTTTCCTCGAATGACTCGAGCCTCGACCTCGGTCCGCTTCAATCACTCATCAATCACTCCTGCACCGCGCATCGATAAAACACCACGCTAAGCATTTTCATGCCATGGTTCTATACAATTCCATTCATCCGTTTCAGTTTAAGTCAAATCATGTAATTTTACTAAACAATACTTTTAAATCTTTTTATCAATGTCAATATAATACATTTACATATTTCATATACAATCATTTATGGTTCATTGATCATCCCAAATACACACTTTCATATGCAATAATTTATTTATAATCAACCATGCATTTCACAATGCTCTTTTCATTTCAATTTGCAATCATGCTTTTCAATTCCAATATGTCACAATCTCAAATCAATTAATTATTTCGCCTTAATAAATTTAACCTATGTTTTCGCGAGATACAAGATATCTAATCACGGCACGATCCCGCTGGTCGTGAAGGTTTCAAGATAAAAATCCTGCTTATAACACAAAGACGATCCCGTTTAGGCTAACACCGATTATTAAAAATCAATTAGGAACACTACTAATACTTGGCCCGCTGGTCATAGTCGGGTATAAAAACTAGCTTTATAACACGTATGATCACGCCGGGGTCACGACCGATTATTTAAAAAAAAAAAAAAATCAATTGTAGCGAACACTATTGATACAAATTCGGGCCGGGTCACCGGGACGGAGTGACATCGCCAATACAATCGCTCGCTAGTGATCGCTTATTTCGAATTTCTACTGTATACCAATCTATCCTTCACGAACTAAACTTGCACATTCAATTATATGCTCAAATCTTTTATAACATATAGTACAATATAAAGATTTAAGGAAACGGTCTATTTTCAATACTAATGCAATTTTCATTCGTAAACATTTCCTCACAATCAATTTCTTCAAATCAATTAAACAATTCAATATGCTTTTCTTATGCATTTAGAACAAATAGTTCAAATCTTGAACGAGAATGAGAATATAGAACAAACCAAAATCATCGCTTGATTCCGATCTTCTAATCTCTGCGCTTCAATGCGGGCTTTCCTCCTCAGCCACTCATTCAAATACAATGACAATCACATATTAGTAGGTTATTCTAGGAGTTTTTGGTCGTGGCGGTCTACCCGATACCCTTCACTTGAAAATTTATGGGGACACATGAGCCACACTCGCTTTATGCTTCTTCAAGAAAATTTTGATCTCTATGAGTCTAATTTGGGTGAGGAATTGACCATCTCATTTGGATCACCCAACTCAAGCTACTATGATTTTAATGCCAACCGGTCAAGATGCCCAACTCACTCCTGCATCAACGTTATTCCCAATTTCAGGGTCTTAACTCCATAAATTGCAATGGTTCCTTCACCATTTGAAGCTGGTATTATAAGGCTTTTCTCTAACCTAATCATCCACTTTGGATTACCAAAACTCAAGTTATTTCATTTTACATCCAGACTACTCTAATTTGCAAAACAGAATCATACTATTCTTACACATAGCTCCACTTTGACAAATTTCTGGGCACTTTGGGGTTACAATTTGCATACACTTTCTTCACAAAAATTATTCCCCTAGAAGTCTATTTTACCCAGAATTTTGAATCACTCAATTTGGATGAGTGAAACTCAACTTATAGCCAAAACACTATAACAATACCCAAAACAAAGCATAACCCGTGAGCTACCCGAGCTCACCTTTAAGCCCGTATTTGGGAGCCTTAGCTACAATTTTGTAAACCCCCACATGTCTAAATATCAATAATCGTCCAATTAGTTTTACCTCTTAAATCAAAGTATAAGAATGATAAATATAAAAATGGTTACATAAATCATAGAAATAAAGGTTTTTAGGTTAAAATAACATTAAAATGGATCTGGGAACGCCGAAAACCTTAGAGTAGTCCTATAGACTCGAATTTGAGAGTGTAGTGGCAAACCGTAATTTTGAAGAAAACCAAAATACCCCATGAACAAAGGGGATTTTCGTGGCAACCGGATTAAACCCAAACTTTTCTTCTTTCTCGATTTTCTCCACCCCCACTCTACCCCACACCTCTCAAACCTCAGTGGGATCATTGGAGAAGAAGAAAGGAAGGCTGAGCTAGGAGATTTAAGGGCAAATGTGATACAAAAGCTTAAGATCTCCATATCAACCAAAGATTAAGGTAGGAGTTTTCTCCCATTCACTTACATTGAGGCTAGGTTATTATATATGTACGTTTTGGGGTTATAAATGCTATATTTATGGGTGTTCTAAAACTATTCTTCCTGTACATGAGAACGAGGAGTTTTACTCTTAAACGGGTTAAATGGGGAATTGATTTCTAAATGCTGTGAGTTTTCAGGTGAGCGGTGAAATAAATACGGGTGCGATCTCTCAGATTTTCTAACTATTTTTGAATTGTTTTACATGATTGTTCAGGATTCTTAGAAGTTTTTCCTCAGAAATCGAGATGTATGGAATGACTGGATATGAGATTGATGTGGTCATAAAATAAATTTTCTAGTATGGTGATCGGGAGGGAACTTGCACCGGGGATTCAACTATATCATGGGAGTCACATATCTGGGATCAAAATATATGATGAGATTCTTATATAGCTCGGGGATTCTTATATAAGATGGGAGATTCTAATATAGTACAAGACTTATATAGTATCAAATTTAATTGGTTTCCCTGCTATCTCGTGGTTATTACTATGTGATCCCCGCCGATTCACTCACTCTGACATGTTTCCATTTAAAAAAGAAAAGAAATTACTCGATTTCGACTCACTCTGAATGATTCCTTATAGTGGATTCTTATATAATGCTGCATTCTTATATAAGATTGGGGATTCTAATATAAAGGTGGGGACTCTTGTATAAGATGGGGGATTTTTATATAACATGGGGATTCTTAGTTATATAATATGAGGGATTCTAATATAGTATGGGGGATTCTAATATAGTATGAGGGATTATTATATAGTATGAGGGATTCTTATATAACATGAGGGATTCTTATATATTATGGGGGATTCCCATATAATATGGGTGATTCTGGTATGGTGACTAGTTATGAGATTGATTGTTGGTAGGGTAAATTTCGGATATAGTGATTGGAAATAAAAAGGAGATGAGAGGTTCCTTGTAAGGATGCTCAACCTATGCTCAAAAGGTTCCTTGTAAGGATGCTTGAGAAACACTACTATGATGAAGGAGAGGTTCCTTGTAAGATGTCTTCAACCTATGCCTTATGAGGTTCCTTGTAAGGATGCTCGAGAAACACTATTATGATGAATGAGAGGTTCCTGTAAGGATGCTCAACCTATGCCTCCGCAGAGGTTCCCTTGTATGTGACGCTTCGAGAAACACTACTATGACGGCGAGAGGCCTCAGAAGGACGCCTCAACCTATGCTCAAGAGGTCTTCAGGCGATGCTCGAGAAACACCATTATGATGAATGGTATTCTAGCGACGCTTCAACCTACGCCTTCGTTATGTTCCTCGTAAGGATGCTCTCGAGAAACACTACTATGATGAATGAGATGTCTCCTTGTAAGGATGCTCAACCTATGCTCAAGAGGTTCCTCAGAAGGATGCTCGAAACACTACTATGATGAATGAGGTTCCTCGTATGGGATGCTCCTTCCAACCTATGCTCAAGAGGTTCCTTGTAAGGATGCTTGAGAAACACTAATATGATGAATGAGAGGTTCCTTGTAAGGATGCTCTAAATATTCTTAAGAGGTTCCTAATAAGGATGCTTGAGAAATACTACTATGAAGAGTGAGAAGTTTATTGCAAGGTTGCTCATTTTATCTCAAGAGGTTCCTTGTGAAGGATGCTTCGAGAAACAAAAATAACGCGATGTGGGTGGAGGTTACCGCTTAAGATGCCACCCGCCAAAATAACTTTGGAAATGGTATTTGGTGAAATCATTTATGATTCCGTTACGCTGCTGCTTCGAGTGTACATTTACTCATGTGTTTTTATATAAACTCAGATCTCAATATGCATAATGTCATTGTTTTATGCAAAATTTGTACATCTATGATATGCTATAAAAAATGAGACCGATCGTTTTTTCATACTTTCTAAACCTTGTCGGGAGTTTAGGAGGATTTCCTTCCTACAGCTTTATGCTCATCCCCCACTCCCTTCCCATCTCCTACTCTACATTCCTTTCATTTTACTCGAGGAGGTGGCAGGATCGAGGAACCCGTGCATCGGGAGGCTCCATCAAAGGAAATTCTGCATTCGAGAACCCTCAAAAGCGAAGGAACTCAAACAGGCCAAGGTAGTGGAAGAAGAAGGCCAGATTTCTCGTCTATTTTCTCGATTTTTTTGTAATTTTCCGATCTAATATCTGTAGTTTTGAAGACGCATGCATGATATCGCGCATCATTCATTTTATTCTCTTTTGTAAGGTTATCAGGTATCAGATACTAAGTGAATGGAAATCTTGGGATAATGTTGTAAATATTTTATGGATAAACGGGCCTAAGGTGGTTGATGTGTATTAGAATTGGTAATGTGTCATATTGCAGAGCTCCCTTAACAAAGGAGACTCGCCTCGAATTTTGTTAAATTAAGGACTCCTTACTATATTTACGATTTTATTAGTGCTCTCATGGTGTAAATGGTCGTTAGTATGTACATTCCGGGGGATTCGGGGTCATTACAAATTTGCTCCGGTCCCTTCTATATATTCAGTAGACCTACTTTATGATTCTTTACCAATCGAATCACTCATTCGATGATTATAACTTTATCTATACCTACAAAACAAGCACAAGTGTCTCGACAAAATTTCGATGATTTCCTTCAAAACCCAACATTTTCCCTTTTTACAAATACTCCTCCAAACCAATCTAAACAATGCAAAACAATCTCAAACTAAACTAAAACCATCCAAGAACACTTTTATACCACATTTTGGGTTTTATTAAACCCAAATACAAGTAGAAAGGGGGTTAGGGTTTGGTTTTTCTTACCTTAAATCCCTTTCAATCTTCAATGCCAAGCTTTCTTCTTCAACTCGACTCTTAAACTCTCATGAATTCGAGCAACAATCACAACCTCACTTGCAAGCCCCATCTCTCCCTTCCTCTCTCAAACCGGCTTTGCTCAAAATGAGCTTCCCAAGAATAATTTTTGGTCTTAAATATCCAATGTCACATAAGGCTTTGCTCGTCTTCTTTAAAATCCATTTTCGGGGTTTGCCTCCTAATTACTAGCTTGCCTAATTATTTGTCTCTATTTGCATTTCTAAATTCTCACAATCACACTTGGGATATTTCTTCTTTTAACTTATGACTTTATGTCCTTATTTCACAATTTCCAATGTTCATTTTGCACTTGAGTTTATTTTCGTGTTCAATTAATTTCTCATTTTAGCATTTAATATTTGCATTTGGCTTTTAGCCATATAATAATTTAATCAACATTCATTTAACACCCCTGAAAATACCTAAGTCAAGCTCAATTTATACCCGTAATATATAATAAAAATTATAAAAAAAAATTCTAGGTATTTTTAGTATGCCATTATGGAATGCTACAGATTGGAGCTGATCACATCGCAGATCCCATGTAACCTCACATGTAATTACCATGCTCTTAAACATGATATGGTATCACATGTACCACTCGCTTTATCACTCCTACGGACAACGCTGGACCTACGTGATACTGTGTTATCATTTTATCTACTACTCCACCGGGTTTGTATTATTTAATGTTATTTATGTATTGGTATATAATATTTATTTTAACAAATAAATTAAGTATTTTATGTGGCTGCTGAAACCATGACATCAATCCTATCTCTAGGAGGTCATGCATTAGTGGACTCTAACAGTGATGCTTGTCACAATGGTATAGTTTATATTATTTGCATGGCGATGGATGTTCTACGCATTATTCCAAAGGATTATCATCTCCCACCATCAAGCAACTCTCCTATATTTCTTACTCAACCATATCAATGCAAATTTCCTACTCTTTCTCGCACTCCACATTGGTATCTACCTTTATGTGCAAATCCTTACATTTAGACTCACCTTTAGTACAACCTCCTACTTTTTCAAACTCACCATCGCTGCAAATCTTCTACCTTTTCTACATTGCAAACTTCCTAGTCCTACCTTTAGATTCTTTACCACAAATCTCTTCTACCTTTCAAACCCACCTTAGAGTCTATCCTCGTACTCATAGAGATCATTACATCTACTTAGCTAGATTTAATTCCAATTGAAAAACCCGAGAGGTAGACGTGGGACTACGTCGACCCATCAAGGTTCCACCACCTTTATTTCCATGTACTCCATCACATGTAATACCCAAGCACGCTAGAGATGAGCGATAAAAGTGAAGATGAGCATTCTGCTATACACGAGCCTCTCCTTGTGGAGGCATTTGAGATTATATATTTTTTGCTATATAAATGTTGAAGGGTAATTTTTTGTTACTTTATGAAACTATTGATATCATATTTTGTAGTGGAATTTTTCTAATTAACTTTATTAGCTAATTTCAAAATGTTCCTTTTTTATTTTACGTTGTGTGTATAGATATTGACATTTTTTAACATGAAATTATAAATATATGTCTTACAGTAGTTAAAACTCCTAATATGGAAACTTAAGAATATAATATTAGTTTGATGAAGTTAATTTTTATTTATTAAAATGCAAATCAATGAATACTCATAGTACTCAAATCCAATATCTTAAAATTAATACATTGTTTGATTTAAATTATATTTGATTATGTATCTAAATTAATAAATTATGACATTTAAATTTTTTTTATATTTTAATTTATTATAGAAATTTATTTAATCAAGTAATATTAAACTTCTTAAAAATAAATTATTATTATTATTAAAGAATTCATTATTATCATTTATTTTTAATTTTACCAATAATTATAATTAAAAACATGAAAGATTCAATTATAAAACCGCAGTTAGAAACTGCGGCTTTGATTCAAATATAAAGCCGTAATGAGAAACTATGGGTTTGGTTCAAATATGAACTACAGTTGGAAACTGCGCCTTTGATTCAAATATGAAACTGTAGTTTCTAACTCCTTTCGGTCAAACATGTAAGCCTATAGCTTCTAATCGCGCTGTTCAAAAATGAAATCTCTTTTCTATGTGGCATCTTACATGTCATTAAGAATGTTAAATTGATCATAAGTTTGGAGAATGGGTTAAAATCAAAATTTTTTTTTAAATTAAAAGTTTTTTTCTCACAAAACTTCAACATCCCGACCTTTTTTTTTTCTCTCATAACAACTCAATCTCTCCCCCTCTCTCTCTCTTTTTTCTCTATATACAAGTAAAAAATAAAAATTAATTTTAATTTAAAAAGAAAGTAAAAATTAACTCATATTTTAAAATAGTATTTATTGAAAATTAAAACGCAA